>JARPMR010000047.1:0-403912 GCA_029955525.1 Oeneis ivallda | reverse complement strand
AGACGCCTGAAACGATTTGGACAATTCTTTTTTTGTTTCAAAGGGTATACTTTAACATTGAAATTTTATCGAAATCGGTCGAGCGGTTTTTAAAATATCAACAATAAATTATATACTTTGTACTGGCGCGGGCGTTTGAAGTCGGTTTTTTAAAAAGAATATTTTATATTAAATTATCTATCTTTAGGTATTGCTTCAGAGATTTTTTCGCTACTCACTCCTATGTATGTCTTCTCGCGGTAGTTTATGCTTAATATTGTGCAGTGCCGCTCTAGTGCGGTCAAGTTGAAGTCACCTGAGTAATTTAGCGGCCGTCTCCTAGACTATTATTGTAATACGTTTTGCATTCACCGCGGACTCGCGATTTACGGCCCAGCGTTGCATTGTTGAATTGAATACGCTTTGCCTGTGCGTTTATTGTTTATTATATTGTGTACTTGTTCGTTTGTTGCTAACTTGTTTATTTATGTTTACTATTCAATAATTATGAAGTTGTAAAAGATAAGCTTTACGCGTTTAAATCTATTTGGCATTGCAAGTTGCAACGCATGCCAGGTACAGCTAGTAAAAAATAAAAAGTTAATTTAAATAACAACGAGAATCAATAATAAAAACATCATTAAAAAAAACCGGCCAAGTGCGTGTTGGGCCACGCGCAGTGTAGGCTTCCGTAGTTGAAAAGTCTCAAATATTATTATATGATCAAACGAACTTACCAAGTGACGTTCGATCTTGATTGTCCCATCTTCGGCGAAGAGATTTAATAATATTTCACTTGTAAGTAGCCTCCGCTACGCTACAACCCACTCGCACATAGTTTAGCTCCATAAGAAAGAAAGAGATAGCACATTTCATATCTTGTCCAGCGGCTATGCCTACCACAGGCTTCATTTAGTTCAGAGAATAAAAATAAGGGGCTCCAACATTGATATATCGGGTACCTATCTATATATAGATGGGGATGGGAGGGATCTTAAATCTCTTCGCCGAAGATGGGACAATCAAGATCGAACGTCACTTGGTAAGTTCGTTTGATCATATAATTGTCCCATCTTCGGCTTTCGAGATTTAATAATATTTCACTTGTAAGATGTTTAGAGAAAATGGCAATGTTGGAGAACAAATAAAAGTTAAATCAAATTCTGATTATAAAATATATGATTTTATATCATAAACAAAAATAATTTTTAAATAGACATTAAGCAATAACCAAAATTTTTAATTTATAATATTATTACAAATATTAAACAAATAAATCAAGTAATTGATTGATACAAACTTAATTATTAGGCAAATCATTAAGTAGTGCATTGACAAAGTTCGAATCATCACTAACTGCCAATGGTCTGTTATAGAAATTTGCAAACGTTGCTGACTGATCTGACCAGCAAGCAGTCTTTCTAATAACATCAACACTGACGCCTACTCGAAGTGCAGCAGAAGTAGCTGCGTGGCGAGTACTATGAGCGCTAAATATTGTCGTGTCAATGCCACTAGCTGTAAGAATTTGTTTAACCCATCGCCCAATATCGCCCATCGCGCATCGTCCTGCTTCATCCCAAACGGATGAAGCAGGACGATGCGGCTTTTTGATAGTCAGTATAAGTCTATCGTCATGGCAAGACCTATTATTTGAGGTCATCGTAAGGTAAGATACTAGTGTATCCGCTGGGCAAACGCATGGGTGCTGTGTAAAATATGGAAGGTCCAGCTTTGGTTGAGATCGGCCTATCCCAGAAGTTTTAATAATATCAATGATATTATTACAATTCTTTCACTACTTATCTTAATATTTGGTATCCTAATCAATGATAAAGTCTGGCATATTTGTCCAGTACACAAGGCCAATAAAACGACTAGCTTTTTTGTTAGCTTTTCCAAACTAAGGGAATTATTTGGGTACATATTTGCAAGACAATTTAGAACCATATTCGGATCCCAAGTATTATCATACTTAGGAAATGAAGGTTTAATTTTTAAAGGCACCTTTAAGGAACCTTTTGACCCGTTCGTCTTAGCCCACCTTATTTCTGGAAATAAGGGATAAAGCTGAACGATGATTATTTAATGTTCTCCGTATGAAGACCCCTTACTTAAGCAATCTGCTAAGAAGTCAAGTAAGTCACAAACCCGAATATCAAAGGGATCTATACGCCTAATACCACAGTAACCCCACCATAGGTTAAAGCTAGAAGCATACTGGGCCTTCGTATTATTTCACAAGGATGCAAGTACAGTAGTCATTGCTGACAGAGGGACTTGTTGCTTGAAGAAAGCTTGCCTGATAATACACTCGCCACCAGGGAAAGCTGCTGGTGAAGAGGATGGGTTTTCCTACTAATTTATCGACTTAGGGCTTAATAGATACAAAATATCCTATACTTGCACATCACTATCGCATATTTTAGTGTGATTTAATAAATTTCACTAGTAATTGGCATAACACATTATATAGATTAGCAGTGCTAATATATACAAACGTATAATGATTAACATGGTAATCATTATACTTTTGGTATGGCATTCGCTATGCTCAAAGGCCAATGATCGTACTTTAGGCTTCATTTTTAGGGTTCCGTACCCAAAGGGTACCAACGGGACCCTATTACTAAGCCTACGCTGTCCGTCCGTCCGTCTGTCAGCGGGCTGTATCTCGTAAACCGTAATAGATAGAGAGATGAAATTTTCACATATTATGTATTTCTATTGCCGCTATAACAACAAATAATAAAAATTAAATTAAATTAAAAAAATTAAATAAAATTTTTCCAAGGGTAGGTACATGGAAATATTTTTTTTTTTAACGGAACCCTAAAAGAACGAGGCCCGACTCGCACTTGGCCGATTTTTAAGTTTATTGCGTTAAAGTTAATAAAGAGATGCAATACGATCACACTTGTGCTTTATTTGAATTCTCAGATTCATACTCAACAGTTTGAGAACATATGTTATTCAGTTTTGAGCCTTAATTCGATGGAAGAAATGTTTAAAGTCAATGTTCACCTTAAACGGCCAATCACTGTATTGCTTACCCTATGTAGCAATTATTACATTGACCAGCAAACGATTTAAGCCCGAAAAAAGCTGCAAGTAGTTCCAAGTAATTTATGTGATGATCACTTTCATCATGATCCCAAGAGCCACCGATCTTTTACCCTTCACAGGCTGCGCCCCAGCCAAGTGAAGAAGCGTCATTAAAAATTTCTAGATCAAAGTTGCTGTCTTTTTGTCTGATAGGATTATTTGTAGCTAGGATAGATTTTTTCCACCACAAAAGCTCATCACGTATATAAGATGGAACATTCATTTTTGATCATAATCATCGTTATGTAATAACGCCAAATATTTAGCTCGCTCTAAGGATTTTGTGTAAACCCAGCCATACGCAACTGCAAGGCAAGCTGCAGTTAGGGTGCCCAAATAACGAGCAAAACTACGAACTGTAAGTTCAACAGTATTCAACATCTCATTAGTACGAATAAGAATGTCAGTCTTCTTTTTATAAGGCAATTCTAATGTCATATTTGACGAATTTAGGACAAATCTTAAAAAAGTGCAGGATTTACTAGGAATAAGACTACTCTTCTTATAATTTATTAAAAATCCAAGGCTAGTTAGTAATTTTATAGTTGCATAAAGATTTTTCATGCCATCTTCAAAACCGTTGCCAAAATAACAACTTTCATCTAAATAAAACACTGACTTATAACCTTGTGAACGCAGGTGGGATGAAACTGGTTTCTGCTTAGTAAAAGCGTGAGGTGCGGAACTTAAGCTAAAAGGTAAAACTAAAAATTCATAAAGAGTACCCTCAAAATAAAATCTTAAATATTTTGTATGATTTCTATGTATCGAAACCAAAAACTAAGCTTCTTTTAGGTCTAAGTTTACCATCTAAGAATCCTTGGTGATTAATTTAATTGCAGTTCTGATGTCTTAAAAAGTTTTCCTTATTCCTTTATATTGTACTTATATAAGATTTATTATTAGATGTTTTTCATCACTGAGACAAGAAATTAATAGATGTTTATTAAATAACTTTATTTTAGTTTTATCTTAAGTAGGTACCTACTCGTATATTGCTGTGAAATAGCATACTTGCTTAAGCTTTTATAAAGGTAGATATTAATATAATAATTGCTAAAGTAACTCTGTCTACCTGTCCGTCCTTTTCCAGCCTAAATAGCTGAGTTTAGTCATAGAGATCATATCCTGATTAATTACTTGACTTAGGGATACTTTTTATCTCAGAATATCAAAGAGTTTCCTTGCGATTTTGGTGACGAAAATATTTTCATCCGTACATCGTTTACGCGTTCACGTATCGTTCATGTGATAGAGCTGAAGCTTGGCACACAGATAGCATGCATCCTGGAGAAGTTTTATGGATACTTTTCATTCCGGAAAAGAGCTTCCCGGATACGAAATCATCATCTATAGGTCCTTTATGCTTTCGTGTATCGTTCACCTGATTGAGTTGAACCTTGGTATAGAGATAGCTTGTTGCATCCTAGAGACGTTTTGTGGATACTTTCTATCCGGGAAAAGAGCTTCCCGGATACGAAATCATCATCTTTAAGTCCTTTACGCTTTAGTTAAATATCACCTGATTCAACGAAGGAAAACATCGTGAGGAACTTGCACGCATGAGAGTTCTCCTAAATGTTCTCAAAGGTGTGTGATTTGTGTGAAGTCTGCCAATTTACATTGGGCCAGCGTGGTGGAGTATAGCCTATAACACTTCTCTGAAAGGAGACCTGCGTTCAGTATAGTTAGCCGTTTATGGGTTGTTAATGATGATGATATTATGTTTAAGTACAATTTGACGACCTGCCTGGCTCAGTGGTGAGCGCTGTTGACTTATAACTGGGAGGTCTCGGGTTCGATTCCCGGCGGGGTCAATTTGGAAATTTATAATTTCTGAATTGTCTCTGGTCTGGTCTGGTGGGAGGCTTTGTCCGTGGCTAGTTACTACTTTACCGTCAAAGACGTGCCGCCAAGCGATTTAGCGTTGCGGCACTATGGCGTGTAGAAACCAATTAGGGGAATTTATAATTTTCAAATTGTCTCTGGTCTGGTCTGGTGGCTTTGGCCTTGTAGTTACAACCCTACAGTCAAAAACGTGCCGCCAAGCGATTTAGCGTTCCAGCACGATGGCGTGTAGAAACCGATTAGGGATATGGGTTGAATGTTCACTGCCGTACCCCTTCCAGGTTAGCCCGCTATCATCTTAGACTGCATCTTCATTTACCATCAGATGAAATCGCAGTCAAAGAACTAGCTTGTCATCGAATAAAAAAAAACAATTTAGGTAATTTTGAGGTTATACAGCAACTGAGTTTCTGCCTAAACTTCCTTGAAAGCGTTTTGCTAAATTCGACCTTAGAGCGATTTAGAATCTATCTATGTGGAATAATACATTTGGACTTCAAGCCAATAGTATAGTCGACTTGGTATAAGTACTAATAAGTTTTCTGTATTATAACAATCGCTAAGTATGGGCTCCATAAGAAGGCTCAAGGTCACTCAGCGGGCGATGGAGAGAGCTATGCTCGGAGTATCCCTGCGAGATCAAATCAGAATTGAGGAGATCCGTAGTAGAACCAAAGTCACCAACATAGTCCAGCGTGTCGCGAACCTGAAATGCAAATGGGTGGGCACATAGTTCGGAGAGCCCCCGACCCCGCACCAGGAAGCGCAGTGTTTGCAGACCCCCCATTAGGTAGACTGACAACAAACGAGTCGCAGGGAGCCGCTGGATTCAGGCGACGTAAGACTCAAGGCTGTGGAAGTCCATGCAAGAGCCTTTTGTCCAGCAGTGGACGTCTATCGGTTGACAAAAAATATTATATCAATTAGCAATCTCCGGTCAAAAAATGCGCAAATATTGCGGTTTTTTTTTATTCGATGACAAGATAGTCCTTGACTGCGATCTCACCTGATGGTTTTCTAGTTAATTTTACTATTAGTTTTCTTAAAAAAATAATCTTTTTATTTCAGGTTGATGTGCTAGAAAATTCAGAAACGGAGAATGAAAACCAAGCTGAAAGCAATGAAGAGCCTTTGAATATAGTCCGACAGATGCATGGCTCTGGATCAGACGAAGAGTGGCTCAACGAGGAACTCTACGAGCCTGTGGACTACAAACCTAAGCGCAAAAAGATAAAGTACAGGAATATTAAAAGAGAAATCCAGACTCCTCCGCCGAGTAATCAAAAATATAGGGTCGTACAGCCTCCTGTCTACTCCAAACCAGAACGCGTGATCGTATTCATCATTCATTCTTTCATCTCAACCCATCACTGGCCCACTACTGGGCTAAGGTTTTGGCCACGCTGACTAAGTGCGGACCCTAGTAGCAATTTGCGTTGGCTGTTAGTTGGGCCTTCGTCCCTAGTTTGGTTGGCCAACAGTAAGACTTGTCATCCCTAAAAACCGCGTTGCCAATCGTAGAAAAGCGGGATGTGGTTGGCCTTACGAAGGGACTTAGTTGGCATCACCACTACCATCTCCCAACCTTTGGCTAACGTTGGCTACAAAACCCCAACGGAAATTGCTACTAGGGGAAGCCGTGGGCATTTGGCATTCGTTCATCCATCACCGGCACACTTCTGGCCAACCAGTCCAACCACGCTGGCTCAATGCAAATCGGCTTTCACACGCCTTTGAGAACATTAGGCAGAACTCACAGGCATGCTATTTCCTCACTATGTTTTCCTTCAATAGATATCATCATTAGCAACCCATCAACGGCTTACTACTGAGCGCAGGTCTCCTCTCAGAGAAGGGTTATAGGCCATAGTCCACCACGCTGGCCCAATGCGAATTGGCGGACTTCACACACCTTCAAGAACATTATGAAGAACTCTCAGGTGTGCAGGTTTCCTCGCGATGTTTTCCTTCACCGTTGAAGCAAGTGATATTTAATTGCTTAAACGCACTTCGATCGAACCTGCGAACCCCCAAATAGGAGACCACACCCAACTAGCAAAAATAAGTCATATAAGAGTTTTGCAAACGTTTTGGATATAACTGAATGGTATGCATTTAAGTCATACAATGGTCATACAAACGTTTATACAACGCGATTTTGGCGCAGTTACTATGGCTGTAAAGTCATACAGCTGTCATTCAAAAGTCATAAGCAAAAACGTTTAGTCAATTAGGTGATATAAAATTAATATTTTAAGTATATTTCGTCATAGTAGTGTTCTAATTTATTATTTGTATGAGTATTTAGTCGTATAGTTATCATAGCGCAGACGTTTATCTGACCAATGAATCGTTGTGATGCAGTATTGAAGCGCTTTCAATCATAAGTAATATTAATAAATTCTATTGTCTGAACAGCTCGGCGTCTGCAAAAAATTAAAAAACAAAGAGTAATATTTATTTAATATTTTATACTTGAGTGTAATCAATATTCACAAGTTTGAAATGGGATGTGTTTATTTTTAAGTTAGGAAAACTTAATGCGAATGTCACTTTTGCGACCAACTTTTTAGGTTTATTAATATATTTTAAATGCCCCCTTGATTTCTTTTAAATTTAATTATATTTTTCTTTAATAAAAATAAATTATTATTTGTCATAATGCCATTATGATTTACAAAATTCTTATATACGATAAATACTGCTGTGTTAAGAGTAAAAACTCCTTCATAATGCCATTTTGAGTTACAAAATACTTATATACGATAAATACTGCGGTTTTAAGAGTTAAAACTTAAAGAACGCCATCATTGCAAACCTATCAGAGTTCCTTAAAACATTTTAGTAATCCGTCATTTTGTCATTCCAAAACATAGTGCTTTTACATTATCAGAACATTTTAGAGAACATAACTTTTTTGGAAATATAACTATTGCATAGATAGGTATATTATAGACCTCGCCTAACATTTTAGTCGCAATTGTATTTTAAGAAAGTAATAATAATTGCAAACAATTTCTATGTTATAGTATGGTATAGTACCAACTGTACTAGTTGGTATACTTACCTAAATGTAAATTTTTGTGCATCAAGTACTTATAACTAGCACCTACCTACTATTTTTTTTAGATTTCAAATATAGACGTGGCCTTTCTGGATGTGGACGATTTTCTTAACAAAAGCGATTTTGAATTATTGAGAGAATTAAAATGGCCGTGGCAAAAAACACATTTTGTCAAAGTCGAAAAATGTCATAATTGTCGGTTTCCAACTTTATCCACAATGCTTAAACATTTTTTCATGCCAAATAACAAAAATATAATAATGTACTGCTTCACTATAATTTTTTTGGTGCCAGCGCAGCAGTGCAAAGATTTCGCTATTTATGATCATTATCCATGCGATGAATGTATCTGTAACGAGTAGATAATCAAGAAGCAAATTAAATTTTATTTTGTACTACCATGGTAGGTTTGTTTTATTATTCTAGTAACTAGAGGATGCCCGCGACTTCGTCCTCGTGGATTAAGGGTTTATAATTCCCGCGGGAACTTTTTAATTTTTCGGGTTAAAATGTAACCTATGTGCTTTAATCCTGGGTATGAGCTATCTCTATTCCAAATTTCAGCCAAATCGGTTCATTCTTTGTCGCGTTAAAGAGTAACAAACATCCATCCATCCATACATACCTACATCATCACAAACTTTCACATTTATAATATTAGTATGATGTGATTAACTTTAAAGAAATTTTTCTTCTTCATAATTTTAATCAATTTTAATCAATTTCATAATTTTTTTCTTTTTCTTCTTTCATAATTTTACGGTTTATGTACGGAACCATCACTCTCTGTCGCGTTTATTTAAAATGTCAGAATTCTGACGTTTTGAACCAAACAAATCATAAGCACTAGCTTTTAGTCATACAGTGGTTTCGGATATGACATTTATATGACTTTATTGACATGTAACATTCATAAGAAACCGAAATTATGACTAGCCTTACAGTTGCGGATATAAAAGCTTTTATATAACCAAATTGCTATAAGGTGTCATATATAAGTTGTAATACCAGCCAAAATGTCCTGGCTAAAACGTTTGTGTGACTGTTTATTTTCTGCGATTAAATTGCTTTATAGCTATGTCATACAAACGTTTGTACGAGGACATTTTATTACCAAATTGCATTAAAACATAAAAGCAATATACATGACGCCTGTACAACGTCACGTTTTAAAACTTGCTAATATACGATACTTATAGGACGAATTAGTCATAAAAGGTTAAAATGTTATGACCATTTTGTTAGTTGGGCAGTCCTAACCACTAAGCTAATAGATAGGCTAGGCAATAGATATATTAAACTTTTATTAATTAATATTAATATTAGGTATATTTTTATCTCTGTTGGCGACCTATATCAATACAATGGACGTCTATTGGTTGTAAAAGCGACATGGGTTTTCAAAATAACCAAACCACTGGTGCTTTTAATGCAAATGGCAGCCACGCGCGCATTAGATTGTTCATCAAAGTTAGCGCATTGAATCATGAAGCTGCTCCAAACTACATCGCGCTATAGGAATACCTATACCTGATATTGTTACCGACCGCAGCGCCCCCTAGTCTGGACGTCTAGCCGTCTGGCGTTACCCTATGTACCTAACACGCAGGGTTGCCAGTTGCCACTCATATTTAATTACAAAGTAAAGTATTTAAACACGTTTTTTCGGTACGTTTTTCTTTAAGGCTTGGGCACACATAATGGGGCCCTTTGGTAATAAGTCAAACGTGGTTCTTGGAAATTGTTTTATAATAATATCCTACTTCCTACTAATATTATAAATGCGAAAGTTTGTGAGGATGGATGTTTGTTACTCTTTAACGCCATAACGAATGAACCGATTTGACTGAAATTTGGAATACAGATAGCTCATACCCAGGATTAATAAATAGGCTACATTAAATCCCAGAACATTGAGAAGTTCCCGCGGGAGTTAAAAACCTTAATCCACGCGGACGAAGTCGCGGGTATCATCTAGTATTACATACAAAAACTTGGGTAGAAAGCAAGCATAATGCAAAAAAAGCAAAGTGTAATAATTTTTTATATATTTCTTATAGTTTTGGGGTAAATTAAAAAACATTTTTAATACTAAAAATAGCTTATCCCAAACTTAACTTCTCGGCAATACAATTATTATTCATTAATATCATAAATAATATAAAGTGTGTTTGTTTTATGGTTTGTCCTTTAATCACTCACCAACGGAACAATAATTAATAGACGTAATTTATTGCATATGTATTAAGATTAACATAGAGAGTGAATAAGACTTTTGTTCAAAGCAAACAGTAACCTTGCCAAGTTGCTTCTCTCCAGGTTCTGAACTATAGTGTTTTACATCACGTTAATCCCTATGTAGGTATGTTGCGGCGTGATTGGAGGACAAACTAAAGGTTCAATCATACCACAAAACAGCAAACCCACAAACAAACACACTTTCGCATTTACAACATAAATAGAGTTTGGATCCATCTAAAAAGATTGTCAACCCTAAAACAATAACTGATACTATGAAACAAACTAAACCTTAACCCCATAGCATAAGGGCTATAATAAACAATACATTTGGGAGGATTGCAATATTTGAGCTCTACCAAAGAAAAATTTAAAAAGAATAAAAAATTCAGTGATGGATGAATCTATGGTGACTTTCTAACAAACTAGCTAAATCCGGTTCAATATCGGTGATTATTATTATACAGTATCTTCAAAGTTTCAAATAAGAAGTTGTGTTAATTAATAGGGGTCGATTTTTAAACCTCGTCGACCCCCAAAATCAGTTTTCGTTTATGTCGACCCCTCTGAAACCGATTTCGACTCCAAGGGGTCGATATCGACCACTTTGGGAATCCCTGCACTATAGGTCTCAGGTTCTCAAGTACCTACCCAAACAAAATTCTGCGGTTAAAATAGCTACTGAACTGATAATAGGTACATACGGATTTTACATCCAATTTTCTGCAGTCGGCTACAGTTTTTTTTAGTTTTTTGTTTGTTAAAAAGTTAAGTACAAGGATCCCTCATAGTTTCGCCAAGTCCGTCCGTCTGTCCGCGGTCTAGCGCAGAGACTATAGAAAAAATTTCATGACTCCTCAACATATTTGCTTTTTAGAGGATCAAGCTAGACTTAGTGCCGACTTCACCAACGTCGAATGACGTTAATCCTAGGAATAAATTGGGCGTTCTGACAGTTTTTGTATTGAAAATACTGTTAAAATATCAAATTTATGCTCGGATAAGACTAATTTTACGTTGGTGAAATCGGCCCTTAGAGTCTAGCTAGTAGACCCTAGAGCATCTTCATCATGATTTTGGATTGGATGGGTTATTTCAATGTCATCCGTGAAATGGCAGAAAGTTCCGGCTTATCTTAGAATTTTTGTCATGTGAAAGTGGCTATCAACAACTACCATGCAAATCTAGTCGTCGAGTCTAGAGCATCTTTGAGACTATTATCAACAAGGTAAGTCTAGATTCTAGACTGTCCTGCAGTATCCCACTGGCTGTCCTCATCACCATTTACTAGTTATCCAGTTGCACGGTAGCTAAGCTGCGGCATGAGAATGTTTTTTATTGTTTTGGAGAACGTGGTTAGCTGGCGTTCGGAATTATTTAAACCCAGACAGACATACTTTAATGACAAACGGTACGTATAGTATCGTCATACAGTTTCATGTTGACCGAGCGCTACCGCCACGTTACACACCGTAACGTTCATGAATACACAATCCTATAACCAGCACGTCCGTACACCTATGGCGTGTACGGACGTGCTGGTGCATGACAGTGTATTGGTGCGTGTACTTACGTATACGCACGTTTGTGACATATGTGACGTAATGTGGTATCTGAATTATTATAATGACTTGGCACTTGTCAGGCCACGTCTGAGCGTGGACCGAGCCGAGCCGAGTCGTGCCGAGCCGAGCCGTTTTTGTGGTTGTTTGCTTCCAGTTGAGAGTTGAGACTTGGTGGTGGTATTTGGTGAGTTGGTATCCATTTAACACTATAGGATAAAAAAAGAAGGAGAAATGGAATCTGAGTCGCCGGGGGACCCGCCGGGCCCTCCGGACCCAATGGACCTGTCGCATCCCACTCCTTCCCAGGAAATGCACTCCGATCGACCCAAGAAGCGGCCCGCTGAGCCCGTAAATCAAGGCCTCACTTCAAAGCGTGTTGTTACTGAACCTGATTACCCAATCGACTCTATTCAAAATATTTACACGCATCCCTCCGTAACCATACTAGACAAAACTTACGGACCAAATGATTTAGGACCGTTTTTTGTTCATATTACCCGTATTGAATCAGACCCAGCAGCTGGCTTGTCACTGAGACCAATAAAAATTGGCCTACTCATGTCAAAAAACAAAATCAACAATATAGTACGGGACGGCGTAAAAGCGATTGGCAGAAACAGAGTCTCTGTACAATTCAAACATAGAGATGATGCTAACTCATTCCTACATCACCCATGCCTCCAACAGAATCAACTAAAGGCAACCATACCAACATACCATGTCACTCGGATGGGACTCATACGAGGAGTGCCTAAAGAGTGGTCCATGACAGAACTGGCAGAAGCCATAGAGGTCCCAGAAAATATTGGCATCATCCTTAAAGCTAGACGGCTTAACCGCAAAGTAGTCAACGAGGGTAACCCATCATGGGTACCAACTCAATCAGTAGTGCTAACCTTTAGTGGTCAAATACTCCCAAAAAACGTTTATGTCTATTACACATCCATGGTAGTGGAAAAGTACCTTTTGCCCACTATCCAATGCCACAATTGCTGCCGCTTCGGCCATATCAAAAGTCAGTGCAGAAGTAAGCCTAGGTGCTTTAAGTGCAGTCAAGAGCATACAGGAGAAACTTGTCAAGCATCAGCCGAATCATTTAACTGCATTCTGTGTACAGGTAAGCACCAAGCTACCTATAAAGAATGTCCTGAACATCAAAGGCAGAGAAACATTAAATTAATGATGTCTGATAATAATGTTTCTTACATTGAAGCTTCATCACAGATTCCTTCAGTCCGAAGGTCATATGCAGACATTGCTGCAACAATGTTTGCTTCAACAGCACAATCAAATTTAAATCATAATCCTCCAAAAACATCCTCTACAATTCCAAACAAGTCCTATAAGAAAACTGTGTTTACTGCCCCCCGGCCTAGACCACCCCCTTCCAAAGGATTTGACAGGCAATCCCGTCGATCCGTCCAGTGGTTTGGCGCTGTGTGTTGATAGATCAAATCAGTCAACCAATCAGTTAGTCAATCAGTCAGTCAGTCATCTTTTCCTTTTATATATTTAGATATAAAGAGCAACCGCCGAGTTTCTTACTGATTCTTCTCGGCAGGAAGGGCATTCTGAACCAGTGGTAGAATCATCGACGATTCAAAAGCACTTGTAAAAAAGTTTATTTGTTTTTTATTATTATATAAAAAATATTTGTATTCTATTCGTTAAGTGATAACTCCTAAGATATGGTGTAAAGGATTATCATAATGTGCATCAAATGCTTATGGTAACTAACGTATTTAAGTTGATAAGGCAGCCCGCACACAGTCAATATTATTGTCAATATTTACGAATATTGACAATATTATTGACTGTGTGCGGGGTTTGATCAATATTATTGTCGAAGTCCGGAAATTTCGTCAATATCGGGGGGAGGCAGGGATATTGACAATAATATTGACAGTGTGCGGGCGCGCGTCAATATTTTAGTTGAAAAAAGATTTCAAGGCAGGAGGACGTGCGCTCGCAACCAAAAATGGAGGACATCCCCAGTGCAACAAGCAATGAAAAAGAATATTTAATAGAATTTATTAGAATGTGGGAGACGTAACAATTTTCGCATCAGTATATCTTGTTTTTTTAAGTAAGGGGTTACTAAAGATAGTATTTTTTGAAAGCTACTACCTTTTGTTCTCATGTAATTTTTAAAATCATCTTTTTCTGTATTTCGAAGTTCTTTTATTAGATTTAAATGATTTAATTCCACTTTTCCACTTTGTCATCCAGTATTTAAGCCATCGTTTCTTTCTTTTTTAGGGTTCCGTACCAAAATGGTAAAAATGGAACCCTTATGGTGAGACTTTCTCCGTCCGTCCGTCTGTCACAGTCGATTATTTCAGTAACTATTAAAGCTATCGACATGAAATTGGGCATTGTATATAATAATATATAATATAAAATATATAATATATTGGGCATTGTTTATAATAATAGGTATATAATATATAATAATGTATAATAGTGGCCCAACATCATTGGAATAAAGAAAAATCGAAAATTATTTTTAGGGTTCCGTACCCAAAGGGTACCAACGGGACCCTATTACCACAGACCTTATCTATTACTAAGCCTACGCTGTCCGTCCGTCCGTCCGTCCGTCCGTCCGTCCGTCCGTCCGTCCGTCTGTCAGCGGGCTGTATCTCGTAAACCGTAATAGATAGACAGATGAAATTTTCACATATTATGTAGGTATTTCTATTGCCGCTATAACCACAAATAATAAAAATTAAATTAAATTAAGAATATTAAATTAAAATATTTCCATGGGGACATGGAAATATAATAATTTTTTTTTAACGGAACCCTAAAAGAGCCTTACTGAATCACTTTTTGTTAGAAATATTGACAGTATAATTGCGTAGTGTGCGGGGTCTAAATATTGACGAAAATATTGTCAATATTTTCGTCAATATTTTCGTCAATATTATTGACTGTGTGCGGGCTGCCTAAGGATTAATACTGTACCCGCCTAAAAAGATTTCCAATTACCGCATAGTATGTGACCATTTTTTTAGAAGTTAAAATGGGTATAATAGTGACCTATCCATAAAAGATAGATAAATGCCATCGGGGACTTTTCTGTAAAAAAAACCTTAACAAATTATACACTAAAACCTTCCTCATGTCATGAATCACCCTATCTATTGGTGAAAACCGCATGAATATTCGTTCGGTGGTTTTTGAGTTTATCGCGAACAGACAGACAGACAGAGAGACGCGGGGGGGGGGGGGGGGGCGCTTTGTTTTACAGTATGTAGTGATAGTGATTTCTTTTGCCGCTATTATAACTACAAATAATAAAAATAAAATAAAATTAAAAATAAAGGAGGCGCTTCCATACATGGAAAAGGAGTTGAAATAAAATGATATTTTTTTACCCTGGCATGTGGGGTGTCATTGTCTAGAGCTCATTAAGTGGAGCTCAAATATATATGTATATATTTTATTTTTAGCTACAAAAATGAAGAAATGGGGACCATCACCATCAAGGTTGTCGTTTTTAGGGTTCCGTACCCAAAGGGTACGAGACCCTATTACTAAGCCTACGCTGTCCGTCCGTCCGTCTGTCAGCGGGCTGTATCTCGTAAACCGTAATAGATAGACAGATGAAATTTTCACATATTATGTATTTCTATTGCCGCTTAACAACAAATAATGAAAATTAAATTAAATTAAAAAAATTAAATTAAAATATTTCCATGGGTACATGGAAATATTTTTATTTAATTTTTTTTAACGGAACCCTAAAAGAGCGAGGCCCGACTCGCACTTGGCCGATTTTTTTATTAGACCAATTTTGTTAGGTCTACACTAGGGTCTATCTCAAAAACTAAACTAGTTATACTATGTACCTACTATATAGTGTATTTAAACGACAAATACTGGAAACGCCGATTTATAATGCGGTTTGTGAAGTTTTGATTTTTTTCCCATTATCCCCCATAATATGCTAATTTAGTACTTTCTAAGAACTAAGATATCTAAAATATATGTATCTACAAAATGATTTGGTCATATGCACGGAACCCTAAAAGAGTGAGGCGCGACTCGCACTTGGCCGAGTTTTTAGATACGGCAAATCAAGTTAAAAAGTAGATATTTAGACGTGAGAATTTTCGATTGAATATTAGGCTGCTTTTTTGGTATTAAGTCAAAATAAGGTGTTAAATATTTTAAATCAAAAAAATTACTGTGTGTTTGGGATATAAAAAGGTAAGTTTTAATTAAGGTAAGTCAAAAAAATTTTTTTTTTGTAAAAGATAAAAATAAAAACCGAAAACTTGTTATATTTCACTATTCTTGTCTTTTTACTAGTCTAAAACTTAGCCATTAAACTTTTTTCCATATGACTTTTAGTTTTGCCGGAAATCGAGACTATTTTTCCTTTCATTTTTGTTATATTCTTTTCCTTTTCCAATGGGTTTCATCCTATTATTTTTTTTTGTTTCAAAAATTATCTACCCTACTACTAACATTGTGAATTACAAAAAAAGGGTGATTTACATGATAGGCAGGTTTCTTCGTGATTCCTCGATTGCGCCTCAAGAGGGTCTGAAAGACATTTGTGGGAATGGGCGTGATGTTTTATAATAAAATTCCACAGTCGATCTTAGACTTGCCTTTACACAAGTTTAAGAAATCAGTTAAAACTAATCTCATGAAAAAAGCATATTATACAATTGAAGACTATATAAATGACAATATAATTCGTTCCAGTGATTCATGAGACAGTAGGTAATGATTAACCTGTAAATCCTCTTTTTCCTCATTGTGGAAACTGGTTCTTCTCGACTGGAACGGCATTCTGAACCAGACTCATCGACGATTCAAAAGCACTTGTAAAAAAGTTTATCTAAATAAAAAACATGTCTATTCTATTATATTCTACAGGTTTTATCTATACTCTATAGTATTTAATAAAACTACATTATTTTCCATATTAGTTTTATTAGAAAAATTGAAATTTAGAAAATTTAGAAAATTATTAGAAAAATCTTATAAAAATTAAACATAGCAAAAATAATTTTTTCATTGCAATGACCACGAGATCAATGCTGAAAGATATGTAGGTACCTAACTAATAAGTAGGTTTTAACAAATTGTTGCGAAAGGTAGAAAAGTACCTACATAGGACATAAATAAACATATTAGTAAGGTACTAATAGTAAGTGATTAATTATTATTAAACTATAATAGTTTCGTCAATAAATCACTTACTATCAATACTTGTTAATCTATAAATAATAAAAAATTGAAAAAAAAAAATAACGAAAAATAACATGTACTGGTAATTTAACAATAAACTCCAAAAGAAAAAACAAAGTCTCTCACTGTATGTCTTAGGTATAACAAAATACATATACCTACTTACTAGAGTAAACACCGATTTTTCTATCGCCCATTTCGGTATATCTAGGTACGCTCTAAGGCGCACCAGTAAAATTTTGACAGATACAAAATACAAAACATGTACCTATAATACGTATTTATTCTTCACTTTGGCGATCGCAAAATCAGCTGCAAATATTGTCTTGTATCAAAAATCATCACTTACTATCAATACTTTTTAATCTATAAATAATAAAAATTGAAGAAAAAATAACGAAAAACAACATGTAGGTAATTAAGAATAAACTCCAAAAGAAAAAACAAAGTCTCTCACTATGTCTTATAACATGTGGCGAGGGCGTCACGCTCGTCGCCGCGCTAGTCGGGCACGTCGTCCAGCGACGCGGAAACCGACAGGTAGCCCGACGACTCGGAATCCGACAGGCCCGGCGACAAGGGTTCCGACAGCTCGTCCAGCCAGTCGGACGCCGACAGCTCGTCCAGCCAGTCGGACGCCGACAGGTCGCCCGAGTCCAGCAACGCGGATTCCGACAGGTCGCCCGACGACTCGGAATCCGACAGGCCCGGCGACAAGGGTTCCGACAGCTCGTCCAGCCAGTCGGACGCCGACAGCTCGTCCAGCCAGTCGGACGCCGACAGGTCGCCCGAGTCCAGCAACGCGGATTCCGACAGGTCGCCCGACGACTCGGAATCCGACAGGCCCGGCGACAAGGGTTCCGACAGCTCGTCCAGCCAGTCGGACGCCGACAGCTCGTCCAGCCAGTCGGACGCCGACAGGTCGCCCGAGTCCAGCAACGCGGATTCCGACAGGTCGCCCGACGACTCGGAATCCGACAGGCCCGGCGACAAGGGCTCTGACATGTCGTCTAGTCATTCGGGCTCCGACAGGTCGTCCGAGTCCAAGTACAGCGGCGCGGACTCCGACAGGTCTTCCGAGTCGAGGTCGCTGCCGTGGGGCCCCGGGCGGGCGCGCGCGGGGCGCAGCGCGGAGCCCTGCGGGGCCGCGTGCCCGGCGCGCACGAGCTCCCTGCCCACGCAGAGGACCTCCCCCTCGCCCGTCGACTTGTCCACAACCACGTTCACGAGCGTCACCTCCAGCACGCCGAACTGCCGACGGGAAACGACGTGACCACCTAGCGCTCTGATTGGTGTCCAATCACATCACTAGATGATGCCCGCGATGACGCGGGAACTCTCGAAAGATGGCTCGTATCCTACTTACTCGAGCGTACCCGAGCAGTGGCAGTCAAAGGGTATACTTCCACCTTTGTACCCATAACGTCTGGTGTCCCCCAGGGCTCCCACCTCGGACCTTTACTATTAAATATTTTTGTAAATGATGTTACAAATTGTATTAAAAACTCTCATCTACTTTTGTATGCAGATGACACAAAAATTTTCAATATAATAAGAACTGAAAAAGACTGTTTAGGCTTACAGGAAAATTTAGATCGAAATAGTGAATATTGTAAAGTTAATGGACTAGATTTAAGTATAGATAAATGCTGTACTATTTCCTTTTCTAGAAAAAAAATTAATGCACTGTTTCATAATTATTTCTTACTTAGCAAAAAATTGCGTAGGGTTGATGAGGTGAGAGACCTGGGTATCCAACTAGACAGACAATTACTTTTCGATCAGCATCTGAACAAAATCAAAAATAAAGCATATAAAATGCTCGGGTTTGTTCTCCGGCAAACTACTGATTCCAAAAACCCAAAAACTCTAATCCTTCTGTATAACTCAATTGTCAGATCCCATTTGGAGCATGCTTCCACTGCTTGGAACCCTCAGTATGCAGTTTACGTGGACATGCTAGAGAATCTTCTTCTTCTTTATCTACCTATAGACGTCCACTGCTGGACAAAGGTCTCCTGCATGGACTTCCACAGGCTTCGATCTTGCGCCGCTTGAATCCAGCGGCTCCCTGCGACTCGTTTGATGTCGTCGGTCCATCTGGTGGGGGGCCTGCCAACACTGCGTTTCCCGGTGCGGGGTCGCCATTCCAACACCTTGGGACCCCAACGACCATCAACTCTTCGAACTATGTGCCCCGCCCATTTCCACTTCAGCCTCGCGACACGCTGAGCTATGTCGGTGACTTTGGTTCTTCTACGAATCTCCTCATTTCTGATTTGATCTCGCAGGGATACACCGAGCATAGCTCTCTCCATCGCTCGCTGGGCGATCCTGAGCCTTCTTAGAGAATATTCAACACAAATTTATAAAATATTTGAATAAAAGGTTTAGTTCATTTAATGCTACTAAAATAAAAACTTTACAAATAAGGAGGGAACATAAAGATCAAATATTTTTATATAAAATTATCAACGGATTGATCGATAGTCCTTATCTTCTAAATAAAATAAAATATTGTGTACCTAAATTAAATAAGCGTAAGTCACGTAAAAGTAACATGTTTGTACTTCCACGTGCCAGAACCAAATAGTCATAACAGATTTATCGTTCGAGCTTGTGATATGTATATTAAGAAATATTTCAAAGTAGACCAATTTAAATATAAGTGTGGGGGGGTAAATAAGGGGGGTTCGTCTCTGCCATCAAGAAATGCACATAATACAAGGCTTGATGGCAGAAGTGGACCTATCTCGTTTATGGTACATGTTTATTTATCTTTTATTATTACTACATTTTTGTTTGCTAAAAGTTTAGGATGGACTCCCACCCAAAATATTGTATTTTACCAAAATGTGGAGACTTAACTGGCTCCAGTGATATCATTATTGTATTAGCTATATTTTATTTATTTAAGCTGTATGTTTTCCAAATAAATTAAAAAAAAAATTGGTTGCCTGTAAAGTCGGTATACGGGCGAAAGTTTTACGTGACAACCGAAATAGAAGCGCAAGACATGAACCGGTGTGTATGCCTATCTCTCTCACTCTCTCTCTCTCGCTCTGTCTCTCTCGCTCTTAGGCGGGCTAACTGTGCTCGAGTGGAAGGGACGCGTGCCTTTCACTTTTTATGTCTGTCTCTCTCGCTCTTAGGCGGGCTAACCATGCCTCTCACTCGCTCTCATTGTGAGCGCATAACGTGAGCGGAGCGTAACGCAGTTTCTTGAAGTGTCACCCGGCAAACCAATTTATAAGACGTTGTCACGTCAAAAACTAATTTTCTGGGACAAAAGAAGCCTATGTGTTAATCCTGGGTATGAGCTATATTCATTCCAAATTTCTGCGAAATCGGTTCATTCGTTGTGAGGTTATAGAGTAACAAACATTCATTGAAACATCCATCCATCCATACATACATCCTCATAACCTTCCGCATTTATAATATTAGTAGGAAGTAGGATTTTATCAAAATAAATATCAATCTCGCTCAAAATAGAATAATAAATACTTTTTTGAACAATTATTGATTCTTGATTAATTTTTGATTTGATGGTACCATAAAATCTATTTACCATTTGAGCTGGAGTTTTTTAAAGCAATAATTCCCGGCGAGTGTTTGGTAGTGCGCGTGTAATGTCGTGTAGCGCACTAGTGAAGTGCTCACCTCGTCGACGGCGGCGACGTCGGCGATGAGGCTGTGGTCGAGCACCAGGTCGTGGAAATGGCGGCCCGCGTCGAGCAACCACTGGCGCAGCGCCGCCGGCGGCCGCACGCCCGCGAGCCGCGCTCGCAGCCCCTGCGCTTGGTGCGCCGCCCACTCGACCCGCAGGTACCGCAGCCCGTCGACCGGCACGCGCGCCACCGTGCCGTAGTCTACGTACAGCACCTGCAACAGCCGCGCGACGTGACACACGGCCCGCAGCCCGCAGTATCTGTGTTTCCGGCCGCGTATAACCTCAGCACCTTCAAGGCAAGAGTGAATAGGCAACGCGCTCCACAGACCTCATCAGTGCTGTCCAGCATTGACTGTCGTCAATCGCAAGCCTATCCCGCAATAAAAAAAATAAAAAAAGTGTGTGTGTCAGCTCCGACGCACGACTGGAGTTTACTCTGCGTCCAGGCGCCGCTCGGACCCGATCGGTACGCGCTCGGCTTCCCGAACGAAAACCAACCTTATTTACTCAACGTTAGGGTAGAAATTTGCATCGTTGTGAAAAACGTAACGAGGTCATTGACAAGTAGATTTTACTCCTCGAATTTTTCTCATACCGGGCGCCTAAAATCGATTCTTCAGGAGTAAACTCCATAAAAAAAGCCCGCAGCCCGACGCGGCGCGGCGACGGAGCCCGCCTCACCTGCACCGTGTTCTCGTCTAGGACGCGGTCGATCCGCGCGCGGTTCCAGGAGCCCTGGTAGAGGCAGGCGCAGTGGTAGCCCACGCGCACGGCGCCCGGCAACAGCTGCCGGTCGCGGCCCTCCCCGCGCGTGTAGTACTCGCTGCCGAACGAACACACGATTCAAGTGTTAGCGACATTGCTTTTACTGAAAGTATAATTTTGTAAAAATTCTTTTCAAAAAACCGACTTCTAACGCCGCTACAAAGTATAAAAATAATTTTAGTTTGTCCACGTTTGTTGAAGTCGGGCGGGCCTAAATACAAACTATGAAACCGATGCGCGACGCTACACAATATGAGAGACTCGTTTGTAGAAGTCGAGCGAGCATCGCGAGTCGGTTTCATAGTTTGTATTTTAGGCCCGCCCGACTTCAACAAACGTGGACAAACTAAAATTATTTTTATACTTTGTAGTGGACGGCGTTAGAAGTCGGTTTTTTGAAAAGAATTTTTATTTTAAGCTTTTAAGTGTAGCATCCTATGATTGAGGAGCTAGGACCTGGAGCTCCATGATGTAGTCCATACTTGTTACCTACAATAATAATTCGTAATCGACATTTCCTAAATCTATTTATTTTAGGTGAACAATATCTCTGCAGCATCAGGCTTGAGGAGTTGAAGGTTAACATCCTCTGTCGATTAAAAAAAAATCACGCGAATCGGTCCAGTAATCCCGGAGAAATCGGTGGACATACATAAAGAAAAGAAAAAAAAGATACCGGCCGAATTGAGAACCTCCTCCTTTTTGGAAGTCGGTTAAAAATAAATAGATATTATGTGCAAAAGGAGGTTGTATTGAGAAGTCAAGTGGTTTTTGAACATAGAATCTTGTTAAAAAATAAAGAATACTACTTAAGAAAAATAAAAGAAGAACGACAGATGAAAAAGATGGAAGGGACTGATGAAAAAGGGCTGATGATCACGAAAAGGGTTTTCTATTCGCTTTGCTGATGGTGTTGAAGGGAGAAGTGATGTTGAGTGCGCAATATTAAATAATAGAATTAACGTGAAGAGTATTAGCTGACGTTATTGGTATTGTATTTTAAGATATACTGGATTAAACGCTGAATACAATCCGAGTTGAGTTTGAGTTCTTATACAAGTGAGCACGACTTCTACCTATCTTTCGCCCGCAGGGAGTTAGATTGTTGCTAAGTATTGGTACTTTATTGTAACATTGTTTTCAACGTATATTTCTCCCTGCATTAGTAAAAATATGTTATTTTGACATTACAAACACAATACAATTTTTATTTATTTATTTTATTTTAATTTGTATGTGTGTATAGAGTATTTTTTATTATTATAGCAACCCATCAACGGCTCACTACTGAGCGCAGGTCTCTCAGAGAAGGGTTATAGGCCATAGTCCACCACGCTGGCCCAATGCGAATTGGCGGACTTCACACACCTTCAAGATTCATTGTAAACTCTCAGATGTGCAGGTTTCCTCACGATGTTTTCCTTCGCCGTTAAAGCAAGTGATATTTAATTCCTATTAGATAATATATAGATAGTACTTAATAAAATTTATTTATTATGTATTATCTATACTCTCTCTCTCTCTCTGTATATAGAGTATAGATAATTATATATAGATAGAGTATTATAGACTTAATAAATAAATTTCAATAGATTTTTTTCTTTTTTTTTCTGGGGAAGAGGAAATCCTCATGGATACCATTAGATGGTATGTCCGACTACACTGTGTAGTGCGCTACGGACTAAAACCTCCCCCCGTCTCCGGCCGTCCATCCCGGTACTGCTGTGCGCATGACTTCAGGGTGGGGGCTGTCAGTTTAGGCTGTGTTCAAGTTTTGCCTTTTCAACTGAATAGATTAACCGTATAATAATATAAAAGACTTTACACAAGCGTAATACGACAACCCTTTAACATAGGTCCCAAATAGGCCTCGCCTGCTCGGGACGTTACCTCGCTCCGCACCCACCGCACCCACCACACCCACCGCACCCGCCGCACCCGCCGCATCGTCGCCCTGTGTACGATGTAGACGGCTGCAGCTTCGTCGGACCTCTGCACGAGCGACGATACGACGTAGATAATCGACAGTACTCACTTCATTTCCTTCATAATCCCTTCCAAGGGGACGTGGTACTGCTCGCCCAGGCGGTATAACCAAAAATTCCCGGGCGAGTATATCTCGCCCACTTCCACCTCCAGCCTGTCTCCCGGGCGTATGCCCTCCACGCTCGCGGCCGGGATGCTCTCCAGCATGTGCAGGCAGTCCTCGGGGAACACCTCCGGCGCCTGGCCAACACCAAGGAAATACACATTGTATCGTTAGTGCGTATACTCTAACGTAACTTCATCATCATCATTTCACATCATCGCACTTTAAACATTTCTGTGGTGGTGTCGTGTGATGCGGGTTGTTACGTTCCCTCAAATATGGTCCAGCGAAGCAATGGCTTGGGTCATGCGTCATGCTCGCGAACTGGTTCCACCGGCGGGAATGAGGCTACTTTATGTCTGCCCGTCTTAAGATAGAAGTTAGTCACAGGTCGATGGCGCAGCGGTAAAAAGGAGTGATACTATCGGTTCAGAGGTTCGAATCCTGACTTCAGATAATTATTATTTATTTTATTTTTATTATAAATTTATTATTATTTATAATTTTATAATTTATAATATTTGGTAAAAAATTAAAAACAAATTACACTTGCTATTATATATTTTTATAAATCATTTTAAATAAAATAAAGGTGTTAAAATAATTTTGTAAAGTAGTTTTTTTTTAATTCTTTATACCACGAATAGAACTTGAAATTAATATTTTTATAATAAAAGAACTTTGTTCCTATCTGGTGTCCCACGACACCACAAGACTTTTTTTTGTATTTTATTTATTTACTGACTCAACAAAAGTGGACACAATTTACACCATAATCATAGACCAAAGCATTAGACAAGAACAAACTGAAACTAAGGCTGGTGACTGCAACTGGCAGCCCAAAGAGACCGTGCTAGGGCTGTCAAAAATCCTCGACGCAACTATATCAATTTTTAATTCACACTTATGTTACGAAGTAGCTAACTAAGTTGAATTATTGTTAGTATGTATTGATTATAATCTGGTACAAGCGCACCGCGCGCCCACCGTTACGAGCGAATAGACCAGAACAAGCTTGTTGTACGAGAGGTTTTTGAGAGGCAAAATGTGACGCGCGTGTATGTACGTAAGCCAGTACGAGCTTATACGCGCAAAAAATATGCTAGTCTCAAACCGCTCTAAGAGGAGAGGAGAGAAGTAACGAATGTTTGAACAATTAAAAATTAATTTTTCTCACCTCCGGGCGGAAAGCGTCAATTTTCCTCCCGCTGCGCTAAACGAAAATGTCGCTTTCCGCCTCCGTCGAGGAGAAAAATAGTATACACACCACGGGCAGTAAATAAGAAAGCCTCAGATCACATGTTTATTGACCTCGGCTTCGCCTCAGACAACAATTACATGTGATCTGAGACATTTCTTATTTTACTGCCCTAGATGTGTAATGTACTATTTTGGGTCGAGCATTTTTGACAGCCCTCGCAAAGGCTGCAGTCTATTTGGGCTGCCAGTTGCAATCACCGGCCTTAGTTTCAGTATTTTCCTTGTCTAACGCTTTGATCTATAATTGTGGTGTTTAAATTGTGTTCAATTAATTGTTGAGTCAATAAACAAATACGTGAGTGTCGTAGAACACTCGGTTGGAGCGAAGATTTTCTTAATAATAAATGAATAATAAAAATAAATAAAATAAAAATTATATAATCTGAAGTCAGGATTCGAAACCCCGAACCGACGGTTTCACTCCTTCGCTTAGCCGCTACGCCACCAAAGCTATGATGGAACGTGTTTAATAAACGAAACTTTGTCTGGTGGGAGGCTTTGGCCGTGGCTAGTTACCACCCTACCGTCAAAGACGTGCCGCCAAGCGATTTAGCGTTCCGGCACGATGACGTGTAGAAACCGATTAGGGGTAAGTATGGGTTGAATGTTCACTGCCATACCCCTTCCAAGTTAGCCCGCTACCATCTTAGACTGCATCGACACTTACCATCAGGTGAGATCGCAGTCAAGGACTAGCTTGTCATCGAATAAAAAAAAAACGAAGGCAGCACACAAAGGTGGTGCCGTGGCAGTACTCACGTAGTCGATGCCCGGCAGAGCGTCGTCGGGGTCGTCGAGGACGTGCAGGTCGGGGATGGGCAGGCGGGCGGGCTTGCGGGGTGGCGGGGGGGAGGGGCCGCGGGGCGGCGGCGAGGGCGCGGGGGGTTCGGCGCGCGGGGGGCCGAGCTCCTCGTCGTAGAGCACGCAGTCGCCGCTTCCGTCTCGGCGCATAACCCCCACGCCGGGCAGCTCGCTCATCAGCCGAAGCAGGTCCGCGCCGTTGAGGTGGGCGAACGGCTCGTCGATCCCGTACCGCTGGCTGCGCACGACACACACCGCTCAAACTCAAAATTATTTTTTCATCATACCTATTCGAAAAACGAATATTGGCTTCAGAGGATAGCGGGAGCAAAATTTAATTTTAACCCCATGGGACTTTTCATTTCTCTCTTCTGATTGGTCCGCGTTATAGTGCTTTAGCATACTTAAGCACTAACGCGGACCAATCAGAAGAGAGAATTCAAAAATGTGTCGAAATTCTAAAATGTTTGAGAAGCTGTTGTCTACGATAAGTCACGTGATCAAATTTGTCGATTAGATATTTAGTCCAGTAAAAAGTTAAATGAAACCATGATCTGACCAGTTTTGGCGCAATGAGTAAAAATGTGTTCATTAATACTTAAATAATGATATTATGAAAGAAATTTTGATTTAAATTTAGGGGAAAGGGATGAAAAAAATAAAAAAAGGGTTGAAAAATGCCTTTTTTTTAAATAACTTAATAACGGTAGGAAATAGAAAAAAAAGTTTCAAATAAAAGTTGTAGAGAAAAAAATTCTACACAAAAAAGTTCCTTTTCATTTTTTTGTTATCTGCTTTAGTTTAGCTGCAAAAAATAAAAATTAAATTTGCTTTAATAAATTATCTTCTTCTTCTTCTTTATCAACCTATAGACGTCCACTGCTGGACAAAGGTCTCCTGCATGGACTTCCACAGGCTTCGGTCTTGCGCCGCTTGAATCCAGCGGCTCCCTGCGACTCGTTTGATGTCGTCGGTCCACCTGGTGGGGGGTCTGCCAACACTGCGTTTCCCGGTGCGGGGTCGCCACTCCAACACCTTGGGACCCCAACGACCATCAGCTCTTCGAACTATGTGCACCGCCCATTTCCACTTCAGTTTCGCGACACGCTGAGCTATGTCGGTGACTTTGGTTCTCCTACGAATCTCCTCATTTCTGATTTGATCTCGCAGGGATATACCGAGCATAGCTCTCTCCATCGCTCTCTGAGTGACCCTGAGCCTTCTTATGAGGCCCATAGTTAGCGACCATGTCTCAATTAATTATAAAGATGTATAAAGGCGGGAAACATAGTGCCTATCTCAATTAATTAAGCTTTGAATAACGGTAGTACAGTCAAATTAATAAGGTATTTTTTCGAAATAGAAGATACTTCCGAACATCATCCAACAGTTTTCAAAATCGGTCATCGTAGCTATTAAAGCGGACCGCGTATTTTCTACTCGTCAAGTAGACTTTCAGGTCCTGATCATTTCTATCAAAAAAACACTCTTCCATCTTTTATATTATCTGAGAAAGACACCTTTGAAATTTGTATAGCCGCCATCTTGAATCCGCCATTTTGAAGTTTTTCATTTCACTGGATGAGGTTTCGAGTATTTTTTGTTTGAGCAGCCCCCACCTATCTTGAATACCCTGGCCATGCTCCTCACCCACCTTCCAAACCCTCGATCATCATATCTCATCATTTGTCAGTATAAGGATTCTTCTATAAAAACAAATTTCGAAATGAAACCGTATCAATAGTTCCCAACTTCTAGTCTCTTCAATATTCGCCATATTATATTTTGTATGGAGAAAAAACATTCCGCCATCTTGGATTTTTTTCTATTCATCAAATAGACCTTTGGGTCCTGATCATCTTTTGCCAAGAAACCACTCTTCCATCTTTTATACTCCCCGAGATAGACACCGAAGAAATTTGTATGGCGGCCATCTTTTTTCCGCCATTTTGAATTTTTTTTCAGCTCACTGCAAATGGGATGAGGTTTCGAGTGACATTTGTTCGAGCACCCCCCCACCTATCTTCGATACCCTGGCCGTGCTCTTCACCCGTCTCCGAAATCCTTAATCATCAGCTCTCTCCATATTTTTCCTCCGAATGAATTTTTTTCCTCTATACGAAACCATCAGTGAAAAAAAAATTTTTCATACAAAATTTTACAGGAGAGGTGATCAATGAGTCAGTGAATCAGCACGAGCAGCTATATATATATACTAGCGTTTGCTCGGTGCGCGAGCTGCTAAAGCAGCTCGCGGGAAGTGTTATTGCTACAAGTAGGGCGCGTGGGTGCGCGGCCCGCTAAAGCGGACCGCGATTGTTCGGCTTTATTTATTTCGCTCGGTGCGCGAGCTGCTAAAGCAGCTCGCGGGAAGTGTTATTACTACAAGTAGGGCGCGTGGGTGCGCGGCCCGCTAAAGCGGACCGCGATTTTTTTACTCATCAAGTAGACTTTCGGATTCTGGTCATCTTTTGCCAAAAAATTTGTTCGAGCACACCCCACCTATCTGCAATAACCTGGCCGTGCTCCTCATTCACAAATGAAAAAGAAAAAAAAAG
Organism: Oeneis ivallda; assembly: GCA_029955525.1. Classification (NCBI taxonomy): domain Eukaryota; kingdom Metazoa; phylum Arthropoda; class Insecta; order Lepidoptera; family Nymphalidae; genus Oeneis; species Oeneis ivallda. The sequence goes on along the minus strand of JARPMR010000047.1, from coordinate 375,759 downwards.
AAAAAAAAAAAGAAAAAAAGCAAATGTAAAATGAAAAAAAAGAAAAAGAAAAAAAGCCCTATGAACCTATCAAAATCAATGTCTTGCATAGTTCCCAACTTCTAGTCCCTTCAATATTCCCCATACATTTTGTATGGGAAAAAAAAGTTCCGCCATCTTGAATTTTTTTCCTACTCACCAGGTAGACCTCCGGGTTGTGATCATCTTTTGTAGAGAAACCGCTCCTCCATCTTTTATAGTCTCCGAGAGAGAGACGGACAAAATTTGCCGCCATTTTTTTTCCGCCATTTTGGAATTTTTTTTCAACTCACTGGCAACTGCTCGAGGTTTCGAATGACATTTGGTCGAGCACCCTCCACCTATCTTCTATACCCTGGCCGTACCCCTCGCCCGTCTCCGAACTCCTCACTCATCAGCTCTCTCCACCTTTCTCCGAGTTACATTCTTTGAGATCTATACGACACCATGGGTGAAAAAAATTTTTTTCATACAAAATTTTACAGGAGAGGGGTCGGAAATTTGAGACGTCACAGCTCGGCCGCCATCTTGTTTTTTTAATTTTTTTCACTTTTTCTGTTAATCGTTTACTAATTTCTACAATAATCCAAAATTTCAAAGAAATCGGTTGGAAAACAAAAGAGTTGCAAGAATCACGTCGGCCGCCATCTTGTTTTTCCGAAATGTCATAATTTTTCCCAACTCGAATCCCCCCCCCAAACACATCTCCCGAACATCATTATATCGATTTCCGTCTCCTTCTAGGAGAACAATCGTGTCAATCAGTGAGTGAGTCAGTCAGTCAGTGAGTGGTAATCGAGCTATATATATTATAATAATTAAAGTTAGACTTTAGACTGTTTGACTTTAATTTGTTTTTAACGAATTTAAAAAAAACCGACCAAGTGCGTGTCGGGCCACGCGCAGTGTAGGGTTCCGTAGTTGCTTTCAACTACGGAACCCTACACTAAAAATTAATATAATCTCAAATATTATTGCTGACCTAGGATAGTGATTTTATTTTATTTATGAATATTGAATACATTTTGAGTTCCATGGTTTAAATACTATAATATATTACAAAATATGCAACTTACACTACGTGTAATACCTAACTTAGAAAAAACAGATATAACTCTTTAACTAATGAACCCTACTTAGCCGTGATAGTTTTCCTTTAAAATTCATTATATATACTACTGCTGTGAATTTTTTCTTGTATTCTTTATACAACCATTTAGCTGGCAGAGGGTGGGGACACTTGACTCTAATAAAATTTAGCACTTTAAAATATCATATTTTACAAACGGATCCCTGAATTGAAAAATGGTGTTCCCATACCCACAATATTTTTGAAAGACCTATTCAACGACACCCCACACTATGGGATAGACGAGAAAAAAAAAATTCATCCCCACTTTACATGTAGGGGAGGTACCCTGAAAAAAATTGTTCTTCACAATTTTATTTCACCAATTTGTCGGCGTGATTGATATTTATATCCTTGCCAAATTACAGATTTCTAGTACCAATAGTCTCTGAGCTAAACCGCGGACAGACAGACAGACAGACAGACAGACAGACAGACAGACGGACGGACATGGCGAAACTATAAGGGTTCCTTGTTTGCTACGGAACCCTAAAAAGGAGGAGGTTCTCAATTCGTCGGAATCCTTTTTTTTGTGTATGTTCACCGATTACTCGAAGACGCCTGAACCGATTTGCAAAGTTCTTTTTTTGTTTCAAAGGGTATACTTCCCAGGTGGTCCCATTTAAATTTTATCGAAATCGGTCTAGCGCTTTTTACAATAACAACAATAAATTATATTTTTTGTAGTGGCGCGGGCGTTTGAAGACGGTTTTTTAAAAAGTATTTTTTAGTATCGATTATAGCGGCAGTGATCGGCCTAATTTTAGGCCTATATTTTACACACTTCTACTTAGAAGTGTGTACAATATAGGCCTAAAATTATACGCATAATATTGTGACTGGCAACTACGGAACCCTACACTGCGCGTGGCCCGACACACAATTGGCCCTTTATTATACATCTACTATATAAAAATAAGTCGGGTTTTCCTTCCTGACGCTATAACTCCAGAACGCACGAACCGATTTCCACGGTTTTGCATTCGTTGGAAAGGTCTCGGGCTCCGTGAGGTTTATAGCAAAGAAAATTCTATCCACGCGGACGAAGTCGCGGGCATCAGCTAGTTACAAATAAAACTACAAACATACTAGTTTCCAGAGCATACAAACAGAATTCGATAACATTATCAAATAAGAATCAAACTTCGTTTGTGTGGGGCTCGCTCGCTGAGTCTTCTATTGCAAACTTCAAAAATCTAGATTCTAGATACTCTGATACAAAAATATGATTGAGTTGCACAGCACAAAACCTGACAATAGTTTGATGAAACGCATGACTTTTGTATACTTAGTTTTAAGCATGGACACGTCTCATATACTTAAAGTATTTTGATATGGTATGAAATTCGTATTTTGTCATACCTCCGTATTTTTCAGGTATTTTTCTAATACAAGTCAACTGACTTGGGTTGACTACGGATCGAATTTTATATTACGCCTCATGCGTACTGCAAATTCACACTGCTGTGATTTTAATTTCGTACAACTTGGCAAAAAAGTGTAAAAACTGAACTAATTGTTCTCTTTATTGACATCACTATTATGTTGTCAAGTTTCATCGCCGAAGTGTTTTTTTTATTCGATGACAACCTAGTCCTTGACTGCGATCTCACCTGATGGTAAGTGACGATGCAGTCTAAGATGGTAGCGGGCTAATTTCGAAGGGGTATATGGCAGTGAATATTCAACCCATACCCCTAATTGGTTTCTACACGCCATCGTGCCGGAACGCTAAATCGCTTGGCGGCACGTCTTTGACAGTAGGGTGGTAACTAGCCACGGCCAAAGCCTCCCGCCAGACCAGACCAGAGACAATTCAGAAATTATAAATTCCAAAATTGACCCCGCCGGGAATCGAACCCGAGACCTCCCAGTTATAAGACAACAGAGCTCACCACTGAGCCAGGGAGGTCATCAAATGTTATGTCAATGTTATGTTTTGAAATTCGTCAATATTTATTTGAATTCGTAAATACATACCTACGTATTAGTCTAGTCAACAAGTTCAAAAACGTGAAAAATAGAGATAAAGGTCCTAAAAATATGAGCGATGGCTCATTCGATTCGGAATCACCTCTAAAAAAACGTTTTTGAAGGATTTTGGTGCAGGTAAAAAATTGCAATTGTTATTAACAAAATAAGATGAAAAAAAAATGATATTTCGTTTTTTGTTAATAACTCGAAAAATATTAACATTTAAGCAATTTTGAAAAAAGCTCGTTAAGAGGAGGAAATTTCCAATAAAAAAGTCCCAACTCCCAGGATTCTATCTCCATTATTTATAATTTTAATTTGACGTTGAAAATAGGGATCCGCGCGGCTGTTACGGCATACGCGCGCCCCCGCTAAAGAAAGTTCAGCAATAAAAATATTTTTTTTATAACATAAGATGTGATTTTAAAAATTTGAAAAAATTCTAGTATCTTCTTAACACTTGAAAGAATCGAGCCCTGAAGAAACTAAAGTTTAACCACCATTTTTCAAAAAATTATTCAATTGTTAACTAACAAATTTTTTCCCTATCTCCGTTGTCATGAAAAATGGGATGAAAGGTATAAATAATTGGCCTATATTTTTGTATCAGAGTATCTAGATTTTTGAAGTTTGCAATAGAAGACTCAGCGAGCGAGCCCCACACAAACGAAGTTTGATTCTTATTTGATAATGTTATCGAATTCTGTTTGTATGCTCTGGAAACTAGTATGTTTGTAGTTTTATTTGTAATGTATAATAAATGGCCAATTGCGTGTCGGGCCACGCGCAGTGTAGGGTTCCGAAGTTGCCAGTCACAATATTATGCGTATAATTTTAGGCCTATATTGGTAAAATATAGGCCTTAAATTAGGCCGATCACTGCCGCTATAATCTATACTAAAAAATACTTTTTAAAAAACCGACTTCAAACGCCCGCGCCACTACAAAGTATATAATTTATTGTTGTTATTGTAAAAAGCGCTCGACCGATTTCGATAAAATTTAAATGGGACCACCTGGGAAGTATATCTTTGAAACAAAAAAAAGAATTTTGCAAATCGGTTTAGGCGTCTTCGAGTAATCGGTGAACATACACAAAAAAAAGGATTCCGACGAATTGAGAACCTCCTCCTTTTTTTAAATTCGTTAAAAACAAATTAAAGTCAAACAGTCTAAAGTCTAACTTTTTAATATAGAAAGCGAAAAAGTTTCAATCTGAAATCTGACATCACGCAGGTTAGAGTTTTAATAGCTACGATGACCGATTTTGAAAACTGTTGGATGATGTTAGGAAGTATCTTCTATTTCGAAAAAAATACCTTATTAATTTGACTGTACTACCGTTATTCAAAGCTTAATTAATTGAGATAGGCACTATGTTTCCCGCCTTTATACATCTTTATAATTAATTGAGACATGGTCGCTAACTATGGGCCTCATAAGAAGGCTCAGGGTCACTCAGCGAGCGATGGAGAGAGCTATGCTCGGTATATCCCTGCGAGATCAAATCAGAAATGAGGAGATTCGTAGGAGAACCAAAGTCACTAACATAGCTCAGCGTGTCGCGAAACTGAAGTGGAAATGGGCGGGGCACATAGTTCGAAGAGCTGATGGTCGTTGGGGTCCCAAGGTGTTGGAGTGGCGACCCCGCACCGGGAAACGCAGTGTTGGCGGACCCCCCACCAGGTGGACCGACGACATCAAAAGAGTCGCAGGGAGCCGCTGGATTCAAGCGGCGCAAGACCGAAGCCTGTGGAAGTCCATGCTGGAGACCTTTGTCCAGCAGTGGACGTCTATAGGTTGATAAAGAAGAAGAAGAAGATAATTAATTAAAGCAAATTTAATTTTTATTTTTTGCAGCTAAACTAAAGCAGATAACAAAAAAATGAAAAGGAACTTTTTTGTGTAGAATTTTTTTTTCTACAACTTTTACTTGAAACTTTTTTTTCTATTTCGTACCGTTATTAAGTTATTTAAAAAAAAGGCATTTTTCAACCCATTTTTTATTTTTTTCATCCCTTTCCCCTAAATTTAAATCAAAATTTCTTTCATAATATCATTATTTAAGTATTAATGAACACATTTTTACTCATTGCGCCAAAACTGGTCAGATCATGGTTTCATTTAACTTTTTACTGGACTAATTATATATACGCCCATACTTCCAACATAAATATTAATGTTTAATTATTTCATAAAAAATTATTTGTGTTTTATTTAAACTTTCAATATACGTATTGGTAATGTCTATACTCTATACATAGTAGGTTGATACTCCTAGCTTTTTCTCATAGGTAATGATGAAAAATAGTGTGTGTCATTCGGGGCCAAAATTTTTTGTTCTCGGGCAGCGTATATTGAATTCAGAGCGAAGTGAAGGATTCTACTATAGAATCCTTCACTTCGCTCTGAATTCAAAAAAAACGCCCTCGGGGAACAAAAAATTCCTTTGGCCCCATATAACACAAATAACTATTATCTACTCCAGCATCGAAAAGTTCCAATTTCGAATTTGACAGCTGAATCGAAATGAACCCTCTTTTGGTTTTGCTTCTCATTTCGATGCAGCTCGTTGTATGGGAGCTGAATCGAAATGGTTATCTTCTTAAAATAGGACACCTAAAGCTAAGGCTCTGAGTTCGGACACTTTTGTACCGCTCATACGACAGAGGCGCCACAGGCGGCTGGTGGCGGCTTACGGAGTTACTTTTTGTTACTTTATTGAGCAGGCGTATTTTGTTAATGATTTTATTTTCCTTGTCGTAGATAAAATCTTGTATTCAATTGAACGTAATTAGTCATTTTAATTCTCGTATTATCCTATTTTGATACTCGGCAAGCCTCGTATCAAAAAACAGCACTCGAATTAAAATGACCCTCATTACGATGCAGTTGCATAAATAGCTAATTTCACGTAGGCCAACCTGTGGCTCTTGTAAAGTTATAACACGTCAAGATTCTACCACCGGTTCGGAAAGCGGATTCTGCTGAGGAGAGCCGGCAAGAAACTCAGCAGTTGCTCTTTTCAAAATAATCATTTTACAATATTAATAAGTAGCTATTACATTGTAATAAGTTTTTATACTATCCTGTGGGCAGCTGGATGCCAAGCTGATTTAACCCGTGCATCTTTGTTAGAATAGAATATGACATTTCCACAAAACGTACTACAATTCAATTCATGTCAAAGACGGGCAGACAGAAAGTAGCCCCATTCCCGCCGGCGGCACCCGTTCACGAGCATGACGCATGATCCAGCCATTGCTTCACTCGACCATATTTGACCGCATAGTTTTTTTTTATATTAACAATAAACCTCTACAAACAAAGTTAACGATAATTATGCAAATTAATATATTATCGTTTTACTTTTACTTTTGGAGTATGGAACCCTAGGCCTCGGTGCGCGAGTCCGACTCGCACTTGGCCGGCTTTTTTAAAATCTGACGGGTATCGGGACACTGACGACATTACCAGCGTTTCCCTTATTCCCCGTAAAATAGGTAAGTATATAACGTACAAGAAAAGAGTTGCCAGCATTTAAAAATGTTAAATCAGTATAATATCAGAATAGACTGATTTCCTAACTTCATTTTCTTTTCTCATAACCTTAGAAAAAAATTAGATTACAGTAGGTAAAAAATGAATGATTCTTCAAGCGTGATAGGTACATTCGATACCAAATAAACTATTTTTTATATTCCTATGTTAATGTCGAATAATAATAGCGAATTATTCGACTATTCGCCATACGGAATGGCGATTAATCAGTATTCGATTATTCGCTATTACAACTATTCGCGACAACTCTATATTTGACTACTTTTAGAAAATTTTATTAAATTGTTAATAATGCTATGCTGAAGCTAACAAAACGTATATTTCGGCATAATATTCAGTATTTTTCATTAAAATCGAGAAATAAATTCAAAAAAATAAAAAAACAGAAACTTTCCATTTGTACACATGACGTCACAGTTCACACACCGTTCAATGACAACTCCAAAGCTCAAAGGTGGCGTGAACTGTGGCGTCATTCGAGATTCAAGAACGTTTTCGATCACGTGAACATGGCCAGAATTATAGCAATTTTAATTTATGTTTTCTAATTAAATAAAGCTTTATTTTTTAATTTTGTCGTATGGAATAATGATTTTAGATAATAATCTTTTAGGATGACACCAGATGAAACGATATTTTCAATATAGTCAAATACCCTATTGTCTTCTTTCGAAACACTCTCCTTGTGTAACTCAGCCATAACACTCACGCAGGTGTATTCAAAGGGCCAAAGAAATCTTTTGTTCCCCGTGGGCTTTATTTTGAATTCAGAGCGAAGTGAAGGATTCTAAGGTAGAATCCTGAGCGTAGCGAGGATTCAATATGTACGCCGCCCGAGAACAAAATATTTTGGCCCCGAATGACACACACTATTTTTCATCATTACCTATGAGAAAAAGCTAGGCGTATCAACCTACTATGTAAAGACATCGTATATTGAAAGTTTATACACTTAAAATACAAATAAATTATTATTAAATAATTAAACATTTATATGTAATTGATCACGTAAGTCACGTGATCAATTTGTCGATCAGATATACGCCCATAATGTATCCAACATAAATATTAATGTTTAATTATTTTATAATAATCATTTTATATATTTATTGGCATCCAGCTGCCCACAAGATAGTATAAAAAAACTTATTACAATGTAATTTTAGCTTCATAATAATATTGTAAAATAATTATTTTGAAAAGAGCAACTGCTGAGTTTATTGCCGGCTCTTCTTAGCAGAATCCGCTTTCCGAACCGGTGGTAGAGTCATGACTTGTCATAAGAGCCACACGTATGCCTACGTGAAATAAATAATTTTGAATTTTTTTTTGATGCCTTACCATGCCTTAGCCTTAAGTATGTCACGCTCTCTTTGAATATTTCTGCAGTGGTCGTGTGGAGCGGGTTGTTACGTTCCCTCAAATATGGTCGAGCGAAGCAACGGCTGGGTCAGGCGTCAGTGTGGGTCATACCCGTGAATGGGTGCCACTAGCGGAAATGGGGCTACTTTCGTCTGCCCATCTTAGCATATTGTATTAAATTGTAAGTAGGTATACATTTTTGGAACTTCCCCTTGTTGTGGAAACACTGCATAAATAGCATAGTACCCATTGTAAACTGTTTTGAAAAGAGCAACCGCCGAGTTTCTTATTGGTTCTTCTCGGTAGGAAGGGCATTCCGAACTAGAGGTAGATTCATTTGCGATTCAAAAGCACTTGTAAACAATTTTTTGAATAAAAAAAACTAGTGTGCGTCAGAGTCCACGACTGAAGTACGTAGTACTATTATATATTCTGTGACTGAAGTAAAACTTACGAAACGCAACTGGCTATGAGAGAAAGAGAGAAAGAAAATGTGTGCACCTCTCTCTCTTGCCCCTACGTTATATACGAAAAGTAATAGGGTATTTTACTCTTTTTTGAAAAGTATCTATATTTGATTCTAAGGTGATAATAAACTACTAGAAAAAGACATGTCCCAGTTTAGTATGTAGGGTGGTTTTTTATTCTGAGTGTCCATTAACCAGAACCAAACTGTCATCACGTGAAAGAGAAAAAAAAATTAAACGCCATAAAATTAATAATTTTAGAGTCCTCGGTTTTTTTAAATTAATTATGAAAAATACCGTTTGTAGAAAATATTTTTCAATGGATGGTAACACTAAAAACTTTTATAATCTATAGACTATCAAATCTGGCACCGGTTAATGTCACGTAAATGTCATTTTGAACCAAATACATGTCATTTTGAACCATGGAACTAGGAATCACAGACCAGGAACTAGGAATTACGACTAGGTACTTTTGAACTGCATAGTCGAAAATGAAATTATTTGTTCCTGACAATCATCTGACATTGACAACTTATATAGAATAATATTTTCAGTTTTTTACCGGTGTATAAATCACATGGAACAAGGAATTACGACAAATCACAAGCAAAAAAATGAGTCAAAACAAAAAATAATTTTTTTATTATCGGAGGCTTTAAAAAATCTGTAAATTATTTTGATAGAAGCCTTTTGGGATCTTTATCCAACTACATTAAAATCATCCTTGTTAATTAAATTCAAATTTAAAAAACCAATTTTGGACAACTCCTTTACTAAAATTTTATTTTATCGATAGGTACCAAAAAAAAATGCATTTAAAGTTTGCCTTTTAAATTTCCGCGCATAAACGCTAGACCGCTAGACGCGGTTAGACGCCTCACGTCAAGCCACGTCAGACGATGTGGTGACGTCATAAGGGCAGTATTCGGCAGTAAATTCGTTCGCTCAAATGGTTGGCGCCCTTTGTAAAGCCGACACATAGCGACCGCCGGTACATGCCGAAGGCGGCGCGACTTATGTGACCCACTGTGTACTTTAGTGCGTCACGCTAAATGTTTGTGTGTTGTATTATGATGATAGTTTATGTATATAAAGTGATGATTCAGATCTAATAATACCAGTATTTTGATTTTGTATTATTCATTAATCTAAAAAAAAATGATGGTACTAAATGTAAATGGTAATAATGTAATTATTTATTTTCACATAGTTTCTAAAATACCATGTATTTGTCCTACAAACTATTTGAGCGGATGAACTTTAAAGACGTCAAATGTCAGTACATTTGACGCAGTGTAATGGCAGATACTGTTTGACGTTTCGATGCGTTTCGCGTATTTGTAGCATAGACTAAAAAAGTGAAAACTTTGAAATTAAATACAAACTTCCACTTCTCGATTCCTTATTGCCTAAACTATCTTATTTTTATATTTTTAGATTATTTCTCACTAGGAGTAAAATACCCTATTCTCTCTCTTATATCTCCCTCTCAACTTCCGTTCGCCTCGCCCGATCACACTTTTCGTAACGCATTCACCAGCTTACTCCCCAAGTCAAGCGTGCGTAAAGAAGTTTCACTTTCTAATGTTGAATGTTTCACATCGGGTGGCAGATTGGAGCACGTCGATGGACTATCACACAATATGGTAGCCTAAGTATGTCACACTCTCTTTAACATTTCTGCGGTGGTGTCGTGTGATGCGGGTTGTTACGTTCCCTCAAATATGGTTGAGCGAAGCAATGGCTGGGTTATGCGTCATGCTCGTGAACGGGTGCCACCAGCGGCATGGGGCTACTTTCTGTCTGCCCGTCTTGACATGTTTTGAATTATAATTAGAAATAATTACGTCTGCTTTTGTGGAACTTCCCCTCATTGTGGAAACTCTGCATACATAGAATAATATCTATTAAGTATATTGTAAAAGTATTTTGAAAAGAGCAACTGCCGATTTTCTTGCTGGTTCTTCTCGGCAGCAACGGCATTCCGAACCAGTGGTAGACTCATTGACGATTCAAAAGTACTTGTAAAAGTTTATTTGAATAAAAAACATTTCTATTCTATTCTATTCTAATAGTTACCAGTACAGGGTGATCAGCACAGTGATCTGAATCCCGTTATAGCGGCCCAGCACCAGGTCCCGCAGCCGCTCCTTCAGCTCTTCCATCTGTTCAGCCTCCCATTCTGGGTCGGAGCCTGCAACACGGACCATCATCAGTAGAGACCGGATTATATGCAACATAACAAGCTTGAAATATGCACGAAAACTGACAGAATATGCAACATTAAAAGTGATAAGTTTTAGGAACAAAAAGAAAAAATCGGCCAAGTGCGAGTCGGGCCTCGGGTTCCGTACATGACCAAATCATTTTTAGGGTTCCGTAACCAAAGGGTGCCAACGGGACCCTAGTTGTTGTTGTTATCAGACAGTTGAAATTTTCACATATTGTGTATTTCTATTGCCGCTATAACAGCAAATAATTAAAATTAAATTAAATCTTCTATAATATAATAAAACTGTAACAGGTCCAATTCTGTACATTGAAGATATTTTGAAAATTTTTGTTTGAGGGCACTCTATAATCGATACTGAAGCCAAAACAATTTTTTTTTATTTTTTGTCTGTCTGTCTGTCTGTCTGTCTGTCTGTCTGTCTGTATCTTGGCCGCGCATCACGCCGAAACTACTGGACGGATTTAAATGAAACTTGGCACAATTTAAGTTTATACTACGAGGTATAATATAGGATACTTTTTATCCCGAAATTCAGCACGGTTCCCTTGGGAGAGGGGATGAAAGTCAAAATGTGTATTTCGCTGTAATTCATTAAGGCGTATTCCGATTTAATCCATTCTTTTTTTGTTAGAAAGCAGGTTCTTTAGAGATTGTCCTGTAATTATTTCAAGGTCGTCAATTTCGTAGTTCAGAAATTATAGATATCACGATCTTCAGTATAAGGTCCAAATAACTTGAACCCCGGAATCTACAAGATACTTTGAATGAACGGCTCATCTTAAGCTGGCAAGCGTACTTTATCGTATATAGCCATCGTGGATAGCCCTATTTTGTCAAAGTCAAACTACTCCAAAGGCGTCAGATTTTGCCAAACGATCATTATACCTACATACTACATAGTAGGTATGGATGTAATACATCGTATGGACTTAATGCTACAGTGTTTTCCTATGCAATTTAATATTCTAATCATACTAATATTTTAAATGCGAAAGTGTGTTTGTTTGTTGGTTTGTCCTACAATCACGTCACAACTGAGCCACGGATCGACGTGATTTTTTGCATGGGTACTATAGTTGAGGACATAGGCTACTTTTTATCCCGGAAAATTAAAGTGTTCACGAGGGATTTTAAAAACTAAAACCACGCGGACGAAGTCGCGGGCATCAGCTAGTTAAAAAATAAAGGGGGCTAAATTACAAAATAAATACATGGAAAAGCTCTTTCAATTTATTATCCTACCAAAACAAAAGACGCGAGGCTGCTGTATGTGCCGAAAATATAGCGATAATATGCATCTTATCTAGATTTTACGGAAAAAATGCTATTAGCGCTGAGGATGGCTTAAATATGCAAATGCATATGCAAATATGCAAATGCATATGCAAATATGCAAATGCAAATATGCAAATGCATATGCAAATATGCAAATGCATATAATCCGGTCTCTAATCATCAGCGACCCATCGACGGCGCACTACTGAGCGCAGGTCTCCTCTCTGAGAAGGGTTATAGGCCATACTCCACCACGCTGGCCCGACTTCACACTCCTTTGAGAATATTGGAGAGAACTCTCAGACGTGCAGGTTTGCTCGCGATGTTTTCCTTCACCGTCGAAGCGTGTGATATTTAACTGCTTAAACGCACATAACTCAAGTCTGCGCTCCCAGGATAGAACCTTACCGGGGCACCTTCAAATCAAGAGTGAATAGGCATCTTCTAGGCAAGCGCGCTCCATCTTAGGCTGCATCTTCACTTACCAACAGGTGAGATTACAGTCAAGCGCTAGTCTATATATTTAAAAAAAAGAGCCTGCAGCCCCATGCAGTCCAGTTGGAGGAATCTATACAAATAAATGAAATTGAAGTGTCTGTTTGTAATGTAAAAATAACAGCTTTTTACTAAATGCGTCCTAGCTTTATAGCTATATGCCAGAATATAGCTAAACGAAAGCGATTCATAGCCATCTTACTAGGAATATAGCTAATATAGCTATCTGACTAGACTAATGCCAAAATCTAAAGTTAGGTTAAGTCAGGGTGTAATTCCGCCGTTTACATACGGCGTCGTCAATTTAAAAGCGCTCACTGTTACAAGAGCGTTGCCAGGGCAATTCACGCAATATATAATTTAAAACCGCGGGATTCCCTTCGAGAAAAATTTAAAGAAATAGGCATTCTTACAGTAGCTTCACTATATATTTACAACAATATTGTCAGACAAAACATTGTGAATTACAAAAAAAAAGGTGATTTACACGATAGGCAAGTTAGAAATCCAAACAGGCTCGTGATTCCTCGATGTCGCCTCAAGAGGGTCCGAAAGACATTTGTGGGAATGGGCGTGACGTTTTATAATAAAATTCCACAGTAGATCTTAGACTTGCCTTACACAAGTTTAAGAAATCAGTTAAAACTAATCTCATGAAAAAAGCATATTATGCAAGTGAAGACTATTTAGATGATAAAAAAGCGTGGACATAATTCGTTCCAGCGATTCATGACACAGCAGGTGGTAATTGAACTGTATAACTATTCTATTGAATTGTAAACTTATTTTGAAAGGAGCAACTGCCGAGTTTCTTGCTGGTTTTTCTCGGCAGGAACGGCATTCCGAACCAGTGGTAGACTCATCGACGATTCAAAATCACTTGTAAAAAAGTTTATTTGAATAAAAAACATTTCTATTCTATTCTATTCTATTCAAATGGACGGCCGGGCACCTGACTGTTCATGTCGAACCCCAACCTAACCTAACTTTAGATTTTGGCAAACATAGTAGCGAAAACGAGTAACCAGTTGTGCAAATCAAAGAAAATTAAATACTTCTATAACCATTGTACTAGATTAGTCTAGTCAGATAGCTATATTACTAGATCTCGTTCGTATTATAGCTATATTCCTAGTAAGATAGCTATGAATCGCTTTCGTATAGCTATATTCCGGCGTATAGCTATAAACCTAGGTTTATAGCTATAACACGGCTTCAACTATCTTACTGCGACATATGCATATAATATGGTATTTATAACGAATTTTTTTTTATCTATGTCTGTCTGTTTCTCTGTGTAATCTCGGGAACGATTTGAACGGGACTTTCACCGGCAGATAGATGACCCTTTTTAACCGACTTTCAATAAAGGAGGAGTTGTGCTTTTCTAGCTAAGAACATCGATATGTCTGAGATTTCTGAACTGGGTAAAATTTGGGTTCCAACAACTCAATCCTAACGCTGCAGGCGCTTTACCCCATCTAAACTGTACGGGTTTAGGGACTGCCGATTGTGAATAGATATTGTAGGAGCCAAGTGCTTGCTTCGTGATTGAAGGACGAACCAACAAACAAACTCACTGAAACTCAAATATAACAATATGTGTCACTTACGGGATGAAGACGGCTTACCAGTGGAGGGTCCAGGAGTCGCGTCCTCGCCGCGGTACGCTCCCGGGGGAAAATCCTCGCCGCGGTAAGTATTGCGGGGAAAACCGCGGGCAGCGCCGCGGGGAAGACCGCGGGCAGTGCCGCGGGGAGCGAAGCGGGGAGCGAAGCGGGGAGCGAAGCGGGGACCGGCGCTGGCCTCGGCGCGGGGCTGGACCCCGCTAGGTCCGGCGTTGGCCCCGGCGCGGGGCTGGACCCCGCTAGGTCCGGCGCGGGCAGCGGCGGGCTCCTGCAACACCAACGACGAACACTCTAGAGACACTGTCGCCTGGCCTCGAGCCGCTTCCCTAGCCTGGAGTCACATATGTGCGCATCGATTCGTATTTTGTCAACATGAAAAAGTCATTTCGTATGGAGTCGTATACGCATCAATTCAGCTTTGGGATGCGTACACGGCGCCTTTCACAATGACACTTTTATTGATCGAGCGAAGCGAGGTCTCTGAGTTTACTAGAGCGATTTGCACTTGTCCGTCCGTCCGTCCGTCCGTCCGTCCGTCCGTCCGTCCGTCCGTCCGTCCGTCCGACCGTCCGTCTGTCAGAGCCTCATAACTTTTGAATTACTGAACGTAATTACTTCTTTAGATATAATATGTAAACCGATGGCCTCCAGTCGAAAATGGCTTAAATAGTTATAAAAATCTTTATTTCAGGGGGGCTCTCATAGAAGCGAATGCGAAGTAAACTTTTTTTTTGCGATTCACAGGGTTTCTCTGTATCATTTTAAATACAATTTGGAACAGAGTACAAACGTATTTTTTTTTTAATTTTTTCCTAAAATTGACGAAATAGGGGGCTTTCAAAGTGGCGATTTAATACGCTCGCTTGAAGACGCTCTCTGGGAAAATTGGTTATATATTTCAAGCTCTACTTATTTATTTACTTCACTTGTATCCTGTACTTGAACAACAAATACTAAAATGATATGAATATTATAAAGAAACGAGACTATTTAATTTTTAATGAGCATCAGTAAATTTCACATAGCTTCACAATAATGCTAATAGATGGCACATTCATTAACTATTCCATGGAACTAGGACTACTAGGAGTTACGATTGATATTATCAAGAGAGTAGCCTAGTGAATTGAAAAGAAAATGAATATTTTACGAGTTACAAGGTATTTGGCGCTTACTACACGCCTATTCCGCGCAAAACGATTTCTTTTATCGCACTACACATGAGGTTGCGGCTACGTTTTATTTCACCTCGAAATCTGATTTTTTTTGGTGTTATACGCGTTCTTAATATTTGAGACTCAACTACGGTACCCTACAGTGCGCGTGGCCCGACACGCAGTTGGCCGGTGTTATTTCCATTTGCCGTGTGGTGACGGCAGATCAGAATACAGTTGTCACCACCCCTGCTCTTCCCGCGGGTGTCGTACGAGGCGACTAAGGGAATTTATCGGAGAACGGGCAGCAGCGTCCTCTGTGCTACTACTGCCATCTACTGCGATCACCAACCCGTCTGCCCCGCGTGGTGATTATGGGCAAACCCTTCCCTTGGGAGAGGCCTTTAGTCCAGCAGTGGACTGTTATAGGCTATTGATGATGATGATGATGATTTGATGAGCATAAGTATGTCACGCACTCTTTAAACATTTCTGTTGTGGTGTCGTGTGATGCGGGTTGTTACGTTCCCTCAAATATGGTTGAGCGAAGCAATGGCTGGGGTCATGCGTCATGCTCGTGAACGGGTGCCTCCGGCGGGAATGGGGCTACTTTATGTCTGCCCATCTTGGGATAGAAGTTATAGTCGCTACGCATTTTTGGAACTTTCCTCATTGTGGAAACACTGCATATATAGCATCGTATTTACTGTATTGTAAATCTGTTTTGAAAAGAGCACCCGCCGAGTTTCTTGCTGGTTCTTCTCGGCAGGAAGGGCATTCCGAACCAGTGGTAGGGTCATCGACTATTCAGAAACACTTGTAAAAGTTTATTTGAATAAAAAAATATTTGTATTTGTATTTCCATTTGTGTCTGACCTGTGCCGGCACCGACGCGCGCGCGCGGTGCGACCTCGTGGCGTGCTCGCGTTGGTCGCGTCGGCGGGCCCCGCCGGTGCTGGTGCCGGTGCTGGTGCCGGTGCTGGTGCCGGGCCCGCTGCGCGTGGCGGACATTAGCGAATGCATGAAGTTGAAGCAGTCCTCATTATTTGCGCAAACGTCGCAATCTGGTGCAATTGGTCTTTTCTTTTTCTCACTGGAAAATGTTGAGATATTATGGGACAGTGAAACAAGATTGTATATTTCGGACTACTCATCGTGTTTGCCTTTCAAAATAGTGGTCACTCATAAACAAGCCGTGATAGCTCAGTGGTTAGGACTGCGGCCTCCTATTCAGGGAGCCGCAGGTTCGACCCCGGGCACGCATCTGACTTTTCAGAGTTATGTGCGTTTAACCCTATTATTTACTGCTAAGGACATTCTTCCAATAAATAATTGTTATTTTTTTGTTGTTGTATTTTAACTAAAATTTTAATTTAAATAATAAACACTGTAACAATATAAAGTCTTCTAAGAGTATCAAATACAGTGTCAACTCCCCTATAACAAACTTCTGTAAGGAGGAAATTTCCCTTTAACATTTAAAATATCATAAAACACATAAATAATAGTTATTTGTTATACAAGAGTGCAAAGTTGCTTTTTAACCGCGTGCTCAGTTTTGATGACCGAGCAAGCGAAGGATTCTAAAATTGAATCACGAGCGCAGCGAGTGATTCAAAAATTAGAATCCTGAGCGTTAGCGAGGGAATCAAAAGAGCACGAGGTGAAAAATCTTTGCACTCGAGTGCAACACGTAATTTTTCATCTCCCCATTCAAACAATATGACGTGAAAAGAAAATGGCGTGCGCAAAGCAAATTAAAAAAAAGTACACCAAGAAGGTTCCAAGTCTGAGTTTTTAACAAATTAAAAAAGGTTGTATGATAAATTCGGCACCATGGAGGTAGAAGTAAATAGGTTTAATGATGTTTTGAATTCACAAACTTAGTGCACACGATGTTCTAAATTCAATTTACTTTATCCTCTAGAGGATAAAAACGGCTTTTACACTCCGATATCGAAGAGCAAAAATACTCTTTCCGAGATGGGGAGATGAAAAAGAATATTTAGCCACATTGAATACAACTTAAAATCCGCTTTCCCCTCCAAATGAACATGAAGCTTCCATCGTGAGTAAGTACAACTAAAGTGCATGGGGTGGGGATCCCATATGATAAAATAAAATAGGAAATAGTTCTAGAGTTAACACTGTAGTCTGTTCAGACGTACACTACTGGTAAACTAGGCTGCTTAGCACGCTCCACTACAGACGACGAGGTGCGCGGCTCGACCTCGGGTCAGTCAGGCCAATAAATGTATCGTATGGTTTTCTGTCAAGAAAGTTGTTCAGCCCAGTTAGGAAGATGGCGGTGAGTCAACCCCGTGCCTCGGAGGCCACGTAAAACCGTCAGTCCTGCGCCTCATCTCTCTCCGGTCGTGTGGGATTTCTGGCCTAACGGACTATGAGAGTGAGGAAATAGAGAGAGCGCCTGTGTTTCCACCCACACTCGTGCACCATAAACTCTCCCGCGCAGATGGCTAACCTCTGAGGAGGTTGGCCACTGTGACTGGATTTGGACAGGAGGACATTATCTAATATATATAAATTATATAAATTACCTACCTGTCACGTTGTTTGTCCGCGATGGACTGCTAAACTACTGAACCGATTTTGATAAAACTTCGTAACTATCTGTAATTTGGTCCAACTTGAAAGATAGGACAGTTTTTTTTGGATTAGGATAGTTTATTTGTTTTATTTATATATTTAGATAAGTTGGCGGTACGAAGTTCGCCGGGTCAGCTAGTTGTTTATAAAATGAATGACTTACTTTTCAGGACGTGCAGGACGCTGCACGAGGTGCTCCAGAACATCTGGCACTATAAGTGTAAGACGCGGGTTGTAGACCGGCCCCTGAAACTGATTACATCCATTATAAATAAAATAAAAAAATAAAAAAAAATAACTTTATTGCCATATAAAGGAATATTCAAAAAAAATTCAAAATTATTTGTTTCATGTAGGCCAACCTGTGGCTCTTATGACACGTCAAGATTCTACCACCGGTTCGGAAAGCGGATTCTGCTGAGAAGAGCCGGCAAGAAACTCAGCAGTTGCTCTTTTCAAAATAATCATTTTACAATATTAATAAGTAGCTATTACATTGTAATAAGTTTTTATACTATCTTGTGGGCAGCCAGATACCATGCCGATTTAACTTTGTTAGAATAGAATATGACATTTCCACAAAACATACTACAATTCAATTCATGTCAAAGACGGGCAGACAGAAAGTAGCCCCATTCCCGCCGGCGGAACCCGTTCACGAGCATAAAATAATACATTAGTTTTGCCGTTGGTCTTCACACTAGGAAGAACCTGTGTCGTGGAGACCTTAATTACGATTGATATAGAACTAGGTGGGGCGAGTTACCATTAGGTACAAATTAAGTGCGTGATATTATTATAATAATAATATGATATAGTAAATAAATAAATAGCTCCGAGATGTCTTCTCGTCCAAAATCCCTCAGTGCCTGAAGACTAAAGTCTTCGAACAGTGCGTGTTGCCAGTGATGACTTACGGATCCGAGACATGGTCGCTAACTATGGGCCTCATAAGAAGGCTCAGGGTCACCCAGCGAGCGATGGAGAGAGCTATGCTCGGAGTATCCCTGCGAGATCAAATCAGAAATGAGGAGATTCGTAGGAGAACCAAAGTCACCGACATAGCTCAGCGTGTCGCGAAACTGAAGTGGAAATGGGCGGGGCACATAGTTCGAAGAGCTGATGGTCGTTGGGGTCCCAAGGTGTTGGAGTGGCGACCCCGCACCGGAAAACGCAGTGTTGGCAGGCCCCCAACCAGGTGGACCGACGACATCAAACGAGTCGCAGGGAGCCGCTGGATTCAAGCGGCGCAAGACCGAAGCCTGTGGAAGTCCATGCAGGAGACCTTTGTCCAGCAGTGGACGTCTATAGGTTGACAAAGAAGATAGTAAATAAAATATATATAATATTACTGCAAAATATATATCATACGTATGATATAATTAAATAAATTAGATATAATATGTTTTTGAGGTGTTAAAAAGATTTATTTCTTATTTGCAGTTAGTATATTTAGTATATTTATGCAATGGGGCATATCAAAAATTCAAAACATATTGTCTACTTGTTGTCAAACTCGTCATCATCATCAAGTACCCATCAACAGCTCACTACTGAGTACTTCTCCATTCAGAGAAAGGTCACCACACTGGCCCAATGCCAATTGGCAGGCTTCACACACCTTTGGCAACATTATGGACAGCTCTGAAGTGTAGTGCTTAAACTTCTTCTTCTTCTTCTTTATCAACCGATAGACGTCCACTGCTGGACAAAGGTCTCTTGCATGGACTTCCACAGGCCTCGGTCTTGCGCCGCCTGAATCCAGCGGCTCCCTGCGACTCGTTTGATGTCGTCGGTCCACCTAGTGGGGGGGGGCGGGGGTCTGCCAACACTGCGCTTCCCGTTGCGGGGTCGCCACTAGCACCTTGGGACCCCAACGACCATCAGCTCTTCGAACTATGTGCCCCGCCCATTTCCACTTCAGTATCGCAACTCGCTGAGCTATGTCGGTGACTCTGGTTCTCCTACGGATCTCCTCATTCCTGATTCGATCCCGCAGGGACACTCCGAGCATAGCTCTCTCCATCGCCCGCTGAGCGGTCCTGGGCCTACTTATGATACAATAGATTCATTACTTTAATACAAATGACATATTATGGCAATACAATGGCATGCCGTGGCGACGCGTCGCCACGCCAGAAATCTATTTAACGTGCGGCTATAGATGTTTCACATCAAAAAACAACGTATTTACGTATCCTCTTTACTTGTTGACGTTTTGCCTAAAACTGATGTAGAAACAGGGTTGCCAGATGAAATTTTATTATTTTCCCCAAATCTATTTTAATTTTTCCCCAATATGATACGTTTTAAACCAAAAATCCCCCAATTTTGTCACCAATAAAAATAAATATAAAATTAAAACTGCTTTTATTTTACTGAGGAAAAAATTGAATGAAATACTTGACTAAGCATTGAATTTTTTATTCTTCATTAAAAATAGCAAATACTTCATTTACTTTGTCTTCATCTTCTGTTTGATAGACAATTTCAGACTTAAATAAACTTAACATTCTAGAGCTTGGCTCAAATTTTGTGCACCCGCCGTGATGTTGTATGGCACTTCTCACTCTCATAATATGATCAACAGTTTTCGTATGCATTCTGTTTCGCAATTTATTTTTGACGATGTTCATCATCGAAAACGCCCGTTCTACTGCAGCGTTAGAAAATGGCAAACTCAAAATAGCCGTGGCATGTTTTGTTAAATTAAAAAAAACCGCCTCTCCACAAGCATTTCTGTATGACAACACTTCTCCCCAAAACTCGTCAGCTGTTTTGGGTCACAACATCGCAAAACCACAGACTAGACAGACGGCAGACCATACACAGACAGTCCGAAAACCACAGACAGAGAGATTTTTTATATGGCTCTGGATTCTTGTATTTTAACCATGATATATTAGCTGAACGAAAGATACGTTCGTTTTATTGCGCTTTCTATTTTCTAACATTTTTAAAAGTTTTAGCCCCAAAGTTCCGAGTTAATATTGAAAAAGCACCTAATTTTCAATCTAAAATTCTCCCGTCAAAATATCTGCTTTTTTAAAAAAATCGGTGAGCTTTTTGTTCGTTAAAATCTCTACTTTATGATGGTGTAAAAAAAATATACATTACTATGGTAAATGCTCTCAGAAAATGCAGAAACGAAATACGTAATAACAGGTAGTAAGGCCCAGACCCTCCTAGCCCCTATGAAATACCTTTTAAATTAGTAATTACATGTGTAGATGGCTATTTATTGCTATTTTAAGATAACTTATATACCTGAGTGACCTACGGAAAATTTTAGCCCATCAAAAGGTATTTCATAGAGAAGTGGGGAAGGGGCTAGGAAGGTCTGGGCCTGACTACCTGTTATTTCGTATTTCGTTTCTGCATTTTCTGAGTGCATTTAGCATAGTAATGTATATTTTTTTTACACCATCAGAAAGTAGAGATTTCAACGAACAAAAAGCTCACCGATTTTTTTAAAAAAGCAGATATTTTGACGGGAGAATTTTCGATTGAAAATTCGGTGCTTTTTCAATATTAAGTCAAAAAAAGGTGAAAACATAAATATTTTAAATCAGAAAAATTACAGTGTATTTAGGACATAAAAAGGTAAGTTTTCACCAAATTTCGTGAAAAAATATTTTTTTTTGTAAAAGATAAAAATAAAAAACCAAAAACTTGGTAATTTGAATTTTTCACATGCATTTTGAGGTTATGTGAAAAAAGTCTAAGTACAAAAGTTGTAGATCTTTTTATTACCTACAACTTTGCCATTTAACTTTTTTCCATAGGACTTGTAGTTTTTCCAGGAATTGAGATAAACCGTTTTTTACCCTTAAACCCCCCCTCCCCCCCACTTCCCGACCTCAGATCGCCCGTAATTTATTTTTCCTTTCATTTTAGTTGCATTCTCTTCCTTTTGCAATGGGTTTTATTGTAAGGCGGGGTCTTGGGGACGTAATGAAACACCGAATGTTGGATTAATACTAACTTTATTCTAATAGATACACTCTTTATATTTTTACACTCTACATCTCCCTTCCTTTCATAAAAAAAAATTAGTATGTTATATAATTTTTTTTTTGTCATACAGACTGGTTAAATACATTATTAGCTTAATAATAAAACTTACTCACTAGAATTGAACAATTTTGTACGATTCTTATGAACTATATCTAATTTACCGTTTTTATTAATCTGCACATTTGGTGGCATGTCTTTGACCACTTTGTAAGGACCTAAATAAATACTCTCCATTTTGCTACAATTTTCGTTTTTTATTAGAATTAAATCTCCTGGATTGTACACTATAGGATTAATGCATTTATCATAAACTGATTTTCTTAATTCTTTGCCTTTGACTAAATTTTCCCTTGCTTCTTTTTGCGATAATTGTAACCGATATTTTAATTCACATGGATAATTTTCGTGATTATACAATGGTTCTACCTCTTTAGTATTTAGATTACTAGGAAGTGAACAGATTTTCCCAAATACTAATTCGTAAGGAGTAAATCTAGTTTCAGAATGGACTGAAGTGTTATGTGAAAAACACCAAAAGGGAAGCCATTGGCTCCATGTTTCGGGATGGTTGTCTGTTTGTATACGTAAAAATGAGTTTAGGTGTTTGTGAGAATTTTCCAATGCACCAATGCTTTGATGGTGGTAAGCTGTGGAACTTAAATGATTAATTTTTAAAAGTTTACATACCTACCTCTTTAAACACTGAAGACTGGAATTCCGAACCTCTGTCAGTTCCAATTTCCCGTGGTAACCCGTAGAGAAGTATGAAGCTATTAACTAAAGCTTGAGCTACCTCCTCTAACTTTTTAGAAATTAAAGGATGTGCTACCACATATTTAGTTAGCTCGCATTGCAGCGTGAGTATATATTTGTTACCGTAATTATCTCTATCTAGTGGACCTACCAAATCTAAATAAACCTTCTCAAATGCTGTTGTAGCTGTTGAAGTGATAACCATCGGTTCTTTGATACGTACTGCATGTTTTTCTTTTTGACATTTTTCACACTTTTTAACGAATTCTCTAACATCTTTCTGTAATCCTGGCCAGTAAAAATATTTTTTAATATTATTGAACATCCTTCTCATGCCCGCATGGCCACTTGTGGGCAAAAGATGGAAGTCGTTCAGGATCACTCTTCTATCATCTTTATTTTCTATTCGTTGTACATCATTTAATATATAAAATCGCGTCGCGCACCTATTTTGTAATGATTTAACTTCACTTGACAATTTTTCAATGAAAATTTTATTACTTTTATTTTTTATTATATATATTTCGTCGACGTTTATTTGTTTACAGAGACTATCCAACTCCCTCACAAATGCGGCTCGCGTCAATTGTGATTGGAAAGCAGGATTAATAAAAATTGTCAACTTACTTTCAACATAGCAAAACGCGTTTCTTTCCATAGTAATTTTACGTTGTCTTCTAAGACTTTCTAATTCCTCTTTCTCTATAAATCTAAGTTCTACTGCTTCTCTTGGTTTCGTATGACTTCCAATCACCTTTGGTTGATCAGGCCAACTGTGATTTGAAATCATATCGCAAGGAGCTTGCTGTTGCATTCTCCTCGCCTGTGCCCTAGTAGTTACGTTTATATTGCATTCGCTCATATTTTTTAAATCATCCGACGTAAAAGAAATTCGAGACAAGGCATCTGCAGCTGCATTATCTGAACCCTTTACGTATTCTACAGTAAAATCGTATTCTTCCAATATTAACCTAAACTTCATAAGCCTGCTTGATGGATCTCGCATATTGAATAAGTAGATTAATGGACGATGATCCGTAATAATTTTGAATTTACGACCATATAAGTATGGACGAAAATATTTTACCGCCCAAACTATAGCCAAAAGTTCTTTTTGAATCGTAGGATAATTTTGCTCATTTTTATTTAAAGCTCTGCTAGCATAAGCTACTGGACGACCGTCCGAATTCGATAGTATGGCTCCTATCGCGTAACCCGATGCGTCTGTTTGTACGATAAACTCGTTAGCTTCTGAAAAATCTGGGTATTGCAATACTGGAGGTGAAACTATACAACTTTTCAGAGTTTGAAATGATTTTTGGCACTCTTCATCCCAAATAAAAGAGACATTTTTCCTACACAGTTTATGTAATGGATAAGCTTTTTCCGCAAAATTTGGTATAAATTTCCTATAATAGTTGACAAAGGCTGTGAATCGCTTGAGCTCGTCAACAGACTTTGGACAAGGATAATTTTTAACAACTTCTATTTTCCCTGGATCCGGCAAGACACCTTCCTTTGATACTACATGCCCTAAATAATTAATTTCCTTTTTGAAAAATTCGCATTTTGTAGGGTTAAGTTTAAGATTGACTTTGCGTAACCTCTCAAAAACATCTTGTAAGTTTTTCGACTTTTCTGCCAAATTCCTTCCGAAAACAATTAAATCATCTTGATAAACTAAGCATTTTTCATATGTAAGACCCGCCATAGCCATTGTCATCATACGAGAAAATGAAGAAGGGCTAGTTTTCAACCCCATAGGCATTCTTGTCAGTTGATAACGTCCCGAAGAAAATGCTGTATATTTTCGGCTGTCTTTCTCAAGTTCAACATTATGAAAGCCTTGGTATAAATCTAAATGACTGAAATAAATACATCCTGACAAAGAATCTAGTATTTCGGTTATGTTTGGGAGAGGGAATTTATCGTCTTGAATACAGTTGTTTAATTTCCTATAATCGACTACTAATCTCCATTTTTTCTCACCAGTAGTGTCAAGCTTTTTTGGAACTAATAACACGGGGCTACTCCATTCACTTGTACTCTCCTCAATAATTCCTTCCTCCAACATTTTTCCTATCTGTCTATCTATTTCTTTCTTCTGAGCGTGAGGTAATCTATATGGTTTAGAGAATATAGGAGACACATTCGGCTTTAGAGTTATCGAGTGCTTATAAATATTAGTCGTGGCTAATCTATCCCCTGGTAAATAAAATACGTCACTATACTTTGCGCATAGGTTCCCTACAGAAACCTGTTCTTCATTATTTAGATGGTCTAATTGCAACGATGAAAACAATTTCTTAACACGATCAGCATTCGATTCGCAGTTCGTAAAAGCGCATATTTTATAATCACAAGCTCTATGAATAATCGGTTTGATTTCATTCAGTGTAAAATGATGCTCCGTAGTGTTTAATATTTTTATAGGTATTCTGCCGCATATTGGTTTAACCAGCGAACTTGCTAAGTAAATCCCGTCATTGATATATGACGCGCAGACTACGCACTCATCTGTAAAGTCTGTTTGTATATAGTGAATCGACTCGCATCTCGGTGGTATCTCCAAACGCTTATTTTCTACAGTATAAATTGACAAATTAATTTCATTATTACAAGTAGTCAATGTTATTTTATTTAGATTAAAATTTAATACCGCTTTATATTTTGTCAGAAAATCTTGTCCGATGATGCCATTCGCTCTAATTGGCAAGTAATTAAATATATAAAATTTATTCTTCAGTTGATGCCCATTTACATCTAAGTTTAAATAACAATATCCAAGCGTTGTAATCGTACCTCCTACACCTGTTATGGTGATGTTTTCTTTGCAATATGAAATTTGATTTTCTATGTTTATACTTTATAGCTGAGATCGATGCTCCCGTATCGAGTAACCAATTATATGAATGATTGTTTAAAGATAAGCTAATTGAACAATTACTATTACATGACAATATTTTAGTCACGAAAAAATTTTTTTTCTGTATTTGTTGGTTCCGGTTTTGCTTCCGGTTCTGATAAAACATTAATATTTTTATTGCTCATCCTTTGATTTCGATTATAATTATTATGATAGTATGACCTACCTCTGTATGGCCGGCCGCGGGACGAAGCCTGCTGCTGGTGTTGGTTGCGAGGCCCATTCCATCCACCGCGCCGCCCGTTATTGTTATAAACTCCTCCCCGCTGAGGCCTACGCTGATGATATGTTTGGTTCGCGTATCCTCGCCGTCCTGTTGTAAAATTCTGCCTGAAACCTCTATTATTATGGTAAATACCAAGAACTTCGCCAAAACTTGCCGACGAAGACATTTCTTCATCTTGTGCCGCCTGAATCGCCTCCTTGAGGGAACTGAAATTTCTAGACGCTATTATAGTGCTCAATCTTCGGTTTCGCAAGCCATCGGCAAATTTTTTTACCGCATGTTGTTCATTTATTGGTTTGAGAAAATTGTAACCTTCGGTATTCCCTTTGGCCTGCGACACCGTGAGATTCACGAACAGATCGGATATTTGTTTGCCGTAGTCTTTTATTGACAAGTCGTTCTGCCTTATTGAGTTAAGTTTGGTCTGGATAGCTGTTGCAGACTTTTGAGGCAATAAAACCCTTTTCATGTCACTCACTAACTCATCCACACCTGGGTAGTCGGGAGACAATTCCAATTTTGCAGATTGGGATAATCTATTTTTTAATACAAAATTAACCAGTTGTCTCCTGCATTCAGGTGCAGTGAGTATGGAATTGTAATACTCGATCCCATCAATCAACTGTTTGGTGTTCGCCTCCTCATCAGTCATGAGGGGCAATAAATTTAACGCCACTTTAATATCGAAAGTAGCCATTGTTATATAATCCTTACTTTTACATACTTTACATAAGTCAATTACGTCGGTGTATGTGTTTTGAAATTTCTCAATGTATTTATAAATTAACTCAGAATCGCTACTTGATACTTTGCCTTTCTTAATATCGCTTGATATTTGAGACACATAATTAGTATATCTTATAAAAATATTATTTGCTTCACCTAATTTTTTATTCAGTAGACTCTCAGTTCTACGACTTGGACCCACTTTAATCAAGTATACTCTTATTTCTTTAATTTCATTACATAATAATTCTAAAGTAGATGCCATAACTTATAATAACAATAACATAGTATACGCAGTTTATCTCTATCGAATACATTTTATTAATTCTACACTTAAGTATCCATACCGTAA
This sequence comes from Oeneis ivallda, assembly GCA_029955525.1. Lineage (NCBI taxonomy): Eukaryota > Metazoa > Arthropoda > Insecta > Lepidoptera > Nymphalidae > Oeneis > Oeneis ivallda. Next base: position 348,853 of record JARPMR010000047.1, on the reverse strand, counting down.
TTTGATGCGTGATTATTGTCTCTTCAGTTCAATGCACTTAGAATAATAAAGTATTTGTAGTTTATACACGTAATAGTTCTACACAGGTTTAGGTAAATGGAATAAAGTTACTGTATAACACTGCACATAATTTCGCACGATTTCACTTTTAAACTTCCGCACTGACCCTAGGTGATTGCGGAATTGCACGCAGGAACGAACGCCGCAGGGTGTGATGGTGGAATTGCTGATCAATCCACTGAAGATGGCATTTTTTGTACAAGCTGTATGCCGCATATACTTAGTACTCCCAACAACAGTACAGTCAACATTATGAGTAAAATAATATTCGTGGTGCTAATATGCATCCTAATTTCTTCCACGGATGCCTGGTTTGAACCACCGGCCGCGGTTTGGGCAATGACAACCTCTTCTTTTGTACTTCCTGCGCCCATTTTCTTGTTTTTAAACCTTGAAACAGTCTTTTAACGGTTTTAACGACGCCGTCCACAGCATAATAATATAACTATTATGACGACTAGTCTTTAAAAAAGTTATCAATTTCCAATAGTATTTTATTACTTGATTCACACATGTTCAAATTAAAAACACAATAAATCTATCTGTAATGCGCGGATGGCCCGGATGCCATATAAGGCAGGGTCGCCATGTAAGGCGGGGTCTTGGGGACGTAATGAAACACCGAATGTTGGATTAATACTAACTTTATTCTAATAGATACACTCTTTATATTTTTACACTCTACATTATCCTACTATTTTTTTTTTTAATTTTTCATCATTTTGAAAGGTATCTTGCACTGGTCTATGAGTCATAGAGAAAAGTAATATTTAGACTATGAAGTAGGGTTGGTAACACTGGCCATGCCAGGGTCCATATTGTGGTCCATATGAATAGGAAAATAGCGTCATCACTATCAGGTATTTAATATATTATAGTAACTAATACCTAATCTCATCTGTGTATATCATATACTGTAGTCAGCGACTCCATTATTGATTATTCAAAGCAAAGGTTGGTTTAAAAAAACGGGAAACAAAAAATATTTAATCACTAAAACACCACAAATAACAAAGCGAACTGCGAATACCATGCACGTTCGATTAAAATTGACATTTGCATTATATACCTATTGATATATTCCAACCTAATGCTTAATATTTATTTACATCGATGTTTATTTAGGATAACGGCTGGTATGTTGATGCGTAAGCTATGCATGAAAGCCATGAATACATGGTTAATGTCAGAGGTAATACTAGTAACATTTTTAGTAAAAGCTGAAGGCATTTTCTTATTTGCAGTAACAGATATCGTCTTTATTCATTACTAGTTGAGTAAGGAGTAAGTTTTTATAGTCTCTAAAGAACCCATTCCTTTTACGGGGAAAAAGTAGCCTAGACGTCACTTTTCCGGTCCTCAACTACCCATGGAAAAAATATTGTCTACTAAAATATAAGTAAACACTAGTATTTATACTTTAGTAAGGATAAGAATTCGTAAGGAAGCTACTAGGAAGTACTTATTTTTTTTATAGCATGATAAAAGATTTCTTCTTTTTAGCAGGTTACTGAGAGCACTGTAGTATGCCAGTCTTGCTGGACTCTAGGTCTCAGCCAGCCACACTACTCCCCTGAGACTCATGATCAGTCTTTAACTAGTGGTGGTCACCATCGTCACGTTTGTATTAGATGTGGACACTCTTTGTGAAGAACATGTCACGGGCTACATACTGACATAGAATGTGAGGCACGCATACAAAACATCATAATGGAGAGGATTATGCCCCATCAAGTAAATATTATATTTAGTATTTCTCACTTTTAGCCTCTATGTACCTTCTCTATGTTGTTAACATAATATTGATTGTATCTCATATAATAACTAAATAAACATTTGTTACATTTAGCCATCTCTGGGCGAAATCCTATCTTGTTCTGAGAGCTCACTGCTCAGTAGAAAACAGCAAGAAGGTCGAGATGATGACGATGGTCAGTCAATATAGTTAACTTTATTGCACTAAAGTAGTACAAAGAGCGGATTTAATGCTAAAGCATTTTATACCAGCCAACCTTTAGATGTGAGACAACACTTGTAGGTGTGCAAAAGGGTAGGGTTTAAAAAGAGAGTATTAATAAATTAATAAATATATTGAATATGATAATTACATACACATATTTATTACTGAATTGTTTACATCTTATTTTTACGATTCATTGATCAATTAAATTAAATTTGACACTAGTACATGTGTTTTATTCATTCAGTTTGGACATGGGCATAGGCCCCCTCCAGGGCTTTCCATGTATTTCCATGATACATAAAATTAGTATCAAGTATAAATATAGATAGAAAAAGGGTCAACAAGACACAAGTTATATGGTTTTGAGCAGATGATCCTTTACTGCTATTTAAATGAAAATTTTGAGTTTACCAAGTGCAGTCCAAACTGCCTCCATTTCAAGAGTAGGCCATGAAGCTCATTGGTACATTCTGCCTACATAATACATAAATACTGTTATCTATATATTATATAAATCTCATGTTCGGGATAAACTTGAAATCTACTGAACCGATTTTGATCAAACTTTGTAACTATCTGTAATTTGGTCCAACTTAAAAATTGACATCAATATTTGTTATTGCAAATTAATATACATTTAAATCTAAATATTGAACGATATTTCAACTACAAGTATTATTATGTTGCTACCTAAATCTCAAACGAATATTATAAATGTGAAAGTGTGTTTGTCGGTTTGTCCTTCAATCACGCCGCAACAGAGCAACAGATTGACTTGATCTTTTGCGTTAGCACAGTTGAGGACCTGGAGACTTGGAGAGTGACAGGCTATTTTTATCCTGGAAAATCAGTTCCCGAGAGACTTTAAGTACCAAATCCCTTAGACCACATGGGCATCAGCTATTTATATACTTAATAAGAGCAACTGCCGAGTTTCTTGCTGGTTGTTCTCGGCAGGAACAGCATTCCGAACCAGTGGTAGACTCATCGACGATTCAAAAGCACTTGTAAAAGTTTATTTGAGTAAAAAACATTTCTATTTTATTGTATTCTATATGTATACTAAGATAATTAAGAATTTCTGTACATATAAGTGTACTTTATTTCAGCTGGTGCACGGAGCCGATGCAGTCCGCCGTCTCCACTGGCAGGGAAGTGATAGATTGTCAAGACATACTCTTGAGCCACAATATGGATCATAACTGATATTCTACATAACCTTAATCCTCATTAAAACAAGCACTGTCCTACTATGCAGAGCATGTGCTCAACCTAACCTAACAACCTAACCTAACCTAACTACCTAGGTGATGGTTCCTGTACCATTAAAGTGTGTAGAATAGAATACAATAGAAATATTTTTATTAAAATAAACTTTTTTGCCAGTGCTTTTGAATCATTGATGTAGACAGCCAGCAACCTCAAAAATTCATTGTTACTGAGACGCAAAATCCACAGTAGGCACATAGGCCAAAAACTGTATTATGTTTAAGAAATCAGTTAAAACTAATCTCATGAAAAAAGCATATTATGCAATTGAAGACTATTTAGATGATAAAAAAGCGTGGACATAATTCATTCCAGCGATTCATGAGACAGCAGGTGGTAATTGAACTGTATAACTATTCTATTGAATTGTAAACTTATTTTGAAAAGAGCAACTGCCGAGTTTCTTGCTGGTTCTTCTCAGCAGGAACGGCATTCCGAACCATTGGAAGACTCATCGACGATTCAAAAGCACTTGCAAAAAAGTTTATTTGAATAAAAAACATTTCTATTTTATTCTATTCTTTATATTTTATACAAAAAAATAGGTCAGGCAGAGAAGCCATAAAATTAACATAATTCTGCAATTGCATAGGTAGTTGGTGGACACGACGGACTGTGGGTTGCTGTGCGCATGTAATGACAATTATTTGGTTCTTGAGCAAGGCAAGGTATCAAGATTCAACAGATCCACCTGCCCAGTTCTTAGAGAACATCTTATTAACATAATTTGATTCTGATTAATAAAAAAATAAAAAACAAAAGACAACAATATTTCATTTTGAAAACCTTCATTTAAACTTTCACAAAAAACAAATTAAGAACACCTGGACACAAAACTCTATTGTTTTTCTAATTCCTACTGGATAATCAAACGAAATCTTTGTTTGGATAAACATGGGTAATAAATAACAGTATGGTATAAGTATGGTAATGGGTTGTTAATGATGATGATAAGTAGGTTCCAAACATGTTTTGCCTCGATTCAGGCATGCAAAATATTAGATTTACTAAAGCTAATTTTATATTAATATGTCAATTAAACAATTTTTTTCAATAGTAGAAAAAGAAAGAAATGTGTAAAAACAAAGTACTTAGACATTTCCAAATGCAATAATTAAACTTATGTATTAATGCTACTAACAAACAATATCACAATCTTCAATGGTGAAGGAAAACATTGTGAGGAAACCTGCACACCAGTGTTCTTCATAATGTTCTCAAATGTGTGTGAATTCTGCCAACTGACATTGGGCCAGCGTGGTGGACTATGGCATGTGACCCTTCTCTGAGAGGAGACCTGCGCTCAGTAGTGAGCCGTTGATGGGTTGCTGATGATGAATCTCAGTGGCTGTCCAGTCCAAGTCAGTGCACAGTTTACCAGCCACCAGGTACCTAACACATGTAAAGTTTTCACATGAGCTAACCACATGTAATGATTTGTCTATCAGGTAACTTATTTCTTATTTCAAAATAACCCTGGTGGCCAGACAGCATGGCTCAAGGGAACACGATCAAAATCAAAAGTACCTAACTGAAATAAAGTAGGAAATCAAAAGAAATTAAAACAAATTTGAATTAGCTGTTGTGATAGCTTGTACTTACTAAAAAGCAGTCGCCACACAGCTCTCGAAGGAAGCCAACAGGGTACCTGTACCCAAATCTGGCAAACGGCAATGGCACGCCGATTATTTCCTCGTAGTCTTGCAGTATAGTTCTTAGATCAAGCCATGGCGCCGTACTCGACACGGCCAAAGCCCGCATTTGCTTTTTCACTTCGTCCAGCTCTTGTTCCATCTTCTATTATTCCTATTAGGCGATTTACGTTATGCGAAAACGTGGACGCCAAAAATCTCGCGAATGTGCGAATGTCACTGTAATGGAGACTATTCAAAGTTATAGCATAACTTGTTAATAACTAGAGGGTAGGTAAGTAGAAAAGAGTTAAACGAACGCGTCAAAAAATCATTTAGTTTTAACGTGGTACCTACTTTGCAGTTGTCAAATCTATACTTATAAAAAGACTTGTATTTTAATATGCACAATATCAAAAACATTTAAATATTTTCTCAAGAAGTAGGTATCCTAGGTAGGTACAGAATAAAAAAAGAACAAACTTGACTGTTTCAAAAAAATACAAATACAGGACTAAACGGAACGTTTTAAAGCGTACCTACTATTGTGATAATTACTTTTTTTAATTTTAGTTCCTCGACACTTTTTACGAATGCAATGAATGAACTCTAAACGTTCTCGAAGTTTTACGTAGGGGGGGGGGGGGGGGGGGCGTGCGTATTCATTATCAATCGTTCTTTTTGAAAAATTGACATAATGTTTTTTTTCCAACAGGGCTTTATTAATTCGAGTGTCCTGATGACACCAAAATTTATTCATTATTTATATTATTAATTGTAAATTAATATTTAATACTTACTATAAAAATATCATTTTTTATGTGATATTTAAATTATGTGATACACTGTCTTCAGCGGTGATGCGCTCATACCGTAGGTAACGATAAAAACTATAAATATTGGAGATAGAATTTCGGGAGTTAGGACTTCTTTAATGGAAATTTTCTCTTCTATAAGAATCTTTTTTCAAAAGTTCTTAAATATTAATAGTTTTTGAGTTATTAATGAAAAACTCTATATCTTTTTAGGGTTCCGTCCGTACCAAAATGGTAAAAATGGAACCCTTATGGTGAGACTTTCTCCGTCCGTCCGTCCGTCCGTCTGTCACAGTCGATTATTTCAGTAACTATTAAAGCTATCGACATGAAATTTGGCATAGCTGTGTATAATAGTGGCCCAAAATCATTGGATTAAAGAAAAATCAAAAATTATTTTTAGTTTTATTAAAGAAGGGGGAAAATCGGGGCTTTGAAATTTCAAAGTAAATTAACTATACCGAGTGGCCTTTATAAAAGGCCTTTACTTGTGCATTCTAAAACAGTTTTTTATTTATTTATTTATTTATTTATTTATTTGTGAATATGGTACAGTCAAGATGTTATAATATACAATTTAAAATGCGGATATCCTACCAAAGTGTGGTGTACAAATATAGGAATGTTATTATAATATGTCAAAAAAAATTAAATTAAATTAAATGTCAAAAAATAATATACATCAGTTAAAATTTTTCCTTATGGTAATCACAAATTGTATAATATGTCTTATCTATCAAAAAACTTTTTTTTAAACATAGGGATCTCCTGCGTTTCAATAATGTCTCTGGGTAAGTGATTATATAAACGAGGCCCAGTGCAGAAGAAGCTTTTTGTAAAATGGGCACATCTACTGCGTGGCTGTCGCAGCTCAATGGCATGTCTTTTGCTGTTGCGATTTTGAAATACATTTAAATTACTTTTAACAAATACAATAGTTTCATAAATATACAGACATGGCATTGTAAGAATTTTATACTTTTTAAAATAGGGCTTACAACTATCCGTCGTTTTTAATTTAAATATGGCCCTTAAGCATTTCTTTTGTGCCTTAAATACAGCTTCTTTTTCAGTAGAATTACCCCAAAATACAATACAATATCTCAATAGCGAAGCCACATAGCCATGGTAAACCGTCAGTAGCGCCGACACATTTACTGTTTTCGCAACATATGAAGTGCAAAGGAGAATTGCCTTAGCTTAGTACAAATATGATTTAAATGTTCCTTCCAATTTAAAGTAGAATTAATATTCAGACCTAAGAATTTTGTTACATTGACTTCGTTGATAGTTTTACCTTCATAATTTACATTCAAAGCATAGGGCATATTTTCTTTGAGCTTAAAAATCATAAGTTTGTTTTATCTAAGTTGATTGTAAGTTTATTACGATTTAGCCAGTTTATTATTATATCCAGTGTATTTTTAACATTAATAATAAGGTCACTTATGGTTTTATTTGCAAATATAATAGTACTATCATCAGCAAACAAGACCATATCATGGTGAGTTACCTACGTATTTTGGTAGATCATTGATATATATAATAAATAATAGTGGGCCTAACACACCTTCAGAAATACAAAGATTATTTATTTCTATATATAATAGTTTTTGAGTAATCGGCCATAATGTCGACAAAAATACCGTTCCCCCTTTATCTCCGAAGTTTACCAATCGAAAAATCTGAAATAATTATGGTCAATAGAGGTTTATGTATAGTTTACAGAAAAAATAAAACCAACGCTCTAACTAGCATAGTTTTTAGGGTTCCGTACCCAAAGGGTACCAACGGGACCCTATTACTAAGCCTACGCTGTCCGTCCGTCCGTCCATCTATCAGCGGGCTGTATCTCGTAAACCGTAATAGGTAGACAGTTGAAATTTTCACAGAGTGTGTATTTCTATTGCCGCTATAACAACAAATAATAAAAATTAAATTAAATTAAAAAAATTAAATTAAAATATTTCCATGGGTACATGGAAATATTTTTATTTATCTCCGAAGTTTACCAATCGAAAAATCTGAAATAATTATGGTCAATAGAGGTTTATGTATAGTTTACAGAAAAAATAAAATCAACGCTCTAACTAGCATAGTTTTTAGGGTTCCGTACCCAAAGGGTACCAACGGGACCCTATTACTAAGCCTACGCTGTCCGTCCGTCCGTCCGTCTGTCAGCGGGCTGTATCTCGTAAACCGTAATAGGTAGACAGTTGAAATTTTCACAGAGTGTGTATTTCTATTGCCGCTATAACAACAAATAATAAAAATTAAATTAAATTAAAAAAATTAAATTAAAATATTTCCATGTACCCATGGAAATATTTTTATTTATCTCCGAAGTTTACCAATCGAAAAATCTGAAATAATTATGGTCAATAGAGGTTTATGTATAGTTTACAGAAAAAATAAAACCAACGCTCTAACTAGCATAGTTTTTAGGGTTCCGTACCCAAAGGGTACCAACGGGACCCTATTACTAAGCCTACGCTGTCCGTCCGTCCGTCCGTCTGTCAGCGGGCTGTATCTCGTAAACCGTAATAGGTAGACAGTTGAAATTTTCACAGAGTGTGTATTTCTATTGCCGCTATAACAACAAATATGTTTGTTTTGTTGAGTTTATGAAAAAGAGGCAAGGGTGAAGCGGACGGGCGGAGTAAAATAAAATAATAGTCTTCTCAGAATTGGCGGCTTTTAAAAAATAATTTTGTTCATTATGTTAACTACGATGTTTTGGGATCCCCATCCGTATACAGGGTGGAAAAAAATTATGGGCCCTGGAGGGGAACTACCTTAAATCCTTAAGTTAGATCATTTTACTTAAGGGAAACATTCCCTTATTTTTAAAAAGAAACAAAACTGCATTCAAAGTTTTTCAAAAATTCGCTTGTCTCACCCGGGAATCGAACCAGCTAAAAATTCAAAAAATAAACATCCGCTATTTTATTGCACTAGTCGATACACTCAATGTTAAAGAAAAAATTTCTCCAAGAAACATTATGTCTTACACTCGTCTGTCGTACAAGATATCCATAAAATCGAATTTCTCTAATCAACATTCCCTAATAGAACTATTCACCTTCAACAAGTAAAAGACACGTTATAATCTTTTAGGTCTAACATCCAAAGACATTGTATGAAGTATAAGCTTGCTAATTATCTCTAAGTACTTACCTTGTTGAAGATTTAGATAAAATCGTTATTTTGTGAATTGAAAAAAAATTGCACAAAACAAAATCGATAAAAATGCTCAAAATGTGTCAATCAATTTCAAAATTGCTGTCCAGCACCGCAAAGTTAAACGTTAAAATTTTTAACCTTTTCGTAACATTTTTTAACATTTCCTTCTGGAAATGTGCATAGAATTATTATTACAATATTAAACGATTTTCTTATCTAAGTCTTCAAAAAGGTACTTAGAGATACTAAAATTAGCAAGATTGGTACTTCATACAATGTCTTTGGATGTTAAAGTTATTAGAAAATTATACCTAACGTGTCTTTTACTTGTTCAAAGTGAACAGTTCTAGGTAATGTTGGCTAAAGAACTTGTATACTAAATATTCGAGTTGGATGTCTTGTACGACAGACAAGTGTAAGACATACTGTTTCTTGGAGAAATTTTATCTTTAACATCGACTGTATCGACTAGTGCAATAAAATTGCGGGTGTTTATTTTTTGAATTTTTAGCTGGTTCGATTCCCGGGTGAGACAAGCGAATTTTTGAAAAACTTTGAATGCAGTTTTGTTTCTTTTTAAAAATAAGGGAATGTGTCCTTTAAGTAAAATGATCTAACTTAAGGATTTAAGGTAGTTCCCCTCCAGGGCCCATAATTTTTTTCCACCCTGTATAATCATTCATTCATCCATACTTCATTTTACATTAGCATTCTGAGACATCTCCTTTATTGTTATAGGGGTTAATGGGGTTAATCTTAAAATGAGAAACATAGTAGGTAATAAATTTTACTTCCTGGTTCAGACTATGACATTTTGTACAATTAAAAACATTTATTAGTGATCAGAAACTTCATATTCAATTTCAAAGCCTTAGCTTTCTTAATCTATTTAAATATTTTAATTGGTTGAGATTAATCATGTGATCTTTTGTTATACCTAACAATTCCAGTTTGAAAAAAGGGAAAGAGAGCGCACCATGGATTATTCATGTTTGATTAATGATTTGTACCTACTTTCTAGCAACTAGGTACGGTCAAGTTAATACCTACTCAGACTGTATTATTAGTTTTCCATAATAACAACTTTATTAATAGCCCACTGACAAGTCAAGTAATACAAAAAAAGTTATTAAAACAAGAAAGGGATGTAATGGTGAATGTATTGGTGGTATACCTACCTAACATTTATGCACCGAGTAGTGGGTAGACACAAATCAGAGATAAAGACTGAATCTGCAAGGATTAGTAACTCATTTAATCCTACTAATATTATAAATGCGAAAGTTTGTGAGGATGTATGGATGTTTGGATGGATATTTCTATTTGTTACTCTATAACTCCACAAGGAATGAATGGCGATTTGGCTCAAATTTGGAATGGAGATAGCTCATACTCAGGATTAACAGCCCGGCCACACTTGCGTATTTCAGCTGTGCGTTTTGTGTTTTTATTATAATTTTGCATATTTGCGTCAGCTGCACGTTTTTGCGTTTTTGAAACGCAAAAACGTGCGTTTTCGCGTTTTTATAGCCTTTTGTTCTTTATAATATTTTCCATATAGTGAGTAAGAATACGCTAGTGTCCATGTATCTGTCAGTTCCCTCGTAGCTCCCTAACGAACACACCGATTTTGATGCGGTTTTTTTCACAAGTACACAAGTAGGAAATGAGCTGATGATCTTCAAACGCCTAAGAAGATCTTCGTAAATCATAGTTAAGATCCATCTTGATCACATCTTTCAAATAGAAAAAAACCGCATCAAAATCGGTGTAATTCGTTAGAGAGCTACGAGGGAACAGATAGATACATGGACACTAGCGTATTCTTACAGAGGCTAATTTTTATCCCCGAACATCAAAGAGTTTTAAAAACTAAATCCACGATAATCCCGAGCGATTTTAAAAACTAAATCCACGCAGATGAAGTCGCGGGCATCAGCTAGTCGATCTGTAAAAAATGATAGTGTAGACTGGCTTTCAAATTCACTCGCGGAACGCCGAAAACGCAACTCGATCGCAGCGTTCGATCGCGGAATCGTGTAGCAGACGCAAGAGGGAATAAACACGCAAGTGTGGCCGGGCTGTCACACATAGGCTACTTTTTATCCCGGAAAATCAGAGTTCCCGCGGATTCAAAAAACCTTAATCCACGCAGACGAAGTCGCGGGCATCATCTAGTCTTCTATATAAATAAAAATGAATGTTGGTAAACGCATAACTCAAGAATGGATGGACCAATTCGGTTAATTTATTTTTTTGTATGTTCCTTAAGTTCCACGGAAGGTTTTGATACAAAAAAAAAAAAAAAACAAAAAACTAAATTCACGCGGACGAAGTCGCGGGCATCAGCTAGTTAAAAATAAAAAACAATTCCAACTTCCAAGAATCACGAATCACGAATCACGATTGAATAAGCTTTCCTAATTCCTTACACAAAAAGAACATATTAATCAAGTCTTACATCTGAATAGGCTGCATAGTCATATCTTTGTAGTCTAGATTCTAGTCCACAAGTTCAATAAACGTGTTAATTCTTGATCAAGCTCCTAAAAATATGCGATAGCTCATTCGATTCGGAAAGACGTCTAGAAAAATGTATCTCAAAGATTTAGTATCACATAAAAATTGCTATTAACAAAATTGTTATTAACTACTTAACAAAATAAGATGATGATGGCCAAGTGCAAGTCGGACTCGTGCACCGACGGTTCCGTACTCCAAAAGTAAAAGTAAAACGATAATATTATATTAATTTGCTTATTTATCGTTAACTTTGTTTGTAGAGGTATATTGTTAATATAAAAAATAAATCGGCCAAGTGCGAGTCGGGCCTCGCTCTTTTAGGGTTCCGTTAAAAAATTAAATAAAAATATTTCCATGTACCCATGGAAATATTTTAATTTATTTTTTTAATTTAATTTAATTTTTATTATTTGTTGTTATAGCGGCAATAGAAATACACACTCTGTGAAAATTTCAACTGTCTACCTATTACGGTTTACGAGATACAGCCCGCTGACAGACGGACGGACAGCGTAGGCTTAGTAATAGGGTCCCGTTGGTACCCCTTGGGTACGGAACCCTAAAAACTATGCTAGTTAGAGCGTTGGTTTTATTTTTTCTGTAAACTATACATAAACCTCTATTGACCATAATTATTTCAGATTTTTCGATTGGTAAACTTCGGAGATAAATAAAAATATTTCCATGGGTACATGGTACCTTCATGATTCTAAATTCTATGAAAAATAGACTTGACAAGTGACAACTGACAACCATTGACAACTAAAATGGCGCATTCACTACATTCCGTTTCACGATGATTTTAATAGATTACGTCGTGAAAAAAATCTAATAAAAATAAGGGCCGTGGGACCCGGGGGCTCGAGATCTTTCGAAAGAAATATCGAAAAGAGTCTACCGGGGGTCCAAAAGCTGGCGGCTACCTTTGACAACGAGGGTAATAATAAAACGTTTCGGTACTCGTATTTTTGTATAGAAGTGTCATGATTTTATAAAAATGACGGTGTTAAATGAATTATTTAAGTGGCAATTCTTTCAGTGTGGCAACAACTTGTTTTATGTTGGTAGTTGTTAGTTGTTGGCAAACATGGTTGCGTTGGCCAATCAGGAATAAGCGCACGAAGCCCCAACAAAATGACGCAGAGTGGGAGAAATAGGGGGTAGTTAAACCACGGCCGGACGGTCGAGAGCTGAGTTAGTGTTCGAATTTTGAATGGCTCGGTTATAAAGTGAAAAGTATCGATATTTGTGACAGAAGTAACTGAACATGATAAGAACCATTGAACTCTGTCTACGGAACTGAAGAACTAGGTATAAAAATAAAACATCACCTCTTTTTGATGATTTCACTATTGCGGTTAGATTTTTCTATGACATTAATTCCATTTAATAAGATAAATCGGTTACTTTTTTTAAATATTATATGATTAATAAATGCTACCATTTCAAGTGGGCCTAAAAAATTATCTCCTTTATCTAATTTTATTATTTGTTGTTCAAATACTCATATATTTGAAGCTTGAACATACATACTTGTACATGAAACTTTTATAATTATTAGCGTTATATCATTATAACGCTAGTAATTATAAAAGTTTCAAGCCTGGCCTTTCAACGGTTAATCCGTTCTGAGGTCAAATATAATCTCCACTTTGAAAGCCCCCCATTTCGTCAATTTTAGGAAAAAAATTTAAAAAGAAATACTTTTGTAGTCTGTTCCAAATTATCTTTAAAATTATGTACTGTATGTAAAAAATATTTTTCTTCGCATACGCTTCTATGAGAGCCCCCCTAAAATAAAGATGTTTATAACTTTTTAAGCCATTTTCGGCTGGAGGTCATCGGTTTACATATTATATCTAAAATTGAAGTCATTACGTTCAGTAATTCAGAAGTTATAGGGCTCTGACAGACCGATTTTAAGCAAAATCGGTCCAGTAATAAAGAATTTCAATATGGCGGCGACTTTTTTAATTTTTGGCATCCATGCCCTCTTTCTTGACCCCAGGGAAGCCTAAATATCGAATTTGAACGATATCGGTCGAATAACAAAGAATTTCAATATGGCGGCGATTTTTCAATTTTTGGCATCCATTTCCTCTTTCTTGACCCCAGGGAAGCTCAAATATCGATTTTAAGCCATATCGGTCCAGTAAAAAAGAATTTCAATATGGCGGTGACTTTTTTAATTTTTGGCATCCATGTCCTCTTTCTTGACCCCAGGGAAGCCTAAATATCGAATTTGAACGAAATCGGTCGAATAACAAAGAATTTCAATATGGCGGCGATTTTTCAATTTTTGGCATCCATTTCCTCTTTCTTGACCCCAGGGAAGCTCAAATATCGATTTTCAGCCATATCGGTCCAGTAACAAAGAATTTCAATATGGCGGCGACTATTTAATTTTTGGCATCTATTTCCTCTTTCTTGACCCAAGGGAAGCTTAAATATCGATTTTGAACGAAATCGGTCGAATAACAAAGAACATCAATATGGCGGCGATTTTTTTAATTTTGGCATCCATTTCGTCTTTCTTGACCCCAGGAAAGCCCAAATATCGATTTTGAACGAAATCGGTCCAGTAACAAAGAATTTCAATATGGCGACGACTTTTTAGGGTTCCGTACCCAAAGGGTACCAACGGGACCCTATTACTAAGCCTACGCTGTCCGTCCGTCCGTCCGTCCGTCCGTCTGTCAGCGGGCTGTATCTCGGTAACCGTAATAGGTAGACAGTTGAAATTTTCACAGATGCCGATGTGTATTTCTATTGCCGCTACAACAAATAATAAAAATTAAATTAAATTAAAAAAATTAAATTAAATATTTCCATGGGTACATGGAAATATTTTTATGTAAATTTTTTTAACGGAACCCTAAAAGAGCGAGGCCGACTCGCACTTGGCCGATTTTTATATTTTGGCATCCATTTCCTCTTTCTTGACCGTATGCCCAAATATCAATTTTGAACGAAATAGGTCGGATAACAAAGAATTTCAATATGGCAGCGATTTTTTCAATTTTTGGCATCCATTTCCTCTTTCTTGACCCCAGGGATGCCCAAATATCGATTTTGATTGAAATCGGTCCAGTAACAGAGAATTTCAATATGGCGGTGACTTTTTAAAATTTTGGGAACCATTTCCTTTTTCTTGACCCCAGGGAAGCCTAAATATCGATTTTTAACGAAATCGGTCGAATAACAAAGAATTCCTACATGGCGGAAAAGTGCACCTGTGTTTGCACACGTACTTGAGATAAAAACTAATTTCACCGATATATCGATACTTTTTGGCATTTCATGCATTGCCCTAGTTGCCGAAGACGCTTTCGCACGCGTAAGGATCATTACGGATCCGCAAGGATCCTTTTGGATCCGTTCGCGTCCGTAAGGATCCGTTCGCATCCTTACGGATCCGTAAGGATGCGCAAGGATCCTTTCGCATGCGAATCGTGAGCTACACCTGTAAGGATTTTAGACACTTTTGGGTACAAAAAATGTGAAAGCCGAATCGATGCGAAAAGCCGAATTGATCCGTACACGTTTCTATGGAATTTGACAGTTTTGTATGGGCGAAATCCGAAACGATCCTCACAAATGTGGTTCCACCCTAAGGGTCCTTTTGGATCCGTTCGCGTCTGTAAGGATCCGTTCGCATCCTTACGGGTCCGTTAGGATGCGAAAGGATCCTTTCGCATGCGAATCGTGAGCTACACTTGTAAGGATTTTAGGCACTTTTGGGTACAAAAAATGCGAAAGCCGAATCGATGCGAAAAGCCGAATTGATCCGTTCACGTTTCTATGGAATTTGACAGTTTTGTATGGGCGAAATCCGAAACGATCCTCACAAATGTGGTTCCACCCTAAGGGTCCTTTTGGATCCGTTCGCGTCTGTAAGGATCCGTTCGCATCCTTACGGGTCCGTTAGGATGCGAAAGGATCCTTTCGCATGCGAATCGTGAGCTACACTTGTAAGGATTTTAGGCACTTTTGGGTACAAAAAATGCGAAAGCCGAATCGATGCGAAAAGCCGAATTGATCCGTTCACGTTTCTATGGAATTTGACAGTTTTGTATGGGCGAAATCCGAAACGATCCTCACAAATGTGGTTCCACCCTAATGATGGCAAATCATGGAACTAGGAGTTACGACTACGTCTAATAGGAAGTAATAGTAATTCCTAGTTCCATGAGGCTTAAAGTAGAACGTATTACTTATTGTTTGGCTATCATTATTCTGTGGGCTAGAGCCTAGAACCCAGTTAAAATCTCGGTTAAAATCAGTTAAAATAGTGATCTATGACTTACCTACCTATGAGCCTATGAGCTAAGTATATGAGTGACTGATCTGTGTTTTTCACCAGTGAGTACTGTTTTACGTAGTAACTAATTAGTACCTAATCTGTGGTACTGTTCCAGAGTCTATATAGGTAATAATCTATGGAGTACTGTGAGCTCTGTGAGGATAACAAATAACAAAGAAAGACTACAGTGTTTATAAGGAAAAGAAAGCTTCGCATTAGATTTTCTCGTTTCTTGTATTGTATCTCTTTGGAATATGGAACATCCAACTTCACAACGCAGTTTTGTCAATTGTGCAGTAAGATTTCAACGCAATGTGCGAAAACAATTACTGTCCGAGACAACTGAAGATGTGCGCCAACTCGTATCAGAGTGGATTTCTCGCGAGGTATGTTTTTATCTTGAGGCCTGACAGTGTCCACGCCACGGATTGTCGCTGCTGGCAACCAGCAATTTTTTTTATTTTATGTTCTTTATCAACCGATAGACGTCCACTGCTGGACAAAGGTCTCTTGCAAGGACTTCCACAGGTCTCGGTCTTGCGCCGCCTGAATCCAGCGGCTCCCTGCGACTCGCTTGATGTCGTCGGTCCACCTGGTGGGGGGTCTGCCAACACTGCGCTTCCCATTGCGGGCTCGGCACTCCAGCACCTTGGGACCCCAACGACCATCAGCTCTTCGAACTATGTGCCCCGCCCATTTCCACTTCAGTATCGCGACTCGCTTAGCTATGTCGGTGACTCTGGTTCTCCTACGGATCTCCTCATGTCTGATTCGATCCCGCAGGGACACTCCGAGCATAGCTCTCTCCATCTCCCGCTGAGCGGTCCTGAGCCTACTTATGAGGCCCTTAGTTAGCGACCATGTCTCGGATCCGTAAGTCATCACTGGCAACACACACTGTTCGAAGACTTTAGTCTTCAGGCACTGAGGAATTTTGGATGAGAAGACATCTCGGAGCTTCCCGAATGCTGCCCAGCCGAGTTGGATTCGGCGGTTGATCTCTTTCTCGAAATTGGAGACCTACCTAGCTGGACTGTGTGTCCCAGTTCTCAACAATTACTGGGTGGAGCGGTGCATGAGCATTGGACTTGATTTTCGTCTTGCTAATGTTCATTTTCAGGCCCACCTGTTGAGAAACCCTGCTGAGATTGTTGAGCATTGTATTGAGGTCTCTCAGAGTCTCTGCCATGACTACTATGTCATCGGCAAATCGCAGGTGAGTGATGTACTCGCCGTTTATGTTGATGTCAAGCCCGTTCCAATCCAGAAGCTTAAAGACGTCCTCCAACGCAGCGGTAAATAGCTTCGGGAAGATAACGTCTCCCTGTCGCACTCCACGCTGCAAGTGGATTGGCCTCGTAGTCTGGTCCTGTATACGTACTGACATTGTGGCGTTTTCATACAAGCACTTCAACACTTGGATATACCTGTAGTCAATCCGGCATCTCTGCAGCGACCTCAACACAGCCCAAGTTTCCACCGAATCGAAGGCTTTCTCATAGTCCACAAACGCTAAGCAAAGTGGCCGGTTATACTCTTACGTCTTTTGTATAACCTGCTGCAGCGTATGAATGTGATCTATGGTACCAAATCGAACCTATGAGCGAGACGATTCGTAATGACTTTGAGAACAACTTATAAACATGACTCAACAAGGAGATGGGTCTATAACACAGGTATGCAAAATTGACCTTTTGGAAAATTGTTTGTTTGAAAGGTATCTATGTTTGGTAATTTTGGGATGCGGAATCCGAATATGGTATTAGTTTTTTTCTATCACGTAAGATTTTCTAGATATACGAGATTTAAAAAAAAATCTTTTTTTTGCCCTAATGAGTTTGTTTTTGTTGAAATTTAAAGAAAAAAAAATTCCTACTGCACTTATAGCTTCTAATGAGATTAATACTAAACTAATTAAGGAACTAAAGTCTAAACTGTTAAAAATCCTCCTAGTACCTCTTCCGCACATCACTAAAGCTTATTTTTAAAGATTTTCGCCTGTATTCATTTGTCTCACTGTCCCTCTTCAAAATCCAGTAATGATCTGCAATCATGTTAAAATTCGATCTTCTTTGCTAATGGTCTTTCAATCACCTTTACATTTTCATGTAATTTCTTTCCTTCTTCGTCTCTGCAATCCCCAAGATTTTCCAAGAGATCAAATACGTGCACTTATTTATTCAATTCAGGCCGTGTAAATTACTGCGGCTAAGTATTCTGGATAGGAATAAAACCGTACTCTTTCCTTTTATCAAACAACGTGTCTCATCGAATTCACAATCAACTTTGTGGGTTTCAGGTAGGTACGAGTATGGCAATAGAACAAACTTGTGGTGGGACGTGGGCCTTATTGCAGACTGAGCCATGAGATTCTAAAATTCCTTTTTATCGAGCAGTTTAGTATATCGAACCCCTTTGTATTAGAGCAGGAAAAGTAACAGTCCTCATAAAGATTTCTTGGTTCCATTCAGATCATCAGAGCGCTGAATGGAATTTTTTTCTGCCCCTGAGAGCATTGACACAGTTCTAAGAAAGTAACTTAGCAGGAGTTCCATGGTTTTTCCTGATCTGCAAGACTAGTACTAAACTAAGCAAATTAGATGTTTTTTACAAATCTTGTCATATTCCTTTCTGGTTTTTACGTGATAAATTTGCCACAAATGAAACAGTAAAGTGTTATGGTGAATTCATACCATTTCTCGAACTTGAAGCCATTTTAAAAGTAAACTACTGCCTTAGCGCCAAATAAATTACGTTTATTTTATCATGTTCAAGCTCTAAATAATATTTATCACGACAGAGATTCACATTTTACTAGAATTTTTTTTATAAACCAAAAAAAAAAGAATTTCAATAATACCACCTTTTATTTGGGATGCATTTAATAAGATTTCTAAAAAACCTTACGTGATGGAATTTTTTTATTATTTTTCCAGTAATTAGCACCTCAAAATCTATAAGAAATCATTATTGAATTTCAGACAATTTTACCCATGCATACCTGTGTAATTCTTCAACAAGGTATTGTCACCCTTTTTGAAGAACAGAACCACCACGCTCCTGTGCCATGCTTCCGGCGTTGTGCCCTCATGGATGACGGAATTGAACAATCTCTGAAAGATCTTTAGTACGGGTTTTCCACCCGCTTTCAGGAGTTCCACAGTGATTCCGTCATCACCTGGTGCCTTGTTGTCCTTGAGCTGTTTGAGAGCCATTCTAATCTCGTATAGGCTGACGTCCGGGATATCTTCGGTATACCTTCGGTTCATTTTATGTTAGTAATACATTATTATTTATTAGTATTATTTTGCTTTTTTTCAGTTATGCCCACACGATGCGGTTTGTGGAAACTGACAAGACAATATTCAGTCGTCTAATTCTATTAGAAGATTTGGGTATAGGAATATTTGCATTCCATGTGGTTGTTCAATTTTAATAGCACACCAAACCCATGCTGTGCCTATTGACTCAGCAGAAAGGAATATTATTTTGCAGTGGATACCACCACATCAGGTATTTAATTTAAATATAATGTATGTATGTAAGACTCATGGTTACCTTTTGGGGGTTCAGTTTAATCCCAAACTTCTAAATACTTCTATTTTTTTTGGTGTAATGTGCAATTTTTAATTTTAATCAATCACTTCATGGTGAGACATCTATCAGTTAAGACAATTGTCTTAACCAAACACAGCTGGTGACCACATAGACATCTGTCAAAAAAGAGGGATTTCATAAGTTTGACGTGTGTATCTGTGTGTCTATCTGTTACCTAGTAGTTCCCTGCGGTATACCCAACTCCTCAGCAACTTACAGCGGATATAGTGTGTTTGGGCTCATTAGAATGGTCTTGATGAGTAAGTGTTAGCTATATAGCTCCACCTATCTTCTATACCCTGGCCGTGCCCCTCGCCCGTCTCCGAACTCCTCACTCATCAGCTCTCTCCACCTTTCTCCGAGTCACATTCTTTGAGCTCTATACGACACCACGGGTGAAAAAAATTTTTTTCATACAAAATTTTACAGGAGAGGGGTGGAAATTTGAGACGTCACAGCTCGGCCGCCATTTTGTTTTTTTAATTTTTTTCACTTTTTCTGTTAATCGTTTACTAATTTCTACAATAATCCAAAATTTCAAAGAAATCGGTTGGAAAACAAAAGAGTTGCAAGATTCACGTCGGCCGCCATCTTGTTTTTCCGAAATGTCATAATTTTTCCCCACTCGAATCCCCCACCCGAACATATCTCTCGTACATCATTTTATCGTTTTTTGTCTCTTTCTAGGAGAACAATTATGTCAATGAGTCAGTGAGTGGTAATCGAGCTATATATATTACTAGCGTTTGCTCGGTGCGCGAGCTGCTAAAGCAGCTCGCGGGAAGTGTTATTACTAAAAGTAAGGCGCGTGGGTGCGCGGCCCGCTAAAGCGGACCGCGATTTTTTTACTCATCAAGTAGACCTTCGGATTCTGGTCATCTTTTGCCAAAAAATTTGTTCGAGCACACTCCACCTATCTGCAATAACCTGGCCGTGCTCCTCATTCACAAAAAAAAGGAAAAAAGCAAGAAAAAAAGAAAAAAAAGAAAAAAGAAAAAGAAAAAAAGCAAATAAATGAAAAATGAAAAAAAAGAAAAAAAAGGAAAAAAAGAAAAAAGAAAAAAAAAAGAAAATGAAAAATGAAATAAAATAAAAAAATAAAAAAAGGAAAAAAGAAAAGAAAAAAGAAAATGAAAGATGAAAAAAAAGGAAAAGAAAAAGAAAAAAGGAAAAACGAAAAAGAAAAAAAAAAAGTAAAAGCAAAAGAAAAAGAAAAAAAGAAAGGAAAAAAAAAGAAAAAATAAAAGAAATATGAAGAAAAAGAAAAAAAAAAGAAAAAAGAAACAAAAAGAAAAAAAATGAAAAATCAATATTCGCCATATATTTCGCATGGAAAAAAAAAATCCGCCATCTTGTTTTTTTTCCTGATCATCAAGTAGACTTTTGGGTCTTGATCATCTGTTGCCAAGAAACTACTCTTCCATCTTTTATACACACCGAGAGAGACACCAGAAAAAGTTTCTATGGCCGCCATCTTGAATCCGCCATTTTGGAGTTTTTTTTTCAACCCCCTGCTAATTGGATGTGGTTTCGAGTAATTTTTGTTGGAGCACACCCCACCTAGTGTGTCGCGTGGATAGTTAGTTGGCAAAAAAACCACTCTTTCACCTTTTTTAACCCATTTCCAAAAAGGAGGAGGTTCTCAATTCGGCCAGTATAATATTTTTCTTTTTTAATTCTCCGAGATCTAAGACACCTATGAACCTATCAAAATCAATGTCTTGCATAGTTCCCAACTTCTAGTCCCTTCAATATTCCCCATACATTTTGTATGGGGGGAAAAAAAAATCCGCCATCTTGAATTTTTTTCCTACTCACCAGGTAGACCTCCGGGTTGTGATCATCTTTTGTCGAGAAACCGCTCCTCCATCTTTTATAGTCTCCGAGAGAGAGACGGACAAAATTTGCCGCCATTTTTTTTCCGCCATTTTGGATTTTTTTTTCAACTCACTGGCAACTGCTCGAGGTTTCGAATGACATTTGGTCGAGCACCCTCCACCTATCTACTATACCCTGGCCGTGCCCCTCGCCCGTCTCCGAACTCCTCACTCATCAGCTCTCGCCACCTTTCTCCGAGTCACATTCTTTGAGCTCTATACGACACCATGGGTGAAAAAAATTTTTTTCATACAAAATTTTACAGGAGAGGGGTGGAAATTTGAGACGTCACAGCTCGGCCGCCATCTTGTTTTTTTAATTTTTTTCACTTTTTCTGTTAATCGTTTACTAATGTCTACAATAATCCAAAATTTCAAAGAAATCGGTTGGAAAACAAAAGAGTTGCAAGAATCACGTCGGCCGCCATCTTGTTTTTCCGAAATGTCATAATTTTCCCCAACTCGAATCCCCCCCCCAAACATATCTCCCCTACATCATTGTATCGTTTTCTGTCTCTTTCTAGGAGAACAATTATGTCAATGAGTCAGTGAATCAGTCAGTCAGTGGTAATCGAGCTATATATATTATAAAATATAACTAGCGTTTGCTCGGTGCGCGAGCTGCTAAAGCAGCTCGCGGGAAGTGTTATTACTAAAAGTAAGGCGCGTGGGTGCGCGGCCCGCTAAAGCGGACCGCGATTGTTCGGCTTTATTTATTTCGCTCGGTGCGCGAGCTGCTAAAGCAGCTCGCGGGAAGTGTTATTACTACAAGTAGGGCGCGTGGGTGCGCGGCCCGCTAAAGCGGACCGCGATTTTTTTACTCGTCAAGTAGACCTTCGGATTCTGGTCATCTTTTGCCAAAAAATTTGTTCGAGCACACCCCACCTATCTGCAATAACCTGGCCGTGCTCCTCATTCACAAAAGAAAAAAAAGAAAAAAAAATGAAAAAAAAGAAAAAAAACAAATGTAAAATGAAAAAAAGAAAAAGAAACAAATCCCTATGAACCTATCAAAATCAATGTCTTGCATAGTTCCCAACTTCTAGTCCCTTCAATATTCCCCATACATTTTGTATGGGGGGAAAAAAAAATCCGCCATCTTGAATTTTTTTCCTACTCACCAGGTAGACCTCCGGGTTGTGATCATCTTTTGTCGAGAAACCGCTCCTCCATCTTTTATAGTCTCCGAGAGAGAGACGGACAAAGTTTGCCGCCATTTTTTTTCCGCCATTTTGGAATTTTTTTTCAACTCACTGGCAACTGCTCGAGGTTTCGAATGACATTTGGTCGAGCACCCTCCACCTATCTTCTACACCCTGGCCGTGCCCCTCGCCCGTCTCCGAACTCCTCACTCATCAGCTCTCTCCACCTTTCTCCGAGTCACATTCTTTGAGCTCTATACGACACCATGGGTGAAAAAAATTTTTTTCATACAAAATTTTACAGGAGAGGGGTCGGAAATTTGAGACGTCACAGCTCGGCCGCCATCTTGTTTTTTTAAGTTTTTTCACTTTTTCTGTTAATCGTTTACTAATTTCTACAATAATCCAAAATTTCAAAGAAATCGGTCGGAAAACAAAAGAGTTGCAAGATTCACGTCGGCCGCCATCTTGTTTTTCCGAAATGTCATAATTTTCCCCAACTCGAATCCCCCCCTCGAACACATCTCCCGAACATCATTATATCGATTTCCGTCTCCTTCTAGGAGAACAACCCTGTCAATCAGTGAGTGAGTGAGTGAGTGAGTGTGTCAGTCAGTGGTAATCGAGCTATATATATTATAATTATTACTACAAGTAGGGCGCGTGGGTGCGCGGCCCGCTAAAGCGGACCGCGATTTTTTTACTCGTCAAGTAGACCTTCGGATTCTGGTCATCTTTTGCCAAAAAATTTGTTCGAGCACACCCCACCTATCTGCAATAACCTGGCCGTGCTCCTAATTCACAAAAGAAAAAGAAAAAAAAAAAAAAGAAAAAAAAGAAAAAAAGCAAATGTAAAATGAAAAAAAAGAAAAAGAAAAAAAGCCCTTTGAACCTATCAAAATCAATGTCTTGCATAGTTCCCAACTTCTAGTCCCTTCAATATTCCCCATACATTTTGTATGGGGAGAAAAAAAATCCGCCATCTTGAATTTTTTTCCCACTCACCAGGTAGACCTCCGGGTTTTGATCATCTTTTGTCGAGAAACCGCTCCTCCATCCTTTATAGTCTCCGAGAGAGAGACGGACGAAATTTGCGGCCATTTTTTTTCCGCCATTTTGGAATTTTTTTTCAACTCACTGGCAACTGCTCGAGGTTTCGAATGACATTTGGTCGAGCACCCTCCACCTATCTTCTATACCCTGGCCGTGCCCCTCGCCCGTCTCCGAACTCCTCACTCATCAGCTCTCGCCACCTTTCTCCGAGTCACATTCTTTGAGCTCTATACGACACCATGGGTGACAAAAATTTTTTTCATACAAAATTTTACAGGAGAGGGGTCGGAAATTTGAGACGTCACAGCTCGGCCGCCATCTTGTTTTTTTAATATTTTTCACTTTTTCTGTTAATCGTTTACTAATTTCTACAATAATCCAAAATTTCAAAGAAATCGGTTGGAAAACAAAAGAGTTGCAAGAATCACGTCGGCCGCCATCTTGTTTTTCCGAAATGTCATAATTTTCCCCAACTCGAATCCCCCACCCCAACATATCTCCCCTACATCATTATATCGATTTCCGTCTCCTTCTAGGAGAACAACCCTGTCAATGAGTGAGTGAGTGAGTGAATCAGTCAGTGGTAATCGAGCTATATATATTATAACTAGCATTTGCTCGATGCGCGAGCTGCTAAAGCAGCTCGCGGGAAGTGTTATTACTACAAGTAGGGCGCGTGGGTGCGCGGCCCGCTAAAGCGGACCGCGATTTTTTTACTCATCAAGTAGACCTTCGGATTCTGGTCATCTTTTGCCAAAAAATTTGTTCGAGCACACCCCACCTATCTGCAATAACCTGGCCGTGCTCCTCATTCACAAAAGAAAAAGAAAAAAAAAGAAAAAAAAAGAAAAAAGAGAAAAAAAGCAAATGTAAAATGAAAAAAAAGAAAAAGAAAAAAAGCCCTATGAACCTATCAAAATCTATATCTTGCATAGTTCCCAACTTCTAGTCCCTTCAATATTCCCCATACATTTTGTATGGGGGGAAAAAAAATCCGCCATCTTGAATTTTTTTCCTACTCACCAGGTAGACCTCCGGGTTTTGATCATCTTTTGTCGAGAAACCGCTCCTCCATCTTTTATAGTCTCCGAGAGAGAGACGGACAAAATTTGCCGCCATTTTTTTTCCGCCATTTTGGATTTTTTTTTCAACTCTCTGGCAACTGCTCGAGGTTTCGAATGACATTTGGTCGAGCACCCTCCACCTATCTTCTATACCCTGGCCGTGCCGCTCGCCCGTCTCCGAACTCCTCACTCATCAGCTCTCACCACCTTTCTCCGAGTCACATTCTTTGAGCTCTATACGACACCATGGGTGAAAAAAATTTTTTTCATACAAAATTTTACAGGAGAGGGGTCGGAAATTTGAGTCGTCACAGCTCGGCCGCCATCTTGTTTTTTAATTTTTTTCAATTTTTCTGTTAATCGTTTACTAATTTCTACAATAATCCAAAATTTCAAAGAAATCGGTTGGAAAACAAAAGAGTTGCAAGATTCACGTCGGCCGCCATCTTGTTTTTCCGAAATGTCATAATTTTCCCCAACTCGAATCCCCCACCTGGACATATCTCCCCTACATCATTGTATCGTTTTCTGTCTCTTTCTAGGAGAACAATCGTGTCAATGAGTCAGTGAATCAGTCAGTCAGTGGTAATCGAGCTATATATATTATAACTAGCGTTTGCTCGGTGCGCGAGCTGCTAAAGCAGCTCGCGGGAAGTGTTTTACTAAAAGTAAGGCGCGTGGGTGCGCGGCCCGCTAAAGCGGACCGCGATTGTTCGGCTTTATTTATTTCGCTCGGTGCGCGAGCTGCTAAAGCAGCTCGCGGGAAGTGTTGTTGCCACAAGTAGGGCGCGTAGGTGCGCGGCCCGCTAAAGCGGACCGCGGTTTATTTACTCATTTAGTAGACCTTCGGATTCTGGTCATCTTTTGCCAAAAAATTTGTTCGAGCATACCCCACCTATCTGCAATAACCTGGCCGTGCTCCTCATTCACAAAAGAAAAAAAAAGAAAAAAAAAAGAAAAAAAAGAAAAAAAGCAAATGTAAAATGAAAAAAAAGAAAAAGAAAAAAAGCCCTATGAACCTATCAAAATCAATGTCTTGCATAGTTCCCAACTTCTAGTCCCTTCAATATTCCCCATACATTTTGTATGGGGGGAAAAAAAAATCCGCCATCTTGAATTTTTTTCCTACTCACCAGGTAGACCTCCGGGTTGTGATCATCTTTTGTCGAGAAACCGCTCCTCCATCTTTTATAGTCTCCGAGAGAGAGACGGACAAAATTTGCCGCCATTTTTTTTCCGCCATTTTGGATTTTTTTTTCAACTCACTGGCAACTGCTCGAGGTTTCGAATGACATTTGGTCGAGCACCCTCCACCTATCTTCTATACCCTGGCCGTGCCCCTCGCCCGTCTCCGAACTCCTCACTCATCAGCTCTCTCCATCTTGCTCCGAGTCACATTCTTTGAGCTCTATACGACACCATGGTTGAAAAAAATTTTTTTCATACAAAATTTTGCAGGAGAGGGGTGGAAATTTGAGACGTCACAGCTCGGCCGCCATCTTGTTTTTTTAATTTTTTTCACTTTTTCTGTTAATCGTTTACTAATATCTACAATAATCCAAAATTTCAAAGAAATCGGTTGAAAAACAAAAGAGTTGCAAGATTCACGTCGGCCGCCATCTTGTTTTTCCGAAATGTCATAATTTTTCCCCACTCGAATCCCCCACCCGAACATATCTCCCGAACATCATTATATCGATTTCCGTCTCCTTCTAGGAGAACAATTATGTCAATGAGTGAGTGAGTGAGTGAGTGAGTGGTAATCGAGCTATATATATTATAACTAGCATTTGCTCGATGCGCGAGCTGCTAAAGCAGCTCGCGGGAAGTGTTATTACTACAAGTAGGGCGCGTGGGTGCGCGGCCCGCTAAAGCGGACCGCGATTTTTTTACTCATCAAGTAGACCTTCGGATTCTGGTCATCTTTTGCCAAAAAATTTGTTCGAGCACACCCCACCTATCTGCAATAACCTGGCCGTGCTCGTCATTCACAAAAGAAAAAGAAAAAAAAAGAAAAAAAAGAAAAAAAAGAAAAAAAGCAAATGTAAAATGAAAAAAAAGAAAAAGAAAAAAAGCCCTATGAACCTATCAAAATCAATGTCTTGCATAGTTCCGAACTTCTAGTCCCTTCAATATTCCCCATACATTTTGTATGGGGGGAAAAAAAATCCGCCATCTTGAATTTTTTTCCTACTCAACAGGTAGACCTCCGGGTTGTGATCATCTTTTGTCGAGAAACCGCTCCTCCATCTTTTATAGTCTCCGAGAGAGAGACGGACAAAATTGGCCGCCATTTTTTTTCCGCCATTTTGGATTTTTTTTTCAACTCACTGGCAACTGCTCGAGGTTTCGAATGACATTTGGTCGAGCACCCTCCACCTATCTACTTTACCCTGGCCGTGCCCCTCGCCCGTCTCCGAACTCCTCACTCATCAGCTCTCGCCACCTTTCTCCGAGTCACATTCTTTGAGCTCTATACGACACCATGGGTGAAAAAAATTTTTTTCATACAAAATTTTACAGGAGAGGGGTGGAAATTTGAGACGTCACAGCTCGGCCGCCATCTTGTTTTTTTAATTTTTTTCACTTTTTCTGTTAATCGTTTACTAATTTCTACAATAATCCAAAATTTCAAAGAAATCGGTTGGAAAACAAAAGAGTTGCAAGATTCACGTCGGCCGCCATCTTGTTTTTCCGAAATGTCATAATTTTTCCCCACTCGAATCCCCCACCCGAACATATCTCCCGTACATCATTTTATCGCTTTTTGTCTCTTTCTAGGAGAACAATTATGTCAATGAGTCAGTGAATCAGTGAATCAGTGAATCAGTGAATCAGTCAGTGGTAATCGAGCTATATATATTATAAACTAGCGTTTGCTCGGTGCGCGAGCTGCTAAAGCAGCTCGCGGGAAGTGTTATTGCTAAAAGTAGGGCGCGTGGGTGCGCGGCCCGCTAAAGCGGACCGCGATTGTTCGGCTTTATTTATTTCGCTCGGTGCGCGAGCTGCTAAAGCAGCTCGCGGGAAGTGTTATTGCTACAAGTAGGGCGCGTCGGTGCGCGGCCCGCTAAAGCGGACCGCGATTGTTCGGCTTTATTTATTTCGCTCGGTGCGCGAGCTGCTAAAGCAGCTCGCGGGAAGTGTTATTACTAAAAGTAGGGCGCGTGGGTGCGCGGCCCGCTAAAGCGGACCGCGATTTTTTTACTCATCAAGTAGACCTTCAGATTCTGGTCATCTTTTGCCAAAAAAATTGTTCGAGCACACCCCACCTATCTGCAATAACCTGGCCGTGCTCCTCATTCACAAATGAAAAAGTAAAAAAAAGAAAAAAAAAAGAAAAAATGCAAATGTAAAATGAAAAAAAAGAAAAAGAAAAAAGCCCTATGAACCTATCAAACTCATTGTCTTGCATAGTTCCCAACTTCTAGTCCCTTCAATATTCCCCATACATTTTATATGGGGGAAAAAAAAATCCGCCATCTTGAATTTTTTTCTACTCACCAGGTAGACCTCCGGGTTTTGATCATCTTTTGTCGAGAAACCGCTCCTCCATCTTTTATAGTCTCCGAGAGAGAGACGGACAAAATTTGCCGCCATTTTTTTTCCGCCATTTTGGATTTTTTTTTCAACTCACTGGCAACTGCTCGAGGTTTCGAATGACATTTGGTCGAGCACCCTCCACCTATCTTCTATACCCTGGCCGTGCCCCTCGCCAGTCTCCAAACTCCTCACTCATCAGCTCTCTCCACCTCTCTCCGAGTCACATTCTTTGAGCTCTATACGACACCATGGGTGAAAAAAATTTTTTTCATACAAAATTTTACAGGAGAGAGGTGGAAACTTGAGACGTCACAGCTCGGCCGCCATCTTGTTTTTTTAATTTTTTTCACTTTTTCTGTTAATCGTTTACTAATTTCTACAATAATCCAAAATTTCAAAGAAATCGGTTGGAAAACAAAAGAGTTGCAAGAATCACGTCGGCCGCCATCTTGTTTTTCCGAAATGTCATAATTTTTCCCCACTCGAATCCCCCACCCGAACATATCTCCCGTACATCATTCTATCGTTTTCTGTCTCTTTCTAGGAGAACAATTATGTCAATCAGTGAGTCAGTCAGTCAGTGGTAATCGAGCTATATATATTATAATAATGTATGTATATTTTGGAATATATAAGTTAAGATCCTGATCAGTCCGTGACGTCACTATGGGGTCATGCCTGAAAATCAGCGCTATAGTCAGTCTTGACTGTAGCATGAAGCTGAGGCAGCGCCCCGTTCAGCGGCATTAGGAAATATAGGTTCTAAGGGATATTTATAGGCGCCTGGTTTTTCCAGAGAACCGATGATTGAGATTTTTTTCCTCGGTTCTTTGGAAATCTTTAGGGGGCCTATTGTGTTTAACTACATAATTTTTTGTATTTTGTATGTATTTTTTGTATTTTGTATCTTGTATTTTTGTATTTGTACCTTGCTGGCTGAATAAATGTTTTTATTATTATTTTGCTATTTATTTCGACTCTCACACCCGCGTACAAAATAAATATATATTAAGCCAAAGTAGAAATATAATAAACATAAATATAATATATACATATAATAAACTTACATATAGATTACATAAATAAATACTTGTAGCGGGCGGAGGATTACGCCCCGGCAGGGGAGACCAGACGGCCGGGGGTCAGGGCGACAGGCTGAGAAACCGACGGACTATCCTAGCCGAGTCTAGCAACACCGCTTTCTGCATCTTGGCCGCGAGCGAACTGCCACGGAACCCCAGTCGCCTCAGATGGTGAGCGAGGCTGACTGGGATCAACCCATTCGCAGAAATGACGATTGGGATGGTTTCAGTGGACTCCACATGCCACATGCCAGTAACCTCGTGAGCCAGATCTAGATACTTTCGTTTTTTCTCTGTCTCCGCTCTCACGAGGTTCTCGTCATGTGGGATGGTGATGTCCACTAAAAACACCCTCGACTGTGCCCGGTCCATCAGCACGATGTCAGGCTTATTCGCCAGAATCGTCCTGTCCGTGATGATGGACCGGTCCCAATAGAGCCGGACTCCGTCACGCTCAAGTACCGGCACCGGTGTGTACCTATAGTACGGCACTCTCTCATCCAGGAGACCGTACTTCAGAGCAAGCTCTTGGTGAAGGATTTTGGCCGCTTGGTTGTGTCTGTGCAGATACTCAGTGTTAGCAAGAGCGGAACATCCCGAGAGCACATGCCTGAGTGACTCACCGGGATGGCGACACGCTCGACAGATGTCGTGAGTGCCATCCTTCAGGATGTACTTTCGGTAGTTCCGCGTCTTAACCACCTGATCTTGTATTGCACACACAAAACCTTCGGTTTCCCCAAAGAGGTCACCGAAGCGCAGCCATTGCACGGACGCTTTTTTATCTACGTGAGGCTCATTAAGAGCTTTAAAAAAGCGTCCATGCAATTCCCTCTCCTTCCATACGGTCTCCCGGTCAGAGGTGCTTAGTACCACCGGTTTCTGCCACTCGAGTTTGGCCAAAGATAGGGGAGTGAGTCCTTTATCACATTCTATGACATCTCTATGCATTGGACACTCCCTCTTCGTCTCAAAGTAGGTTCTGAGGCTGGATATCTCCCGATTATGCATGGTCTTGACGCTTAATACGCCTCGACCACCACATTTTCGGGGTATATACAACCTCATAACAGACGATTTGGGGTGGTGCATGCGGTAGAGAGTCATAGTCGTGCGGACTTTTCTATCCAGTGCGTCTAGTTCGGTCTGAGTCCATCTGAGTACGCCAAAGGTGTACATGAGAACGGGCATGACCCAGCCGTTATATGCTCGGACCTTATTGGCGCCCGACAAATAGCTTTTACAAACTTTTGTCAGGCGGCCAAAAAAGACCTCGCAAACTGACTGTTTCACGTCCGCCTCCTTCACCCCCACGGATTGTGACATACCCAGATACCGGTATGACTCAGTTTCAGAGAGGGTCCTGATGTTGGATGGCTCGAGATTGATCTCGGCCGAATGAGTAACCTGTCCCCTCTCCACATGTAAGACCGCACACTTGTCTAGTCCAAGCTCCATCCTGATGGAGTTGCTAAACTCAGTGGTGATATTCAGCAACTCCCTCAGGCGGGTGGCATTGGGTGCTAGCAGCTTGAGGTCATCCATGTAGAGAAGGTGAGGCACTTTTGTTCCTCCTCTCCGAAACTGAAAGCCTGTCCCTGAACTCTCCAGCAAAGAGCTGAGAGGGTTCAGCGACAGACAAAACCATAATGGACTCAGACAATCGCCCTGGAAGATACCCCGCCGTATCTTGATCCGGTCACCCGCAGCCGCCAACCGCTCGCCATGGAGACAAAGGATCGTACTCCATTGCCCCATACACTCTCCGAGGAAGTCTCGAACTGTACTATCGACTTTGTACAGCTCAAGGACCCTCAAGAGCCATGAATGGGGCACCGAGTCGAATGCCTTTTTATAGTCAATCCAGGCGGCAGAGAAATTCCGGCGATTGCGTTTGACCAGTTGGCCCGCGACGGAGTCGATGAGAAGGAGCTCCTTAGTACCACGACCACCGCCCCGACATCCGTTCTGAGCCCCAGACATGATGTTGTTCTCGTCTACGTGACGGGAAATCTTAAGGCTCAGAACGGATGTCAATGTCTTATAGATGGTAGTAAGACATGTGATGGGGCGGTACTTAGCTGGGTCAGCAGTATCGGTTGACTTAGGAGCTAAATGAGTGATCCCGGTGGTGAAAAGGCTCGGGAGTGCCCTTTGCTCGAGAGCATCTTGGAATTGTCGAGCCAAAGTAGCATGGCAGAGCGAAAAACCCTTCAACCAGTAGTGATGCAGCCCATCGGGTCCCGGACTTTTCCAGTTCGGGGCCCGGCGCACCGCACCAGCTACATCCTCCGAAGAGATGGCAACGGGGTTCATCGGCTCTATTGAGGCACATGCTTCCTCAACCGCCGCAATCCAAGGGCCCTCCTCATGCTCCACCTCTCTTGACCATACATTTCGCCAAAAGGCGACGAGGTCAGCCGGGCTCGGCCGCTGAGAGGTAGAACAGACTGCTGGGCACTCCAGTTTTTTATAGAACCTTTTCTGATCACTCGAGAAGAGGCGATTTTGCTGAAAGCGCTCGACTCTTTCCGAGTATCGTCGAATGCGGTTCCCCCATGCAGCGATTTTCTGCTTCAGATCGTCGATGCGCTCCGTTAGTTTTTGGGCTATATCGGGCTGATCTAGCCGCACCCCGAGCCCATTAAAGGCTATTCTAACGGAGCGCACAATCCTTGGCCTAGTGTTGCCCGATCTGAAACTCTGCAGTCTGCCAATGAGAGCTCTGGCCAGGGTGATACGGTGTTCTATTCTCCTTTTCCAGGCTGGTTCCGTGCTGCGCCTTAGAGTAGCGCGTCCACGTTCCTGGGTCTTGACACCCATGAAACGGTGAACAGCTAAGGCCGCACCAAAGAGAATAGAAGCCGTATCATCCAGGCCAGTGCTGCGCTCAAGGTATTGAGGCAGCATTTGGTTTATGGCCTCAATGACATCCCGCGTCGCTACATTTAATGTGAGTCGGGAGAGCCGCGGACGGTTCTCTAGAGGAGCACTGCGGATCTCAGAAATCGCCTCTTCTAAAATCCTTCCCATCCGCTCTATGTCAAGGGAAACTGTTTCCTCCGTGTCCTCCTCAACCACAGGCAAATCTTGCGCGTTAGCGTCGGTCTCTTCGCGGACAGGTTCCGCCAGAGAGACAATTTGCTCTGTGGTTGGGGTTGTCACCTCGGGAACAGCCTCACGTCGTAACCGTTCGAGCTCGGTAGCGCTAAAGATGTTCGAGCGCTGAATATACCGAGCCCGGTCTGCCAGGTTTTGTTCCGTGACAGTGAGATTCGGCTCTAGCAGCAAGAACTCGCGGTACATTGCCGCTCGGTAGCCAGTCCGTCCGGCTTCCCCTCCCGTCGCCCTGTAGTACGCACGCATGACATTCTCGTTCATTTGAGATGTCCATCTCATGCGGCGCACTCCACCAGCGGCGGGCTCCGAAGATTGGGTCCTTGAGGACCCTGTCGGTGCCAAGCCCTCTGGTGGGGATGATGGATTGGCCGGCCGCCGAGATGGTAGTGGCGGCCGGCTGGTGTGACTGGCGGTCCGCATGCTGTCACGTCCAGCGCCAGTCCCAGACGCGCCCTGGCGCCCCCCAGGCAGCGGCCCTGTTCGCGCATTCTTATTAGTTTGGTCCATCATCATAAAGGGGGTGGGGGGGTGAGTGGCAGTTACGTCACTCGGGGTCCACTCAGGTCCCCAAGGAGGCTGTTTTAGAGCCAGCTCGCTCGGTTTAGGGGAACCTAGATGTTATTTGGTTCCCCAGTTCCCTTAGTCGCCTCTTACGACACCCATGGGAAAGGAAGGGGTGGCAACATTCTATTCTGCCGGTGCCACACGGCCATTATTATTATTATTATTATTAGTAAGGTTGTAGTAGGCCTAAAGGCAGACTCCCACTTCCAATCACAATCGAGTCGCAGAGAGCCGCTGGATCCAGGCGGCTAATCTCTGTAAAAATCGCCCGTAAAGGTCGAATAACGTAGAATAATGAAGAGGAATGTGGAATTTAGCTTAGTTAGTTTCCCGCTGGTTTTCCTGCAGGGGACTAGGGAAATGCGGGAACATGCTCGAAGGGCCTCGCGACGAACACCCCCCACTAAGTGAACAGACGTTCTCCAGCAAGTCGCTAGCAGCCGCTGGATACTAGCGGAAAAAAATCTCGTTCTGTGGCGATCCTTTCAAAAGACTTACGAGTGTTTCTTGGGTGTTTCTTACTAGAATTTATAGTGTCTTACTAATATATTTATCGACCGAGCGAAGCGAAGGTCTTTGAGTCTACTTGAGTGAATTTGCACTTGTCCGTCCGTCCGTCCGTCCGTCCGTCTGTCAGAGCCTTATAACTTCTGAATTACTGAACGTAATTACTTCAATTTTAGATATAATATGTAAACCGATGGCCTCCAGCCGAAAATGGCTTAAAAAGTTATAAAAATCTTTATTTCAGGGGGGCTCTCATAGAAGCGAATGCGAAGATAAAAAAAAAATTTTGCGTTTCATAGGGTTACAGTACCTCATTTTAAAGATAATTTGGAACAGAGTACAAAAGTATTTTTTTTTTAATTTTTTTCCTAAAATTGACGAAATGGGGGGCTTTCAAAGTGGAGATTATATTTGACCTCATAACGGAATAACCATTGAAAGCTGGGGCTTGCAAGTTTTATAATTTTAGCGTAATATCATGTACTTGAACAACAAATACTAAAATTAGATAAATGTAATAAGGAAACTAAATTATTTAACTTTTAATGAGCAGCAACAACAGAACTTCACAATGATGTCAATAGATGGCGCTCTCATCTCATATAGCAAATGCAGCTATATGTAGCATATTATTCAATTAAAATTATTATTTAGTCATTTAGCAAACATCAATAAAACTTCACGTTGCAGTATGTTTTTACATGTTTTCTGATCGTGTCGATATATGACGCTGTGTACAAGTAGGTAATTTAATTTGAATGTTCCAAAAAACTATACCTATTATAAGTTTGATTGATGCCTTGAGGATTTCACTATAACAGTTCCCTAACCTTTACGGGCTACCTATGTTAAGTTAGTTGACACTTTCTGTCAACTTTGTTATTACGAACCTCTACGGGACAACTAAAGGTGAAAATGACATTGGGATGTTAGGATTGTATTTAGGGGCTACCTACGTAAAGAGACTTCTACAAAGGGGATGATTCAGGTATGGTTGGTGAAAACGGGCATAATAATAATGTCAATTTTGATCGTCATGTATCTATTGAATGAATAAGTAATTATGGGAAGCCGTTACCGCGAGGTCTCAGTTCGGGGCGAACCACTAGTATATTTATATATAGTGTATATAGTGGACGTCTATAAATTGAGACGACAAGATATTTTCCAGCTTTAGTAGCCTGTAGAGAAAAAAATAGAGGTAGAGTTTTTAGACGGACAGTTCTCAGAAAATCAAGAGATTGTATCGGACGTTTTTACGGGAAATTTTACGTGAAGGGACCTTAGGAAAAAGTAGGTTTAAAATAAAACTCCGTAAAAACATAAATAGTTACTATAAGTGAATATTCAAATTGAATAAAAACGTAAACTGAAAACTGTCAAAGGTGCATTAATTAGATAGGTATTCTAACTTACCTCCAAAATAACTTTCAGTCAATTCAAGCAATTGATTTTTTGTGATTATCTACTTGGATGCAGAATTTTTTACAACAGGTCAGCTGGATTAAAATAGTACTCACTCAATAAGTCCTAGTAGTACTCTCTCTGTGTATTATATATTATCCCGGGATATTTATAGCATATGATTATGCCCGTATCCAAATTGCAAGGTAAATTTAGTATAAGTACCACTAAAGCGTGGAACATAAAATAGATTTGAAAAAAAAAGCGCTTTGCTTCCTCGTTCCTAATACGCACCGCTAAAATTAGGAATGCCCTTCCGGCTTCCGTTTTTCCAACTGACTATAACTTGGGTACCTTTAAGTAAATAAAGAGTGAATAGGCATCTTCTAGGCAAGCGCGCTCCATCTTAGGCTGCATCTTCACTTACCATCAGGTGAGATTGCAGTCAAGCGCCGGTCTATAAATAAAAAAAAAAGATTCCATTTTCCACTAATTTCCAAAAATCATAAATCCACACACACGTGTAGAAACCGCTATATGGTATGGTAAAATAGTAAATCAATGGGTATGGGTTTAATTAAACTATCATACCTACCCCCCTCCAAGTTAGCCCGCTACCATCTTAGACTGCATCGCTCGTCACCAGATGAGATCGCAGTCAAGGGCTATCTTGTGCTAGAATAAAAAATAAAATAAGTATATATTTTTTTTGTCGACGTTACTCCATAGCTCCGTCAAATCTGAACCGATTTCAATAATTTTTTATTTTATTTGATAGGTCATACCCTCAGGTTGGTCCCATTTAAATTAAAAAAAAAATACGCGTCGAATTGAGAACCTCTTCCTTTTTTTTAAGTCGGTTAAAAATTACGGTACCTAATTTTAATGAGCTCAGTTTTCAGCTCGATCAAAACCGCGGACCTTCGCAGATAAAAGCGCCTTTCATTTCCATTTACGCAAGCAGAGCGGTAGAACACAACTAGGTCAAGATTCAGTACATTGTTGCGACGGCAAATTGTTAGTTTAATAATATCTTCTTTTTTTTAACTAACTTTAAAAAATATAGAAGAGCCCGCAATGGGTTTATAGTGAATAAAATAGAGAATATAAATAGAGTGCAAATTTTGGTCTTATTTTTTTTAAGTAAGATAAAGTGGAGAATTGCTCTTTATTTCAAATATTTAATTTTTAGAAAACCTAAGAAAACATTTTAAAAAAATCGCGAAAGTTTGGAAGCCTCCTTCTTGGAAATTAGAAACGTAGTTCGTAGACATAAATAATTTTCGTATTACTGATGTCTAGTGATCTATTATTACTGACATCTAGTGATGAGTAGTAAAAACATTGAAGTGAATATTATTACAGTAAACCGCAAAACTCAACCGCAAGGCCCCTACCCTCAACCGCAAGGCCCCTACCCATAACGGAAAAGGAGCCTCAGCCGCCATGGACCTAATTGCCAAGACGGCTGAAAAACCATCACCGGGGAAGTGCTCTTCCCCGCGCCCCGCCCGGGTAATGAGGCCCTGCCTCGAACTCGAAGCCCGTACCGCCCGTACCCTCCGCTGGCCACGGCCAGCGAAGACGACCCGTGCTGCTGCTACAGTAAACCATAGACGATACCGTGTAAACCTTGTATTTAGTGACATCTATTTTCTGACACTAAAACTATATTGTAAGTTTAGTCTGGTTTAGACTACGATTATAGATGGTATAATATGACATGTTATTTTTATTTGAGTTTGCTTATTATAAACAGGAAATTTTAAAAGCCTTTTAAACATACTTTTTAAATATGCACGAATGTTTTGACGTTTTTTGATGATCTTTGGCCTTTGTCAAAATGACAACCTAAGCAAAACCAAAAAGTCCAAAAACTGTCAAGTCAATAGTGTCATTGTCACATGATTGTCACTGTCAAACAACGCGCGCACCGCGCCGTAACGGCTTGTAATTTTTTCAAAAAATCGTTACTTACATACTGAAAAATTAATACGATTATCGTATTTAATTTAGTACAAACTACAAAATTAATTCAAAATGGACTTGAAAAAGGGACAAAGTAAACCACAAAACCGTACGTATAAAATATTAGTCTTGTTATTAAAAAGGAACTCTGAATCAGTTAACCCTGTATTTACAAAACTCTTTCTAAATTTCAGGCTTTCTAATGCTATCTCTAAAGAAAAACACAGTCCAAACAGCCCAAGAAACGAAGAAACTAAACCGTAGTTCTGATATTATGATTATTGACGACTCGTTTGACAAATTAATCTCCGAATACCAGAAGACCGTAAGTAATTCCGTTACATTTATAAAATAAACGTAAAATGAGGAGTTATTTTAATTATTAATATAATTAGTAGTGATTTTTAAATTTATTTTAACATAATTTTTATTTTTATTATGATTAATTCTGATCTGCCGTCACCACACAGCAGATCAGAATACAGTGTCACCACCACTCCTCTTCCCGCGGGTGTCGTACGAGGCGACTAAGGGAATATAACGGAGAACGGGCAGCAGCGTCCTCTGTGCTACTACTACCATCTACTGCGATCACCAACCCGTCTGCCCCGCGTGGTGATTATGGGCAAACCCTCCACTTGGGAGAGGCCTTTAGTCCAGCAGTGGACTGTTATAGGCTATTGATGATGATTATGATTAATTAGTGTATTATAAATCATTAAGTATAATATTTTACATGCAGATTCAACTAAAAAGTTTACGTAAAATGAGTGACCTAAATTAGTGGGTGCATCACTCAGCTGGCGATGAATAGAGCTATGCTCGGAGTATGATCAAATTGGATCTGTAAGAGAACCAGCATAACTGACAAAGCAAAGAACTGATAGATGTTGGGGCCCTTATGTGCTTGAACGGTGACCCCACACTGATATACACAGCATTCGAAGACCCCCTCTCATCTGGCGACTTAATTTAAACAACAGAACAAGATTGTGTTCTGTGTTTGAGATGTCGATATATTATTATAGAATAAGTCAGTTGTTACTTGTTTCAACTGTGATTATATTAGGTTATCTTGTACCTATGGAATTGGTGCTAATTGAGTTACACAGTGTGCAGTGATAGCGGTAGCAGGTCCGATCCTGGGTATGCACCTCTGACTTTTCGGAGTCAAGTGCGTTTAAGCAATTAAATATCACTTGCTTCAACGGTGAAGGAAAACATCGTGAGGAAACCTGCACATCCGAGAGTTCTTCATAATGTTCTCGAAGATGTGTGAAGTCCGCCAATTCGCATTGGGCCAGTGTGGTGGACTATGGCCTATAACCCTTCTCTGAAAGGAGACCTGCACTCAGTAGTGAGCTGTTGATGGGTTGTTAATAATGATGATGAGTTACACCTTTCAACACCAGTTACAATTCTTTATCAACCTATAGACTTCTACTGCTGGTCAAAGCTACTGTTCCATGCTGCCACTGCTGGTCCATGGACTTCCACAGGCTTTGGTCTTGCTCCACCTGAATCCATGGCTCCCTGCAACTTATTTGATGTCATTGGTCCACTTAGTGGGCGGTCTGCTAACACTGTGCTTCTCAGTGTAGGGACTCCACTCCAGCACCTTGGGCCCCCAACAACCATCAGCTCTTCGGACTATGCGTCCTTACCCATGTCCACTTCTATTTCGCGACTAGCTGAGCTATGTCGGTGACTTTGGTTCTCCTACAGATCTCATCATTTCTGATTTGATCTCGCAGGGATTCTCCGAGCATAGCTCTCTCCATCACACGCTGAGTGACCCTGACCTATAATTTATTATATTATTTGGCTATTCCATTCGGCAGGCTCCATCAAAACCAAAAATATATTCAACCATCGTCATTGATGACTCATTAAACACAACAAATGAAGATGTGACAAATAAAGAACCAAGTAAATGTGGTAATGTAAGTAAAATCAATTTTACTACAAACTTCCTACAGCGCTAAAAATTACAGTCTTTCTTTCAGGTTGGAACATTTTTGCATACAGATAACTACGTCCATTTGAAAAATACTATCGTGTACTAGTTTAATTAGTGGGGAAAACTAGCCTATGTAATGTAATCATGTGGCTATTCAGTTGTTGTTTCATCTCTGTAGGATGAAGAATCAGCTTTCAGAATTGTATTGTATTTACCAATAGTTATGAAACGTTGAAATAAGTAGATACTGAAAATAGTTGGGGTCCGTCACCACTGACTGACTGACTGATTGATTTTTCTTATTGAATATCATGCTAAGAACCATAATAATTATTAATTTTAGTGAATTTATCAGTTTAGTGCAATGTAAAAGTAAGTTAATGATAGACTGATAGTATCATTTTTATTACATCATCCACTGGTATACTATGACTTTCACAGACAATGCTATTTCAATAATCCGGTAACAGGTTTAAGATATTTTATTGTTTCAAGAACAATATTAATACAATATATTTACTTAAATGAAACTTACATGCTAAATGATTCTACTATAAACAAAGACTATCTCATTTGGAGAGTACAAAATAAAAAATCTAATATCTTTAAACGAGCAATTCTTGTATAGGTATATATAATCTGAATCTCGGAAACGGCTCCAACGATTTTCATGAAATTTGGTATGCAGGGGGTTTCGGGGGCGATAAATCGATCTAGCTAGGTTTCATTTTTAGAAAAGGTCGTTTTATCCGTGTTTTCAGGCAATGAAAAACCCGTTACAATATCATTAGAATAGGAAGGTAAATTTCGCCATCATCTATAAATTCCCGATAGCTCGACGGTAAAACGGGCGGCCCCGAAACCAGAAGACCCCGGTTCGAGTCCAAGACGATTTTTCCCCTATGAATTTATTTTTTATTTATTATTTTTTTTATTTATAAATTCCAAAAAACACGATTTACAAAAAAAAACAAATAACCGGAGCAAAGCTCGGTCACCCAGATATTAAATAATTTAACTAAGTGGGTACCATCTATGTAATTTTATTTTGTAAAGAATATCATTCAAGCTGATGTTGACTAATATCCTCTTATCCCCTCCGAATAAGCGGAAAGCTTGTGCTAGGAGTGGTTATGATAATAGTTACCTGGGGTTCGAACCTGCAACCTTTTAGTTTTCAATCCGCACCTGTAACTGTTGGGCTATTGAGGCTTAAATTATTATTGGGCTAATATAACCAAGGAAGAATGTCTATACTACTAGAATAGAATAGAAATAGAATAGAAATGTTTTTTAGTCAAATAAACTTTTTTACAAGTGCTTTTGAATTATCGATGATTCTACCATTCTTATATCCAAATTTATTATTTTTAGGTATCCGTGTCCTCAATAAAAGATTCAATATCACCCGTCAATAATAACAGCAACAGACCAAGTGTAGATGGCTGGTCACCGGGCCAGAACTTCATAAGTGCCACGCCGAGAAACAAACCTGTACCAACCACACCAAGTGATGTTGCCAACGAGTCGTTGGAGCAGTGTTCAATAAAAAAGATACAACAATCACATCACAAGTTGTTAAGCGATCTATATGGAGAGACATGGAAGTCTATTCCTTCGTTGTTCAAATCTATTCAACGGAAACATGACAGCTGTAATGGTATATCCAAAAAATTACAATTTGAAGACGACGACAGTGATAAGGAGAATGTACACCAGATTTGGAAAAAAGATAAGGAGCTGTACTTGACTGGGTCTGACCTGAAGAATAAAACAGGTTTGAATTTGCTTGTACATATAGTATTTCGATTTTCGAGTATTAAATTGTTTCTATAATTATTATTGATGCTAGATGATGCCCGCGACTTCGTCTGCGTGGATTAAGGTTTTTTAATTCCCGCGGGAACTCTGTAATTTTGCGGGATAAAAAGTAGCCTATGGTTTAATCCTGGGTATGAGCTATTTCCATTCCAAATTTCAGCCAAATCGGTTCATTTGTTGTGGCGTTAAATAGTAACAAACATCCATCCATCCATCCTTCATCATCCATCATCCATCATTTTATGTATCAATGTATCAATAATTGTATGTAATAATGTATGTATGCATCTGCAATTCTGTGGCATACCGCCTTTGCATGCGAAATTGTAGACTTAAGTCCCGAAGCTTGTTATCCTAGTTTCTTTATGTGTGTGTATGTGTAGCGACAATAAAGTATTCAAAGTATTTAAAGTATCCATACATCCATCCATCCATCCATACATACATACATACATACATACATCCATCCTCACAAACTTTCGCATTTATAATAGTAGGAGTATTTACTTTCATATTGTAGTAACGGAATGTTACAATTTACAATTAATAATAATAAATATACCCCGAAAATGTGGTGGTCGAGGCGTATTAAGCGTCAAGACCATGCATAATCGGGAGATATCCAGCCTCAGAACCTACTTTGAGACGAAGAGGGAGTGTCCAATGTATAGAGACGTCATAGAATGTGATAAAGGACTCACTCCCCTATCTTTGGCCAAACTCGAGTGGCAGAAACCGGTGGTACTAAGCACCTCTGACCGGGAGGCCGTATGGAAGGAGAGGGAGTTGCATGGACGCTTTTTTAAAGCTCTTAACGAGCCTCACGTAGATAAAAAAGCGTCCGTGCAATGGCTGCGCTTCGGTGACCTCTTTGGGGAAACCGAAGGTTTTGTGTGTGCAATACAAGATCAGGTGGTTAAGACGCGGAACTACCGAAAGTACATCCTGAAGGATGGCGCTCACGACATCTGTCGAGCGTGTCGCCATCCCGGTGAGTCACTCAGGCATGTGCTCTCGTTATGTTCGGCTCTTGCTAACACTGAGTATCTATCTGCACAGACACAACCAAGCGGCCAAAATCCTTCACCAAGAGCTTGCTCTGAAGTACGGTCTCCTGGATGAGAGAGTGCCGTACTATAGGTACACACCGGTGCCGGTACTTGAGCGTGTCGGAGTCCGGCTCTATTGGGACCGGTCCATCATCACGGACAGGACGATTCTGGCGAATAAGCCTGACATCGTGCTGATGGACCGGGCACAGTCGAGGGTGTTTTTAGTGGACATCACCATCCCACATGACGAGAACCTTGTGAGAGCGGAGACAGAGAAAAAACGAAAGTATCTAGATCTGGCTCACGAGGTTACTGGCATGTGGCATGTGGAGTCCACTGAAACCATCCCAATCGTCATTTCTGCGAATGGGTTGATCCCAGTCAGTCTCGCTCACCATCTGAGGCGACTGGGGTTTCGTGGCGGTTCGCTCGCGGCCAAGATGCAGAAAGCGGTGTTACTAGACTCTGCTAGGATAGTCCGTCGGTTTCTCAGCCTGTCGCCCTGACCCCCGGCCGTCTGGTCTCCCCTGTCGGTGCGTAATCCTCCGCCCGCTACAAGTATTTATTTATGTAACCTATATGTAAGTTTATTATAATATGTATATATATATATTTATGTTTATTATATTTCTCTTTGGTTTTATATGTATTTATTTTGTACGCGGGTGTGCTGTGAGAGTCGAAAGATATAGCAAAATAATAATAATAAAGCCCTTTATTCTGAAATCGGTAAACAATTCAACATAATCTAGCACTATACATAAATAAATTTTAGTTTATTTTACAATATGTCTCTAATTTCAGTGTGCCTGTTGGCATAGGCCTCCTCCAAAAACTTCCACTGGCTTCTGTTATTTGCAACCCTTCTCCATTTTGCACCTGCCGTCAGTTTCAGATCGTCTTCCCATTTTACTTTTTGCCTTCCTCTATTTCGTTTTCCATCTCTTGGGTACCACTCTGTTGTAGCCTTGCTCCATTTCTCATTTTTGTCACGCATCATGTGCCCTGCACATCGCCATTTTTGTTTGTCTATTCTTTTGAGTATATCCGTCAGTTTCGTTTTCGATCTTAGAATGGTGTTTCTAATCCGATCTTGTCTTCGTGCGCCTGTCATACTTCGCTCCATTGCCCTTTGACATATTGCTAGTTTTTCCCTGAGCGATTTGGTCAATGACCAGGTCTCGCAGCCATAAGTCAGACACGGCAGTATGCATGTGTTAAAAGTTTTTGTTTTTATCGCCATTCCAAGGTCTTTAGACTTCATTATTTCTTTTAGGGCCCAGTACTTTTTCCACCCTATAGCTATTCTCAGATTTATCTCTTTTATATTTACAATTAGCAAATTATAAAAATATCAAGGGGGGGGGGGGGGAGGAAGGGAGCGCACCTCCATCTAGCGCTCCAAACGTCAACCTCACCTGCCCGCGGTGCCCCCTGCTAGTCTACTGACGAGGCTATGGCGACCGACAAATGGCGGTATAACCATTTCATACTGGCTAAACTGAGTAAATGGCACAGGCCTATGTCGGGCAGCAGCGACACGGGTGCGATCAGTTTAGCCCTGCGATGACCAACACGCCTGCCCAGCGTGGTCATTATGGGCAAAACCTTGTATGGATATTCGCACAAGACCATGGCCCCTAGTTCCCGGCGGCCTCGCTATTCCTGACCCTGGCAGCGGTCACGGTAATGGCGGGGCAGGGGGTGCTAAGAATCTCCGGACGAGATTCCGCTGCCAACCCCGACGACTGGACCTGGTGACGTATAACGCACGCACTTTGAGGACCGACGAAAAGATCATCGAGCTGGAAGAAGCAGTGAGCAAGTTGCGCTGGAACATTATAGGATTGTCTGAAGTCCGAAGAGAGGGGGAGGACTCGATAATCCTCAATTCCGGCAACTTGTTTTACTACCGGGAGGGCGATCAACAGTCCCAGGGTGGTGTCGGGTTCATCGTCCACAAGTCCCTCGTCAACAACATTGTACAAGTCAAGAGTGTGTCGAGTAGGGTAGCGTACCTTATACTCAGAATCACCAAACGGTATTCGCTGAAGGTTATACAGGTCTACGCACCGACATCGACACATTCTGACGAGGAGGTAGAGGCGATGTATGAGGATATATCAAAAGCCATACACGCCTCTACCACTCATTACAGTGTTGTGATGGGGGATTTCAATGCAAGGCTGGGCGAACGAAGCGGTGCAGAGACGAGAGTGAGGCATTTTGGGTATGGGCGAAGGAACCAAAGGGGCCAAATGTTGGCCGACTTCATGGAGAAGGAGGGCCTCTTTATGATGAACTCCTTCTTCAGGAAGCGGCCACACAGAAAATGGACATGGTTGAGTCCCGATGGTTCCACGAGAAATGAGATCGACTTCATTATGTCGACCAAGCGGCATATATTCAATGATGTCTCTGTGATCAATAGGGTGAAAACCGGTAGCGATCACCGGATGGTAAGAGGCACGTTGAATATTAATGTGAAGCTGGAAAGGGCCAGACTGGTGAAGTCAAATCTCCGACCTTCTCGTGCTCATATCCAAAATCCCGAAAACTTCCAACTCGAACTGCAGAACCGATTCGAGTGCCTAGCAGACTGCGTTTTTGTGGACGATCTAAACAACAGGTTCGTGGAAACTGTTCATACTGTGGGGTCTAAATTCTTTAAGACCCACCGCAGGAAAAGAACCGAAAAGTTCTCTGACGATACTCTCAAGCTAATGAAGGAGAAACAAGAGATGAGGCTGCAGTCATCGGCAGACGCGGCTGCCTATCGGCGGATTAATAGGCAGATCTCTAAGGCACAAACTCGCGACCTCCGTGTCTTTAATACCAAGTGTATTAAAGATACCATTGAGCGGAAAAAAGGCTCAAAAGTGTTCGCGAGAGATCTGTCTATCGGACAGAGCCAGCTGACGCGGCTGAAAACTGATGACGGCCGTCTCGTCTCTTCTCGACCTGAGGTTTTGGGAGAGGTTGAGAAGCTCTATGGACAGTTATATACCACGACACAAAAACCTGTTGAAGATCTGGCGAAAGATCCCAGAGCCAAACTGACCCGACACTATACCGAAGATATCCCGGACTTCAGCCTATACGAGATTAGAATGGCTCTCAAACAGCTTAAGGACAACAAGGCGCCAGGTGATGACGGAATCACTGCGGAACTCCTGAAAGCGGGTGGAAAACCGGTACTTAAGATCTTTCAGCGATTGTTCAATTCCGTCATCCACGAGGGCACAACGCCGGAAGCATGGCACAGGAGCGTGGTGGTTCTGTTCTTCAAAAAGGGTGATAATACCTTGTTGAAGAATTATAGATCCATCTCGTTGTTGAGTCATGTTTATAAGTTGTTCTCGAGAGTCATTACGAATCGTCTCGCTCGTAGGTTTGACGACTTCCAGCCTCCCGAACAAGCCGGATTCCGAAAAGGCTTTGGTACC
The DNA here is from genome assembly GCA_029955525.1 of Oeneis ivallda. Classification (NCBI taxonomy): domain Eukaryota; kingdom Metazoa; phylum Arthropoda; class Insecta; order Lepidoptera; family Nymphalidae; genus Oeneis; species Oeneis ivallda. The sequence goes on along the minus strand of JARPMR010000047.1, from coordinate 303,909 downwards.
ATAGATCACATTCATACGCTGCGGCAGGTTATACAAAAGACAGAAGAGTATAACCGGCCACTTTGCTTAGCGTTTGTGGACTATGAGAAAGCCTTCGATTCGGTGGAAACTTGGGCTGTGTTGAGGTCGCTGCAGAGATGCTGGATTGACTACCGGTATATCCAAGTGTTGAAGTGCTTGTATGATAACGCCACAATGTCAGTACGTATACAGAACCAGACTACGAGGCCAATCCACTTGCTGCGTGGAGTGCGACAGGGAGACGTTATCTCCCCGAAGCTCTTTACCGCGGCGTTGGAGGACGTCTTTAAGCTTCTGGATTGGAACGGGCTTGGCATCAACATAAACGGCGAGTACATCACTCACCTGCGATTTGCCGATGACATAGTAGTCATGGCAGAGACTCTGAGAGACCTCAATACAATGCTCAACGATCTCAGCAGGGTTTCTCAACAGGTGGGCCTGAAAATGAACATGAGCAAGACGAAAATCATGTCCAATGCTCATGCACCGCTCCACCCAGTAATTGTTGAGAACTCTGCACTCGAAATTGTCGACGAGTATATTTACCTGGGACACACAGTCCAGCTAGGTAGGTCCAATTTCGTGAAAGAGATCAACCGCCGAATCCAACTCGGCTGGGCAGCGTTCGGGAAGCTCCGAGATTTCTTCTCGTCCAAAATTCCTCAGTGCCTGAAGACTAAAGTCTTCGAACAGTGCGTGTTGCCAGTGATAACTTACGGATCCGAGACATGGTCGCTAACTAAGGGCCTCATAAGTAAGCTCAGGACCGCTCAGCGGGCGATGGAGAGAGCTATGCTCGGAGTGTCCCTGCGGGATCGAATCAGAAATGAGGAGATCCGTAGGAGAATCAGAGTCACCGACATAGCTAAGAGAGTCGCGGTACTGAAGTGGAAATGGGCGGGGCACATAGTTCGAAGAGCTGATGGTCGTTGGGGTCCCAAGGTGTTGGAGTGGCGACCCCGCACCGAGAAGCGCAGTGTTGGCAGACCCCCCACCAGGTTGACCCACGACATCAAACGAGTCGCAGGGAGCCGCTGGATTCAGGCGGCGCAAGACCGAGGCCTGTGGAAGTCCATGCAAAAGACCTTTGTCCAGCAGTGGACGTCTATCGGTTGATAAAGAAGAAGAAGAAAAATATCAATAAATGTATTTATTGATATTTTTATAATTTGCTACTAAACTTAAACTAATTTTTGTTTTAATAATTAACAAAATTTATAAAGGTTGTCTTAAAAAAGATCTCATATGAGTGTCCCACAGCACGGATCCTCACAGCTTTTTTAATTCTTTTTTAAGGTAACTTCAGCAATACTGAAAAGAAGTCAAAAAGGAAATTGTACACAGAAAAAATTCCTAATATACCAGAACCACCTGAAGAAAACCCATTAAAACAATATGCAAAAGCTACGAGTACACCAGAATTGCCCAAACATAAATCGATATCAGTCAATAGGGATGTCAAAACAACGAGCAAGAAGCGTAAAAATTTGAAAGTAACGGAGTTAGTGAGGAACCTGCAAAAAGATGTGGACAGTATAACGGAGAAAGTTAAAAGTGTGACGGTTACACCGAAGACTAATGATGGTGTTAAGAGACTGAGTTTTATTGGATCATTGGCTGGTATGTTATTCTCTCAGTGTTGTAATCCCCATTTCTGAAGGTTGTTATCCATTTCTATTAGGTACTAGATGATGATGATGATAAAAACTTATTACAATGTAAATAGCTACATAATAATATTGTAAAATGATTATTTTGAAAAGAGGAATTGCTGAGTTTCTTGCCGGCTCTTCTCAGCAGAATCCGCTTTCCGAACCGGTGGTAGTCATGATGTGTCATAAGAGCCACAGGTTGGCCTATGGAAATAAATAATTTTGAATTTTGATGCCCGCGACTTCGCGTGGATTTAGTTTTTAAAACCCCTCGTGAACTCTTTGATTTTTAGGGTTCCGTACCCAAAGGGTACCAACGGGACCCTATTACTAAGCCTACGCTGTCCGTCCGTCCGTCCGTCTGTCAGCGGGCTGTATCTCGTAAACTCAGATAGATGAAATTTTCACATATTATGTATTTCTATTGCCGCTTTAACAACAAATAATAAAAATTAAATTAAATTAAAAAAATTAATTTAAAATATTTCCATGGATACATGGAAATATTTTTATTTAATTTTTTTTTAACGGAACCCTAAAAGAGCGAGGCCCGACTCGCACTTGGCCGATTTTTCGTGATAAAAAGTATCCTATGTCACTTTCCCATGCAAAAAATCACGTTCATCCGTAGCTCTGTTGTGGGGTGATTGAAAAACAAACCTTTCGCATTTATAATATTAGTATGATTATTGGGATAATAATGCAGTGGGTTCGCTGATTCATGCAATTGAACAACAAAATGTCCATATTCAGACCTTCAAAGGTGGTCCAGTTACCAACTAAAGTCAACATTTACTTAGTCAAAATTTTAATTTATTTATTCTGTTAAACTCATACAGATTTTTCTGGTTTAGTGGATTTTCGTTAAAGAATTATGTTTTTCTTTGTTAAAGAAAAACATAGTCTTTGAGTAAAAAATTATGTAATATTTTATAATATTTTATTTTCTCTAAATCTTAATATGGGACTATGTTATCATTAAACAATTTGCAATGAGTCGCTGGATTCAGGCGGCGCAAGACCGAGACCTGTGAAACTCCATGCATCCTGGACAAGGGGCCTTTGTCTAGCAGTGGATGTAAAAGAAGCAATATGCTCCTTTCTCTTAAAGTTTTTGATTTTTAAATATGATGACTATAATAGGTATGCATTGAAGCAGTGACAGAATAGTGGTTAGTACTGCGGTCTCCTATTCGGGAGGTCGCAGGTTTGATCCCAGGCACGCACCTATGTCTTTTCTAAGTTGGGTGTGTTTAAATAAATTAAATATCACAAGCTTCAACAGTGAAGGAAAACATCGTGAGGTAACCTGCACACCTACCTGAGAGTTCTTCATAATGTTCTCAAGGTGTGTGAAGTCCGACTATTCGCATTGGGCCAGCGTGGTGGACTATGGCCTACAACCCTTCTCTGAGAGGAGACCTGCGTTCAGTAGTGAACCGTTGATGGTTTACTGATGATGATGAGGTACTATAATTCCTCATAAATATAACTAGCAAAAAGCTGAGCTTCGTGAGGGCTCGCGTAGAACGGGTAAGAAGTTCTGTTGCAGCGATGTTAACTCTTTGGTTTTCTAACAGATGGCGTTAGTAGTACAATAACATTCTATCCAATGAATTCAAAATTGTTAATGTTCATTTTTTTTAATGGTTGTAAATTTTTTTGATAGATAACACATCTGTATATGAAGTTAAATTACTACGTTAAAGCACAATTGATAGCTTTTCATTAAAGTGTACCACAAAAATGCTCAGGTTGTGCGATAGGAATAAATAATTATACAATTATGCAATAATTTTATTTGTCTTTTCCTTCTAGACAATGTCCCATCCTGGCGCTGCCACCCCGAAGCTCTGCAGTACCACGACCACTACAAAACACTAAAAGAACAGCTGTCAAGGCGACTTTACGTCGAGTTCAATAAGGTTGTTTTTGATGACGCGATGGACTCCGATATGTGCATCACATGGGATACTAAACTAAGGAGTACGGCTGGGTAAGGACTGGAAATACTTTTAATAGATGGCGGGAGCAAAGCGCGAGTAAAAGCCAGTAATAAATATAACTATGCTCTTCAAAAGACGCTCATAAGAAGGCTCAGGGTCACTCAGCGGGCGATGGAGAGACATGGAGGATGGATGCTCGGAGTGTCCCTGCGAGATCGAATCAGAAATGGGGAGATCCGTAGGAGAACCAAAGTCACCGACATAGTTCAGCGAGTCGCGAAACTGAAGTGGAAATGGGCGGGGCATATAATTCGAAGAGCTGATCGTTGGGGGCCCAAGGTGCTGGAGTGGCGGCCCCGCACCGGGAAGCGCAGTGTTGGCAGACACCCCCACTAGGTGGACCGAGGACATCAAACGAGTCGCAGGGAGCCGTTGGATTCAGGCGGCGCAAGACCGAGGCCTGTGGAATTCCATGCAAGAGACCTCCAGTCCAGCAGTGGACGTCTATCGGTTGACAAAGAAGAAGATGCTCTCAAGCAAAAGCTTTTATTCTTAAAAAAATCTAATACCGTAAGTAACCTCTCACTGCTAGAAAAGAAAGACTTAAACATTTTTAAGCGAATTATAATTATTCTTTCTTCTTCTTCTTTATCAACCTATAGACGTCCACTGCTGGACAAAGGTCTCCTGCATGGACTTCTACAGGCTTCGGTCTTGCGCCGCTTGGATCCAGCGGCTCCCTGCGACTCGTTTGATGTTGTCGGTCCACCTATTATATATTATAATTATTAATAACTAACTTTTGCCCGCGGCTTTGCTCACGTTAAGTTCGATTTTTCAACCCCCTGTTTTCTCCCAAATTCAACCCATAAGGGGGTTAACAACCCACAACCCTTATGAGTTGAATTTTTAAAAATCCTTTCTTAGCGGATGTCAACGTTATAATAGCTATCTGTATGCTCAGCTCGATCCGTCCAGTGGTTTGAGCTGTGCGTTGATAGATCAGTCAGTCACCTTTTCTTTTTATGTATTTAGATATCTTTGAGTTGTAGATATGTAAGGCAACTTTTGGTTATTACAATGAAAACTAATTAGTACAAACTCAACTAATTGTAATTTTATTACAGTACAACTAATTGTAATTTTATTACAGTATAACTAATTGTAATTTTACTACAGTACAACAACTAATTTTATTACAGTACAACAACTAATCGTCTAGTGAAAACCTCGAGGGGCGATCGAATCAGAACGTCTAGTATAAAGCTGTCGGTCAAAGTGTTGGATGCGGCGCAGAGGTTACGCGACACGCTCATACACGAGATGTGTCACGCCGCCACGTGGCTCATTGACGGGGAGCTGAGAGCGGGACACGGGCCCCTTTGGAAGAAGTGGTGAGTTTCCTCCCGAGATAATAGATGGCAGCACTAGTAGGTTACCACGCGTTGACATGTGTCAACGCGTGTGAAATGCATGTCAATTACACTAGCGGCACGCTATGATGGCCGGTTTGACACATTACAATAGTGATGTGGAATGTCAATTTATTCTCGAACAAAAAACAATTAAGTTTTGTTTTTGTACCTGATTAAATAGGTTTAATAAAACAAAAATGTATATGTTTATTTAATTTATTTGAACGAACTGAATATTTGAATGAAAATGAATATACATACTTTATATGCACACAAGAAACATATGAATACAAAAGATACCAAAAAAGGTGCCACAAAAGGCCATAATTAATCAGATTCGTCCATACTACTATTTTCACTGTCGTCACTGCTATCATCACCTACATTAATAATTATATGTTCGTTTTCTATAATATTATCTATTTTCACATCTCTTTCATAATCTTCCCTTATTAATTTAACAGTTCTATTCACAACCTTTTCCCAGTCTCCTTTAGTCACATGTTCACAAGCTTCTTCTAATAATTTTAGCATTTTTTTTGTGGTAAATGGGGGTTCTGTATTGTGTCTTGCAGCATATCCCTTAATTTGAGCCCACACCAGTGGCGTGCACAAGGTTTTGGCTTAGGGTAGGCATTAGGCACCTAGTGCTAACTTTACATGATAGAAAAAGGAAATAAAGTTTTGTCTAAGTACATTCTGTAATAGCAAAATTTCACACAAAATATTAGGTATCTTCCATTTTCCAAGTAGATAATAATTAGGCGGGTATATTCTATAAATTAGCCCTCACACAAACTTTGTAGAAAATCACAAATCCGATCGGTTTTTATTTACTTCAATTACTTATTACCGCATTAAACTATAAAATTCACAAATTAAACCAAAATACTCACAACTCATACTAAGAAACAGTAGGTAGGTTTTACCTACATGCAAACATGGCGTTTGCACAGAAAAGATAATATTATAATCAATTAAAGGCTCGAGTTAAAAATTACTTTTAAATAATTTTAAGTACGAAGAAAATCTTTAATTTGCTAACTAGGAATTTCAATAAACAAACACTATCCTCATTTCTAATGTATAACTTGGGGCTATAAGATGTTTTATTTTCTAATCGGACCAAACTTGGTTTATTTATTTCAATTACTACAAAATTACGTGCTTTTTTCGATCTCAATATTTTTTAAGATCCAAAACCGTATTTAGATTTACGGAATAAATCTGAATTTAAAATAAATTAAAATAAGTTTAATTAAATCAAGCTACTTATTTAAATTATGTAAAATAAAAACATTCGTTTGTTTTAACTTTCGAACACGCGTGGTTTTGAAAATACAATCTAGATGGCCGACGCTAAGCTTCAAGCTAATTTCGCCCTTGTTGCGATAGATCAATCAGCCAATCACAAGCCGAGAGGCACTGCTTTTTTGGGCGTAATCATTGACAATTTCGACTACAAACACTACAAACTATGAATGAAACACAAACACATCTAAACATTTAGTTGTGTTGAGTTGTGTAATGATGCTATGCGTGAGTTGTGGATGTGTGCGTGTGAGAGGCATATTCAATTATGCTTTTTGCGTGTCGCGCGACTAGTAGCGATAGATGGCGTTCATCGATTACAGACTGTCGCGAGCTACGCCGTGCGGGAACTACCTTATGTATGTAGTTATTTGAAGGGAGATGTTTGCCTACCTAGTATGAATTATAATAATTATATTCAATTAGCCCTCAGTCATCAGGATTAAAGGCAGTGCTTTTTTGCCTGTATGGGCTGCACGCCACTGGCCCACACCAACTCAATCGCATTATACAATGGTAAGGCGGTAACCGTATAACTCTGTGCCCATGTTCTAATGCTATTTCGTCAATGACGTATCGGATCTTGGTTGCTTTGTTTTCTTTTAAAAGACGTACTAATTCCGCTTTTAACATATTCATGTTTGCATCTACGCCATTTTTACGAAGCCATGCGACGATATCAGCTTTCTTTTGGGATTGGGCAGGTGGCTTGTCAATTTGCATCGAGTGGTATGGGGCGTTGTCCATAATTATAATAGATGGTTCAGGGAGGCTACACAACATTGAGGTAAACCATTCAGTAAACTTTTCTCCATTCATGTCTTCATGATAGTCTCCAGTGGTTTTTGACGCAAAAGCCATGAGAGAACCTTCGACAAACCCGTTGATGGTTCCGGCGTGACAAATTATAAGTCGCGATCCTTTTCCTACAGGAACTTTGGAAGTAGATGCTGCTGTGTCATCGTTCCAAGAACGGCCTACAGTATGGTTAGCATTAAGCCATGTTTCATCCAAGAACACAACATTTTGCCAATTTTTGATTTCTTTCACTTGCCGTAAAAAAGTATACCTTGCCATCGCTATATCAAATCTTTCCATCAATATTTTGCGTTTGTTACATTTTTTGTATCGAAATCCAATGGTCTTCAAAATCTTCGTTAAAGAACTTTCCCCACCGAAGAATAATCCAGCTTCCTTCAGTGAATGCACCAACTTTTTTCTTGTTGGATACTCCTTCTGTAAATAGTAGCCGTAAACATGTCTTCGGATAGCATCGGCATCAAAGCTATCGATGCCTACGACTGGTTTTGCTCGTTTTCTCTTTTTTGGTGTGTGAAGTTTATTTTCTTCTGTGCCAGTCTCGCCATATTTTTTTTTAGTTATCCGTCTAACAGTTCGTTGTCCAATATTAAGCGCATCAGCTACGCGTTCAACCACTGACGTTATAGGTAAAATTGGCCCTCCATTTTGAGCTTCACGATCGAAATAGTTACGAAGGCGTATTACGAACTCACGTGTCTGACTATTTAGAACAGTTCTCTGCGTACGTTCGGTCATATCGACGAAATCCACAACAAAGGGCTTGAACAGAGTCCAAATTAACGAGCAAGGGTCAACAGTAATGCAGTATCAATATTTGAAATCCAAAGCCAGGTCAAAACTATATCACAATCGCATTGCACTGACAGTTTATACTTTTCGAAGCAACGTCAATTCGAAACTGCTTTGTTTTGCATTGAGCATTGACGCGAGTTTGCCGGAGGTAGTAGTTGTGCTAGCCAGCGATCCTATGTGACGATCGTATTAGATTCCATTTTTAAAAATTTTCAATTTAGAAAACCAAATGCCGAGTTGTGGTATATATCATATAAAAATAAAAATTTTACCTTTTGTATGAAACAGCTGATATTTTTTTGCGATTTCAGAGGTTTGTCCACATAGTGAAAATTGTTCATATTCACAAGTACATTCACCCCTTAAATGGTGCAAACTGATTTTTCTACACTTGTATACATTTTAGAAATCAATTTAATAAATAAATTTTGAGTCCTAAACCTAAAACTATATTCGATAAAATTTATGAATCTCTGCACATCACTATCCTTACTATTATAAATGGGAAAGTGAGTTTGTTTGTATGTTTGTTCCGCTTTCACGCCGTAACTACTGAACCGATTTTGCTGAAATTTGGCACAGACATAGATTATAGTCAGGAATAGCACATAGGCTACTTTTTATCCCGGAAAAGCGAACAGTTCCTGCGGGATAGCATCGCTATTTTTTACGCATTTGTCCTTCAAAATACGCCCAATGGAGTTTTAGATTGACGTGATTTTTTTGCACAGGTAAAGTTAAGGGCCTGAAAAATGACAAAGGCTACTTTTTATCCCGGAAAAACAAACAGTTCCCGCGGGATATTTGTGTGCTACTTTTCACTTATTTATCCTTCAATTATGCGCCAACGGAGTTATAGATTGAGGGGGTTTTTTGGATAGGCATAGTTGAGGACCGGAAAAGTAATAAAGGCTACTTTTTATCCCGGGAAAACAAACAGTTCCCGCGGGATATTAGTGTGCTACTTTTCAGATATTTATCCTTTAATTATGCGCCAACGGAGTTACAGATTGACGTGGTTTATTGGATAGGCATAGTTGAGGACTTTAAAAGTGACAAAGGCTACTTTTAATCCCGGGAAGCAAACAATTCCCGCGGAATATTTGTATGCTACTTTCATATATTTATCCTTCAATTATGTGCCAAGGGAGTTACATATTGACGTGATTTTTTGGATAGGCATAGTTGAGGGCCGAAAAAGTAACAACAGCTACTTTTTATCCCGGGAAAACAAACAGTTCCCGCGGGATATTCGAAATGCTACTTTTCACGTATTTATCCTTAAATTATGCGCCAATATGCATGCATGCATGCATGTATGTATGTATGTATTTATGTATGTATGTATGTATGTATGTATGTATGTATGTATGTATGTATGTATGTACGTATGCATGTTTGTATGTATGTATGTATGTATGCATGCATGTATGTATGTATGTGTGTATGTATGTTTGTATCCTCCTGTTACTAACTTTAACTACATTAACTATATCCTATGCTACTTATCCCACTAATATTATTAATGTGAAAGTTTGTGAGGATGGATTGGATTGGATGGATAGATGTACTTAGCATACGGATGGATGGACGGGATGTATGGATGCATGGGATGGGATAGGGATTTAAAAAACTAAATCCACGCGGACGAAGTCGCGGGTATCAGCTAGTCGTCAATAAAGTAATACAATTATTTCCTTCAAAGTCGTTATCAATTAATACGGAACTTCATGAGCGGACAAACGTCAAACCGGCCATCATAGCGTGCCGCTAGTTTAGTGCATGATCAAATTATACAATTTTGCAAAAAATACAATGATTGAAAATACTAGAATGTGCGAGAGAGAGGGATACGAAATGTTATATACTGTTATATATTATAATGTTTTACACTTACCGATACCACACGTACACTTACGGATTACTGCAACCGGTTTCGCTGCAACTATGTCACGATGTCCAATTGGTCATACTACATACATAGATACATACATACATATGAGCTAAAGTTTTATTAGCTACGATTTAGGACCTACAGAATTATTGTAGCTTGATAAAGTAATAATATGTGTATTAATATTAAAACAGTGCACAGTAAAACCGACTGTGGTTTTTGTGGCACTGAATGTTACAAAAATTGCCATGTACTTTATGATTAATAAATATAAATCATCATCATCATCATCATCAATAGCCTATAACAGTCCACTGCTGGACTAAACGCCTCTCCCAACGGGAGGGTTTGCCCATAATCTCCACGCGGGGCAGACGGGTTGGTGATCGCAGTAGATGGTAGTAGTAGCACAGAGGACGCTGCTGCCCGTTCTCCGTTATATTCCCTTAGTCGCCTCGTACGACACCCGCGAAAGAGGAGGGGTGGTGACAAATGTATTCAAATAAATATAAATAAATATTTGTCGGTTTTCAGGGCGTCGAGAGCCCTCCGCAAGTTCCCCGAGCTGGGCGAGATATCCCGGTGCCATGCCATGGAGATACATTACAAGTACTGCTACAAATGCACCAAGTGTGGTTATAGGTAAGCACCTACCTAGCTTGTCAAGGATTTGTCTGGTGGGAGACTTCCGTCGTGGCTAGTTACCACCCTACCGTCAAAGACGTGCGGCCGGCGATTTATCGTCCCGGCATTATGGCATGTAGAAGCCGATTAGGGGTATGTAAGCAACCATCTTAGGGTATAAGATCTATAGATGGCACTTTCACTCAAGTTAGACTCAAGACTGAGTTAAAATGAGACAGATTTATGTCAGGACATACAGTTAAAATGAGACAAATATATGTCAGGACTAGTGTTACCCAAAATTGGTCTTGCGAGACTCTTGCGGTCTCGCACTTGGTATCAATATCGATATAGTTACCTATATATGTCGATTATAATGGTGCATTGTACTTATATCCATGCAAGAGACCTTTGTCCAGCCATGGACGTCTTTCGGTTGGTTGAAATTCAGCTGTTATGGTTTACTTTACTTTGACGAAGGTATGGTTAAAGCTAAATGCTATCTTCTTTATCAACCGATAGACGTCCATGGCTGGACAAAGGTCTCTTGCATGGATATAAGTACAATGCACCATTATAATCGACATATATAGGTAACTATATCGATATTGATACCAAGTGCGAGACCTCAAGAGTCTCGCAAGACCAATTTTGGGCAACACTAGTCAGGACATATTTGTGTCTCATTTTGACTGTATCTTGAGTCTTAAGCAGAGCCAGAGTACGATCTGTAGTCTATATTAACCTTAGACTGTATCAACACTTACCATCCAGATAGATCGCAGTTTAAAAAATAAAAAATGCGTGAGTGTTGTGGAACACTCGGCTGGAACGAAGTTCAGAATCAACGCCATCTCTCGCTACATGGTAGAACCATCTCGTGAACTGAAGTTAGGATTCGAATCCCCGAACCGATAGTTTCACTCCTTTTTACCTCTGCTGTCTTCGAAGCATTGATGGAAATTGATTGATTAGATAGAATAGAATAGAAATGTTTTTTATTCAAATAAACTTTTACAAGTACATTTGAATCGTCAATGAGTCTACCACTGGTTCGGAATGCCGTTCCTGCCGAGAAGAACCAGCAAAAAACTCGGCAGTTGCTCTTTCCAAAATACTTTTACAATATACTTAATAGATATTATTCTATCTATGCAGAGTTTCCACAATGAGGGGAAGTTCCACAAAAGCATACGTAATAATTTCTAATTATAATTTAACACATGTCAAGACGGGCAGACAGAAAGTAGCCCCATTGCCGCCGGTGGCACCCGTTCACGAGCATGACGCATGATCCAGCCATTACTTCGCTCAACCATATTTGAGGGAACGTAACAACCCGCATCACACGACACCACCGTAGAAATGTTAAAGAGAGTGTGACATACTTAGGCTTTGGATTGGTGTATAATAAACGAAGGCACCAAGGGTCGTGACGGAAAATTGTACATTTTTTGTCTTGCCCCCATCCGCCAAACCGTCCGAAAAGCAACTACGTTCCAAAAAAAATTTTTTTTGATCTGAGGTTAGTTAGGTGAATTTGCCACACAAGCCCTCAGAATAGAAAACTAAGTCAGAGCCTAATAATAGAATAGAAAAGTTTGAAAATGCCTTGAATCGTCATGAATCTACCACTTGGAATTGGATTCGGAATGACGTTCCAATCGAGAAGAATCAGCAAGACTCTAAGTTTGGTGATGCCCGCGACTTCGTCTGCGTGGATTAAGGTTTTTTAATTCCTGCAAAAACTATAGTTTTCCGGGATATAAAGTAACCTATATGTTAATCCTGGGTATGAGCTATCTCCATTTCAAATTTCAGCCGAATCGGTTCATTTTTTGTGGCGTTAAAGAGTAACAAACATCCATCCATACGTCTATCCTCACAAACTTTCACATTTATAATATTATTAGGATTCACAATTATTAAAATGTCAAATTTTGGCCCAAAGCTGAAAATAAAGAAAGTAAAAAAAAAACATTTGTTCGAGACGCCCACAAATAATAATACGAAAATGGGGGGAGTCTTATTAAAAATTGCCATTGTGTGTGGGATATCTATATTTTATTTTCGGGTTCGTACTTACCAAAAATTTATTTCGAACTAATAAAAAAATCGGCCAAGTGCGAGTCGGGTCTCGCTCTTTTAGGGTTCCGTTAAAAAAATTAAATTAAAAGATTTCCATCTACCCACCTACCCATTTTAATTTAATTTTTTTATTTTAATTTAATTTTTATTATTTGTTGTTATAGCGGCAATAGAAATACATAATATGTGAAAATTTCAGCTGTCTATCTATTACGGTTTACGAGATACAGCCCGCTGACAGACGGACGGACGGACGGACGGACGGATGGACGGACAGCGTAGGCTTAGTAATAGGGTCCCGTTGGTACCCTTTGGGTACGGAACCCTAAAAAAGATAAGCATCTCTATTATTTTTTGACGTGATAACGTCTTATAAATCGATGAACATCGGCTGCACGCACGAAAAAGTGGCAAAAAGCCGCCTGAGCCTGAGCGTGCAAGCGCGAGCGTGGAACAAGCGATAGAGAGGCACGATCGCCCCAAGCGTTGGCTTGTATGTGTCGCGAGCTATTCTAGCAGCCTGCAGCACGCTGTTCATCGGGCGCGATCTAGTTTTTAACTTTCAATGTTAGTTAGTGTATAATAATATAAATATTAGGTTAGAACTTAGATGTTTCTTTATGACGTTATCACGTAAAACTATCATCCGTAAACCGACTTTACATATAACCAATTTTTTTCAGTATAAAACGCCACTCAAAATCGATAGACATCACGAAAAAATGCTGCGGCTACTGCCGAGGAACATTCGAGATCATCGTCAATAAGAAAAACAAAGATGGTGTCATAGTCTCCACGCCAGCTAGGAAAGCAGGCCCGAACGACTTCGCCCTGTACGTGAAAGAGAACTACGGCTCCCTGAAAGCCGGCAAAACTCACGCCCAAGTCATGAAATTGTTGGGCGAACAGTTTTCAGCCAAGAAAACTCAGAAACAACATAAACAAGATAAATTATGTAGTAGTGATGACCATCTGGACGATTTTAGTAGTGACTGACAGACAATGTTGCCATATACAAAAACTGTACAATTACGAAAATAAGGACCAAATTTCGATCAAGAAAAACAAGAAAAAAACAATTAGAATAGAGTTGTTTGACATCTAGAATTATCTAGGTTTATATTTATTTATTTTGATTGTTTTGCGCGCGATTTAGGCAAATTTTTCTCTAAAAATAAAATATTTTGATACTGTCAGTAAATCTTAATTATCATTTTTGGTAGGTATGTATATACTCATTTGACGGTGTTTTAATTTTTTAGCTAATATAAAAAATCAGAGAAAGTTCTCTGATTTTATTTTTAGAATATTTTGATACTGACAGAAAATCTTAAGATTTTTAGAAGGTAAGTAGGTATACATTTATTGGTCGATGTAATATATTAATTGATAACAATTAGTATTTTCTTTTATGTTGTATGATATTTTCTAAAATATTTCGATACTGACAGTAAATCTTAATTAAGATTTTTGGAAGGTAAGTATACATTTATTTGTGGACATAGTAATATATTATGATTTGATAATTATTATAAATAATAATTTGTATTATTTTATTAATTGTAAATATTTTATAACGATTGTACTGGTTACAAAGAATTACTATGAAGACTGCAAAATAATAATTTAGTTTGTATTATTTTTGTAAAATATTTATTTGTTATATAGTAATATTAACAAAATCCTGGTACCTACTTTTGTTAAACGCAAACTCTAAACTAAAATAAACCGAGAGCTCTTATTTTAAAGCTACTTAAGGCGCTGTGTTCAGTCACGATCTTCATTCGTGAGCCGAATCACGAGCCGAATAAAGATCGTCTTATTTAAAATCTATGGATCATAATATTATGAAAAAAGAAAGTAGTTATAATTGATCGTATTTCTGGCCTGATGGCTTTTTCTTAAAAACGATGATGCAAACTTTTCTCGATAGAAAAAAAATTGCAAAGTTGACTCTGTAAATACATAAACTCCCATCGTTCTCTGTTATGCATACATTTATTTTGGTAAAATTAAGTACAATTGTTTTCATATCTTACTACAACAAATGGCTGTTTTAGATTTTATTTATTGCGACTGTTTTAATTTTAATATTTCCATTATAATTTAACAGTCGCAATAAATAAAATCTAAAACAGCCATTTGTTGTAGTAAGATATGAAAAACAATTGTACTTAATTTTAGCAAAATAAATGTACTTATGCATAACATGGAACGATGGGAGTTTATGTATTTACAGAGTCAACTTTGCAATTTTTTTCTATCGAGAAAAGTTTGCATCATCGTTTTTAAGAAAAAGCCATCAAGTCAGAAATACGATCAATTATAACTACTTCTTTTTTCATAATATTATGATCCATAGATTTTAAATAAGACGATCGTGATTCGGCTCACGAATGAAGATCGTGACTGGACACAGCGCCTTAACATACTACTTACAAATAGACCTGTCAATTTTGTTTAGCGAATTTGTAGTTACCATAGAAGTAGTAGTACCCAATATTTTGTTTGACTATGAATTTTAATAAGATTATATACAATATTTTTTTGCAATTATTTTAATTTGTACAAAAATTGTAAATATAGCTCAATTCTTTTTTATGGGTAAAATATGAAGTATTCCAATTTTTCAATTATTATTGTAACACTGAATGCATTCTCTGAATTCTTGACTTTTGTCTAATAAACGTTTAGTGACAAAATATTGGCTTTCATTTTTCCATGATGTCATAGGGATATTGTAGGGGCGGTTAAGGTTAAGCAACGTTAATCCCGGTCGGTAACCGGATGGGCGATCAAACATATGACCCCGGCACATGGAAGGGTTAGGTTTGTAGTATTTAAAGCCCTGGTAGCGTGGATTTTTAATTTGTCTGGTAGGGGCATGAGTAATAAATGACATAGAATGAAATACAGTGGTGGTCGGTAACTTTAAAAACGCGTCCCAACTCCCAACATAAAGTAAATGTCCAGTTTATCAAACTATAGACGTCCACTGCTAGACAAAGGTCTCCTGCATGGACTTGTACAGGCTTCGGTGTTGCAGCGCCTGAATCCAGCGGCTCCCTGCGTCTCGATGTCATCGGCCCACCTAGTGGAGGGTCTGCCAACACTGCGCTTCCCGGTGCGGGGTCGCCACTCCAGCACCTAGGGATCCCAACGACCATCAGCTCTTCGAACTATGTGCCCCGCCCATTCCCACTTCAGTTTCGCGACTCGTTGAGCTATGTCGGTGACTTTGGTTCTCTTACGGATCTCCTCATTTCTGATTTTGATCTCGCAGGGATACTCCGAGCATAGCTCTCTCCATCGCTCGCTGAGTGACCCACAAAATTAGACAAATCGGTTCAGCCGTACTCGAGTTTTTGAGAGGCTAACAATTTCACACCGCACACCGCAAGTCTTGTGGCCTCGTCCTACGCGGCATATCAGCCTAGTACTTCCAAGTAATTTTACAATATATGCCACGTGCTGGCCTCGTCCTTACTGGCACTCGGCATATCTAAATCGTAGAATTACTTGGAAGTACTAGGCTATCATGAAACGATGCAGCATCGTTTTTACGATGCAACGTCTCACCGCAAGTCTTGTGGCCTTGCCCTTACTGGCACGGCATATATTGTAAAATTACTTGGAAGTACTAGGCTAACATGAAACGATGCGGTAGTGTTTAAGATGTGACGTCACACCGCAAGTCATGCGGCCTCGCCCTTACTGGCGTGGCCTTGCCCTTACTGGCACGCGGCATATATTGTAAAATTACTTGGAAGTACTAGGCTAACATGAATCATGCGGTATAGTTTTTAAGATGCGGTGTGACGTCACATCTTAAAAACTATACCTCATCGTTTCATGTTAGCCTAGTACTTCCAAGTAATTTTACAATATATGCTACGTGCTGGCCTCGTCCTTAGGGTCCAAGATCCCAGTGCCGCCAGACCTAAGTTATTTTCTCAGCAATTATTTGTGTACGATAGAGTACTGTTCGAATGTCCGTTCAGTATATGCGTACCAGTTAGATTGTGCCGACGGCCAATTTCCAGATACCAGGTGCTAAAGGTAGGTAAAAACTAGAATAACTTATCTTAAATTCTCAGGGCTGATTTTCATATATGTTTTAAAGAATATTGTAAAAATTAATAAATTAATACTGCCAGACGCTTACCGCCGGCGGTTACTTTAGCCAGACGCTTTGAAGCTCCCAAAAAATATATATAATTTAAGTTAACTTATATTCTCAGTTCTGATTTTTATACATGATACTCAGGGAACTATTGCGATATTATCTGTAAGCTGCCAGACCTATTGGAAGGGTCAAACATCCGCCCAGACACACATTATGCGTCCCCATATGTATGAGCGCTAGAACATGATTCACTTGTTTAAGTGTGTGAGAGATAATATCATCATACTATAATATTATAAATGCGAAAGTGTGTTTGTTGGTTTGTCCTTCAATCACTCTGCAACAGAGCTATGGATCGACGTGATTTTTTGTCTGGGTATAGCTTAGGATATAGAGAGAGAGAACTATTGCAATATCTTCTGCAAGCTATACCCAGGCAAAAAATCATGTCGATCCATAGCTCTGTTGCAGAGTGATTGAAGGACAAACCAACAAACACACTTTCGCATTTATAATATTATAGTATGATGATATTATCTCTCACACACTTAAACAAGTTAATGTTCAAAGCGTCTGGCTAAAGTAACCGCCGGCGGTAAGCGTCTGGCAGTATTAATTTATTAATTTTTACAATATTCTTTAAAACATATATGAAAATCAGCCCTGAGAATTTAAGATAAGTTATTCTAGTTTTTACCTACCTTTAGCACCTGGTATCTGGAAATTGGCCGTCGGCACAATCTAACTGGTACGCATATACTGAAAGGACATTCGAACAGTACTCTATCGTACACAAATAATTGCTGAGAAAATAACTTAGGTCTGGCGGCACTGGGATCTTACTCTATTACTGGCACTCGGCATATCTAAACCGTAGAATTACTTGGAAGTACTAGGCTAACATGAAACGATGCAGCATCGTTTTTACGATGCAACGTCTCACCGCAAGTCTTGTGGCCTTGCCCTTACTGGCACGTGGCATATATTGTAAAATTACTTGGAAGTACTAGGCTAACATGAATCGATGCGACGTCACACCGCAAGTCATGCGGCCTCGCCCTTACTGGCACGCGGCATATATTGTAAAATTACTTGGAAGTACTAGGCTAACATGAAACGATGCGGTATAGTTTTTAAGATGTGACGTCACACCGCAAGTCATGTGGCCGCGCCCTTACTGGCACGCGGCATATCACATCGGCAAATCGTAAAATTACTTGGAAGTACTAGGCTAACATGAAATAAAGTAGTTTTGCCTGTCCCCAAGTAAAGGCAAAACAGTACTACTAAAAACGGAACTAATTCCTAATAATATTTATTTTTGATTTTTTTTATTCCAATGATGTTGGGCCACTATTATACACAACTATTCCAAGTTTCATGTCGCGCGATAGCTTCAATAGTTACTAAAATATTTGACTGTGACAGACGGATGGACGGACGGACGGAGACAATCTCACCATATGGGTTCCATATTTTTTACTATTTTGGACGGAACCCTAAAAACGGAAACTCTCAAAAATATTATTTTCTAAAAATCTACTTTATTTCATGTTAGCCTGTTAGCCTAATTCCAAGTAATATTACGATTTGCCGATGTTTTTTGATATGCCGCGTGCCAGTAAGGGAGAGGCCACAAGACTTGCGGTGTGACGTCGCATCGTAAAAACGATGCCGCATCGCAATGCAATGCGTTTACGCAACGCAAAATTTCATCGCATAGAGCATCGTACGCGAAAACTCTGACCATTAATTAAGTTTCTAGTGAGACATGGACTACACTATGTAAATACTACTTCTGCTTGCGTTAAGACGCATCAAGAAAAAACTACTGGGTACTTTGATCTCTTAAAAATTGGGATATAAACATTTAAATACTTCCTTCCAAGCTTGTTTTTGAAAATTTATCTTCGTATAAGGACAGGAAGTTGAAATCATATAATCGGTATTATAGTAATTAATCATCTTGACATGCACACGCGCACACGCAGGGATGTGTGAACACCGACAGTACCGTACCTAGTACGTCGTCCTATCGCAGGTTTTTACGAAGCAGCACCTCATCGGACATTTCCACGGTACGTTGTGTGACGTCGAAGATTTTACAATGCGACGTCGCACCGCAGTGTGGCCTCGCCCTTACTCGCGCGCGGCGAATTCAAATACACACGCGCCATCTTTTGACTACGAAAGTTAGAACTGTACTGCAAGCGATAATAATTATTGTATCATTTTGCAATTGATTTATTATTAAAAAGTAAACTACAGTAATTTTTGATCAAAACCGCAACGCGAGATATTAATTACCTACAAAGAAAGAGGTGGCAGTCACAAAATTAAGGATTATGTACGGACTTTGACAGACAGTTGGGCATAATTATTCTTCCAAAAATACGAGATTTCTAGTCGGTTTTCACTCTACTGAACAATGGCATGCCGAATAATGGTTAGGTGTCGCCTCTGGAATATTTTATCGCAACGCTATAATAACATAGCAACTAGTACATTCTAGGCTTTAAAATACCTACTAGGATACCAGCAATAGGGTCATAAGGATAGTAATTTCTAAGATTTTTCATTCTGAATATTATATGTTCGCAGTTCATATTGCTATTGAATCGGCTGTTTTAAGGGATGCCACCTAAACATTTATGGTAAATTTTTGAAGTCTGAACTTCCCCAGGATAATATTATGAGCTACACGTCTCATGATATTTTTTCATGTACCCGTCCGCTACGTAATGGTTTCGGTACGATAGGGTAATTAACCAACACCTTGTTTATAGATAAATGTCATAAGCCAACTATTTTACTTTTTCTTCCTTTTTTACATCGATTGGTACAAAGTTACCGTTAGTCGAGAAAATTCGAAGATTAAAAATAAAACGACGGTTTTTAATACCTTTTTTATTTATTTATATATAGTAAATGTCAGTTTTCGTTTGTTAAATGATAAAGTAGGTACAGTCTTGAAATTATTTAAAAAAATAATAAGTATATAATTTACAACAAAAAATTAAAAAAAAAACCGCTAACGTAGTACGTCACAATTTCAAAATGGATACTTCATGTACCCTTTATGTACAAAAACTTATAATTAATGTCGATTCCACTGAATAAGACAAGTCGCACACAACGGAGGAACGCACGAACGAATTTTATGCTATACGTTCTAATATAGCTTTGGGAATACGAATTTCTATATCAAGTTCGATTCACAATTTAATTATACAACGTGTACTGAAAGTCCGAAAAATGACTGCAGGGTACGTGTTTGTAGCTGTAGGTCTCTGAGTCTACTAGAGTGAATTTGCACTTGTCCGTCCGTCCGTCCGTCCGTCCGTCCGTCCGTCTGTCAGAGCCTTATAACTTTTGAATTACTGAACGTAATTACTTCAAATTTAGATATAATATGTAAACTGATGGCCTTCAGCCGAATATTGGATAAAAAATTATAAAAACTTTATTTCAGGGTTGCTCTCATAGAAGTGAATGCGAAGTAAAAAAAAAAATTATCGCGTTACTTAAAATTGTTACGTATCATTTTAAAGATAATTTTGAACCAAGTACAAAAATATTTCTTTTTTAATTTTTCCCTTAAAATTGACGAAATGGGGGCTTTCAAAGTGGCGATTTTATACGCTCGCTTGTAGACGCTCTCTAGGAAAATCCGCTATGGATTTTCAAACTGATTTTATTTTTTTAGGTCACTTATATCCTGTACTTGAACAACAAATACTAAAATTATATGAATATTATAAAGAAACGAGATTATTTAATTTTTAATGGGCATCAGTAATTCATATAGCATCAACATAGCTTCACAATAATGCTAATAGATGGCGCAGTCAGTAACTATTCCCATGGAACTACGAGTTACGACTACGACCTATCCCAAAAACAGTTTTACGTCGACCATTATTATTTAGTTACATAATATAATACAATAATTGTATTGTATTTTTTTTGTACCATTTTATTCAATTAAAATTATTTTTTAGTTAAATATTGTATATTTTCTATTCGCGTCGATAGATGACGATTTGTACAGATGCCCGTAACCCGGTTTCACTCTTTAGTACCTACATAATAATTCAATGTTTTCACTAACGTTCCCTAACTTTTACGGGCTACCTATAAGTTAGGTGATGTTTTCTGTCAACTTATTTATCACGATCCTGTACGAGACACCTAAAAGGATATTGGGACGGATGTTAAGACTTAGGATTGTATTTAGGAGCTACCTACGTTAAGATACTCCTACTTAGGGGATGATTTAGGTATGTTTGGTGAAAACGGGCATAATAATAATGTCAGTTTGGTTATCATGTATCGATTGAATGAATAATCATGGGATACCGTTACCGCGAGGTCTCAGTTCGGGGCGAACCACTAGTCATCTTTAAAAATATTGAATAGAAAATAATCACATTTTTTTACCATACAAACTTATTCAATTGATATTAATGCCCTTACTTGTGATAACCCTATGATTAACCGTGAATAAGATAAAACGAGCGCGGCGCGCGTTTTAGGTATACCGACGCGTTATGTTTTCTAGGGTTGTGCTAAGATTATTATTGGTCAAAACTTTCAGTGTGGTTTACTCAAAAACTACAAGGGCTTCGAGTCCAATCTTTGTGCTGAAGAGTTCTATATGAAAGGTACAAAGGTACCCACCCTGCAGTAGTTTTTCGGGACTTTCAGCACACGTTGTATACATTCTGCACTTGGGAATTCTTTATAATATAAAGTAATCGCTATGCCTTATAAAGAATTCCCAAGTGCAAAATGTATTCGCTAAGTTTACAAGTATGGATACAAGTTTGTAGGAATGTTTAAGTCAATTTTAATTCGTTTTTATCCTTTTGTTGGCACTATATTCCATCCATGGTCTGACATAGGCCTCCTAAATCGTAATGTGTGATACCATTCCATTCCAATCGATGTTTTACCAGTCTGAACTAAGCTTTTTTTAATAAATTAAAAAGTTACACTGTGGATTCTGAAAAATATTTTAGTGTTCGGTGCCTGCGACTTGTCCTTTAATGTCCGATAAACTTAAAAATGAAATAATAAGTGGCATTGTTAGATGGTAATTTGATATACTTACCATAATTATAATTTATTTTATTTATTTACATAGGAATTGTATAATAATATGAGCACTGCTTAATAACGCCACAAAATCAACATTGATCTTCGAAACATCCGATTATTATAAATATTTTTGATGACTTACTAATTTTTTTTACACAATTATTTATTACCTATCTATTTGTAGTGCCAACGCATATATGTGGCATTTTTTACTAAATGTATATATTCATTTATACGTTGTATAATTAACATCTGTGACTGTTGCTTAATAAATTCTGTGAATCTCTGATGCAGCGTCCGCTAAATCGAACGATTCTATAAAAAGTGATTCAAGTATAAAATTAATTTTACTTGCGAAGGCAGGATAATTTTTAACGCGACTAGGGATTGGAAATCTATTAAAACAATATAGTTATAATAAATAATGAAAGCAAAGTTATAAAATTCAATAATTTCTGCAAACAGTGAGGAAACATTTATAAGTACTTGCTTTGAACTGTCAATATGCTGTTTTAAATAATAACATATTGTAAATGTGAATGAAAACACAACATACCTAAATCTATTGATATAAAATTCAATTGAAACTGTAAAACAGTGAGCTAACCAGATACTAAACTACGTTTTAATATTCTATAAACTCCCCAATAAAAATAATTCAATAATTGTCGATTAAATTGAATACTGTAATCTTTAATGTAGTGAAACAGTTCCCAAATTAATCGTATTGGCAGGTCCATAGATTTTTATACATTTTGATATTATATTCCTTACAATAATTATGGACAGAGTTATTTAAAACAAAATTATATCGATATCACATATATTAAATTAGTCATTTCATTATAAATGACTCTGATTATAACTCACATTCATGTTTTGTGTCTTAAATAATTCCAAGTTGATTTATTATACGTTATTTACGTACTGTATAATTTATCATTTTTGCACCTTAAAAAGCAATGTATTTAGTTAAAGTAAAATTTTATTAAAGTTTAATTTTATTTCAACCAGAATTGTTTAAAGACACAAGTTTATTTGATAAAATGTCAACAGTTAATGGTCATTGTTGATTGCAGGCAGAAATTAGATTTGATCTTATTGTACCAATTCTGTTATATACAAAACTTATATAATATATACCAGTCACTAACATAACACTATGAAGGATTGATATTAATCCAACTGTCTTTTTCAAGAGAGAACATTAAAAAAGGATGGCACTATTTAGTACTTACAGTTTTTTCGATGTAGTATGGGTGCGGGTGACAGGTCAATTGAATGTAATATACTTTTTTATTCAGACGATTCTTTTCAGAAAATCTGATTTCGTAATTTGCGAAAATATGGTAAAAAATAAGTTACGTTCTATTGACCTATCATCCCCAAAATGCTACAAATCGTTTAGATTTAGTTTAGTTAAGTTTTGTATACATCAGAAATATCAATACTATTATTAACATAATAGTACCATAAGTCACTAAATAATAGCATACACTATACGTTCACGTGGTTCATACAAATAAAATAAAAAGATGGCGTCATCTCTCTTAAGAGATATTATAAAACTTATATATTACAAAAAGAAAGATCGCTATTTACAGGAGGCCGTTACGGTATAACACCGTTTATATTATACATTTACAATATTATACAACATGAGATGTGCAACACAACGCATGCATCTAATTTGGACGTACCTACTTATATAACTTATGTACTAAATTACAAGCATTTCCCGATTTACTTTATATCGTTTATTGACAAGCAGTGGACACCGTTTTTGATAATTATGAAACTAAAAAAACAAATCTCCATTATGGTTACTAATATTCAGAAAGGCAGTGTCTTTGTGCATGTATGAATTGCAAACCAGTAAAACGAAGAATCCAGATTTAAAACGTCCAAATTAGATGCGCTTGCGCAGGCCCTATCAATGCATGATCGCACGGCGGCTTACTGCCGCTGATTAAAAGCTTAAATCTTCTGCCGCGGAGGACAGGTTAATGGTGAATCAGGTTTGCGAAGGACCATCTTCGAGAGGTCTGAATCTCACGAAACCGTCCTGCGCTACTAGCATACTACCCCCGGTTTCGTTGGGATTGATTTCATCCTGAGGCTGGGAGTAGGATGCTTCGTAACTACAGTTCCTCGGTGCTGGTTGGGGCGTCCCTAAAGCGCAAGGATAGTTCCTCTCGTTAGGATCCTCAGTGAATCCGTACAGGTCTGTTGACTTCGGCCTGTCGGGGAACCCGTTTCCCTTGCCACGCTTCTGGCTTCCGCTGGAGTTCACCATGGACGTGGAAGGAGAGTTCCGACGCTGCGAAGTCCTTATCTGCTGGCAGGGACCCTCGTAACTTCTGTTTGGGTTCAGAGTCTGTATGCCAGTCGCGTGGTAGGACGAGTTTTCGGCATTGTAGTTGCCATACTCGTCCGGTATATGAGGCTGATGGTAGTGGTGGCTCATTGACGGATCGTAGCCCATCGTCATGCAGTTTTGGACGTTCTTATTCTTCGCTCGGTGCTTTTTCCGAGGATTGCTGTTCGTTCTAGACGACGCTCTGTCGTAGGACATGTGTTTGAAATTGTGCGAACTTCGATTGGAACTAGCGTTGTAGTTCTGGTTCTTGATGTCCCGAATGAAGTCGCTATTGCTGCCGTATTGGATGACGTTGTATTCATGGTCTAATGGATCGTCGCCTTGCAAAGACTGCATGGTGGGATCGCAATTCGAATAGTGGTCATCCGAAGCAGACTCGATGCCATTATACGCGTGATTAGGATGATGTTTGATTAAATGGTTGTTCACGCCTTGGCTCGACGTGGCGTTACTGGACTCGGTGGAACTGCTGTGGCCAGCGTTTGCGATCGAGCTGTGCCCGGAATAGTTTTCAGTTCCCGAGTTGTTATCACAGTTTCCAGCCAACGTATTTAATTGGAATCTCTGATGATCGACGGGCCCAACGCAACATTGCTCCGGTATCGGATGATGGCCAGCAGTTTCGTAAATAGGCTTTCCTGTTCTTAGGGTGTAAGTGTGCAGATTGGTGTTTGTATTACAAATAGCTGGATAGTCTGATTCGAATTGTTCGTTGCTAGAGCCCGCCGCGCAAGGGAACAGACCTAGTCCAGATATTTTTTGCCCGTCAGCCTTCTCGTGTTGTAAAGAAGCTACAATACCAACTTTCAGGCTTATCACCCAGGAAATAAGGGCTACCACGCTGATCTCGATAAGTCGCAGCGAGAACTGATAGCCCCACTGTAGCCAGTCGAATTTGGTCATGTTGACCTGATTGATGCCAAAGATTCCGTAAATTTGTAGAGTCGCCATTAGAACGAACAGCAGCGCTGTGGCTAAATTTATATGTATCGCCTGATACAAGTTTTGGAACCCGTGGATGTACGTGTGGCTTTTCTTCTGAAGCACCGCCTTGAGCATCTTATACACGTAGAGGTAGCACAGCCCGAGGGTCAGGCACGCCATGATAAATATAATTTGACAAGTTAGACCTAGTACCCTTTTTTCGACTCCCTGCGAAGTCCTAATAATCGTATTACTATTTTCGAGGATATGCAACATTACACAGGACAAGAGGTGCAAGCTACCACCTATTATGATCGTTCTAGAACGAAATAGAAACGCGCAACAGGTGGTCTTAAAATTAATGCTGTTCGTGAGCAGGAACAGTATCGTGGAAGCGAAAGCTATGCTCAAGAATATCTCCGGCATGTGGAGAAGTATCTCGCTAATGAATACTGGCAGTGAATTGTTAATGTTGTAGGGGTCGTAGCACATGTAGAATATTCTCATGAGACAGACGAACACCAGGATCAGATGGAGAATGATGAAATAGTACTGAGTGAATAGATGAGTGAACTTATTGTAGCGAATGATCTTGAAGATGGAGAAGACGGCCAGAAGAGTGAACATGCCAGTGGCTGAATAAATATGAACGTTCCACGCGAACGGCCAGGTGACGCCAGGTCTTTGGACCGGGCCGCTATTTTTATTATCATGTTTAAGAATTTTCTTATCAGAATTAACGTTCGCTAGATTATGGTATCGCTCTGTTGACATTTCTGGATCGCTCAGTTCGAAACCGACCGTCGTCGCTGGCATGTATTCATCTCTTCTGCTGTCATTTCTGTCCGGCTGTTTGTTCGTCGCGTACTGAAGGTTCCTTCTCGTGTTCGTCTCCCCATTTTGATCTATGATAAGAGGCCTATCTAAATTGTTCATTTCGGGATCCAACACTGCTAAAACACCTTCAGTTGATGTGTCCCTAGAGTCACTGAGAGTAACACCAGCGTCTTTAGTAACGTAAATATCACTTTTTGAGGTCTTCTCCTGATTGTGCTGCGGCTTGGCAGTCACTGTCCTGAGGAGAACATCCGGTATGTCCTCTTTTCTTCCGTTGGAGCCAGAGAGTATTCTGGAAATCGTGGGTATGTTGAGAGAGTTGGGCACGAAGTCCGTGAAGTTGGCTTGATCTGTGCCGTGCTTGTCGTCTAATTCGTCGGGCTGGAAATTAAAGAAATTATACGTAAATATAAATAAATTCATTAAAACGGATATAGCCTAGTGATTAAAGAAGACTACCACTTCCTTTCAGGAGGTTGTTTTCGATTTTTTTTCCAGTCAGTTTTTGGAGTTCATTTTAGATTTAAGCGAGCTAATTTAAGAGATTTTAAATATCTCACTTGCTTGTCAAGGAAAACATCGTGAGGAAAATTGCACGGCTGTGAGTTCTCAATAATGTTCTCAAAGGTGTGTGAAGGCTGCCAAAACCTGACCAGCGTGGTGGACTATGGCCTTAATCCTTCTCATTTGAGAGAAGATCTTTGCCCAGTAGTAAGCCGGCAATGAGTAGAGATGAATGATCATTCATTATGAATAAATGAGGTAAGAACTGAAACTCAATTTATCAGGACACTTCTTTTTCAATTAGATTTTGTATGGGACTTCATATTTTGTACATTATTGAAGTTATCATAATATGCAAAATATACCTATTACGAGTAAATGTGCAATCTACCTTTTCTATTTAACCTTTCACGAGCTCAATGATATTGAATATGTACCCTAGTTTATACGTGCGTCGATCGTGGAATCTGATAATGTGGAAATGCTTGTCTTCCCTGACAGTGTTGGCTGGCAATTTTAGATAGAATTCAGCATATTGTATCTTCGAAAAGAAAATTTAAGGGGCTTTCTTATTTGCAGTTCGAGAATATTTGGAGACAAGTTGGCAATTGTTACATTTAGGGTAACCATTTATGTCGATGGTTTTATTTTAATTATGGTTTATGTCTGAATTTGTTAACACCTGAGTAGGTATAAATTACAAAAAAAAAAACATGAAATGGAGTTACAATTCACGGAAAAATCAGGTCAGATTGGAGGCTGCGTCCTTGCTAGTTACCACCTTACTAGCACAACCGAATTAGCGTTCCCATACGATGTTCCAGTAGAAACCGATTAATGGATCTCTGAAACGATCATGTCGCTTCCAGATTAGTGGGTGCTTTATTAAGTTAGATTAGGCGCTAAGTAACGAGCGTTCTTGTTGTTTTTACGTTAAAAGTTAAAACTAAAATTGTTGCCTAGTGAATCCTGTGATTCACCTTATATCTATATATAAGGCCTGTTTTACCGTCTTCAAGTAAACTTTAACCGACAACATTAACCTTTGGAGAGATTGCCCATACAAAAGTGTCAAAACGTCAACTTTAGTTGTCGGTTAAAGTTTACTTGAAGGTGGTAAAACAGGCCTTTAGTCTGCTACAGTGTTGTTACTAACTCGTTTTATGCAAAAACCCAGACATTTGACAGTTTATATATGGTTTAAAATAAATACCCGTTAAACACTTGTTTACTAATTACTCTCACTCCCAATCAGCCTGTTTCCTTTGTATAATCAGATATGGACCTAGGCCATGTCAACCCAATAATTATCTTCTTCTTCTTAAAACGTCCACTGCTGGACAAAGGTCTCCTGCATGGACTTCCACAGGCTTCGGTCTTGCGCCGCTTGAATCCAGCGGCTCCCTGCGACTCGTTTGATGTCGTCGGTCCACCTGGTGGGGGGCCTGCCAACACTGCGTTTCCCGGTGCGGGGTCGCCACTCCAACACCTTGGGACCCCAACGACCATCAGCTCTTCGAACTATGTGCCCCGCCCATTTCCACTTCAGTTTCGCGACACGCTGAGCTATGTCGGTGACTTTGGTTCTCCTACGAATCTCCTCATTTCTGATTTGATCTCGCAGGGATATACCGAGCATAGCTCTCTCCATCGCTCGCTGGGTGACCCTGAGCCTTCTTATGAGGCCCATAGTTAGCGACCATGTCTCGGATCCGTAAGTCATCACTGGCAACACGCACTGTTCGAAGACTTGAGTCTTCAGGCACTGAGGGATTTTGGACGAGAAGACATCTCGGAGCTTCCCGAACGCTGCCCAGCCGAGTTGGATTCGGCGGTTAATCTCTTTCTCGAAATTGGACCTACCTAGCTGGACTGTATGTCCCAGGTATATATACTCGTCTACAATTTCGAGCGCAGAGTTCTCAACGATTACTGGGTGGAGCGGAGCATGAGCATTGGACATGATTTTCGTCTTGCTCATGTTCATTTTCAGGCCCACCTGTTGAGAAACCCTGCTGAGATCATTGAGCATTGTATTGAGATCTCTCAGAGTCTCTGCCATGACTACTATGTCATCGGCAAATCGCAGGTGAGTGATGTACTCGCCGTTTATGTTGATGCCAAGTCCGTTCCAATCCAGAAGCTTAAAGACGTCCTCCAACGCAGCGGTAAATAGCTTCGGGGAGATTACATCTCCCTGTCGCACTCCACGCTGCAAGTGGATTGGTCTCGTAGTCTGGTCCTGTATACGTACTGACATAGTGGCGTTTTCGTACAAGCACTTCAACACTTGGATATACCGGTAGTCAATCCGGCATCTCTGCAGCGACCTCAATACAGCCCAAGTTTCCACCGAATCAAAGGCTTTCTCATAGTCCACAAACGCTAAGCAAAGTGGCTGGTTATACTCTTCAGTCTTTTGTATAACCTGCCGCAGCGTATGAATGTGATCTATGGTACCAAAGCCTTTTCGGAATCCGGCTTGTTCGGGAGGCTGGAAGTCGTCAAACCTACGAGCGAGACGATTCGTAATGACTCTCGAGAACAACTTGTAAACATGACTCAGCAGCGAGATGGGTCTATAATTCTTCAGCAAGGTATTATCACCCTTTTTGAAGAACAGGACCACCACGCTCCTGTGCCATGCTTCTGGCGTTATACCCTCGTGAATGACGGAAGTGAACAATCGCTGAAAGATCTTAAGTACCGGTTTTCCACCCGCTTTCAGGAGTTCCGCAGTGATTCCGTCATCACCTGGCGCCTTGTTGTTCTTGAGCTGTTTGAGAGCCATTCTAATCTCGTATAGGCTGACGTCCGGGATATCTTCGGTATAGTGTCGGGTCAGTTTGGCTCTGGGATCTTTGGCCAAATCCTCAACAGGTTTTAGTGTCGTGGTATATAACTGCCCATAGAACTTCTCGACCTCTCCCAAAATCTCAGGTCGAGAAGAGACAAGACGACCGTCATCAGTTTTAAGCCGCGTCAGCTGGCTCTGTCCGATAGACAGATCTCTCGCGAACACTTTTAAGCCTTTGTTCCGCTCGATGGTATCTTTAATACACTTGGTATGAAAGACCCGAAGGTCGCGAGTTTGTGCCTTAGAGATCTGCCTATTAATCCGCCGGTAGGCAGCCGCGTCTACCGATGACTGCAGCCTCATCTCTTGTCTCTCCTCCATGAGCTTGAGAGTATGGTCAGAGAACTTTTCGGTTCTTTTCCTGCGATGGGTCTTAAAGAACTTAGACCCCACAGTATGGACAGTTTCCACGAGCCTGTTGTTTAGATCGTCCACAGAAACGCAGTCTGCTAGGCAATCGAATCGGTTCTGCAGTTCGAGTTGGAAGTTTTCGGGGTTTTGGATATGAGCACGAGAGGGTCGGAGAGTTGACTTCACCAGTCTAGCCCTTTCCAGCTTCACATTAATATTCAATGAGCCTCTTACCATACGGTAATCGCTCCCGGTTTTCACCCTGTTGATCACAGAGACATCATTGAATATATGGCGCTTGGTCGACATAATGAAGTCAATCTCACTTCTCGTAGAACCATCGGGGCTCATCCAAGTCCATTTTCTGTGTGGCCGCTTCCTGAAGAAGGAGTTCATCATAAAGAGGCCCTCCTTCTCCATGAAGTCGGCCAGCATTTGACCCCTCTGGTTCCTTCGCCCATAACCAAATTGCCCTACCCTCGTCTCTGCACAGCTTCGTTCACCCAGCCTCGCGTTGAAATCCCCCATCACAACATTGTAGTGAGTGGTAGAGGCGTGTATGGCTTTTGATATATCCTCATACAGCGCCTCCACCTCCTCGTCATGATGTGCCGATGTCGGTGCGTAAACCTGTATAACCTTCAACGAATACCGATTGGTGATTCAACCAATAATTATATTGTTATGGAATGACAATAAATTTTTTTTTTAATAAAAATAGCGATCAAACGAGCAGGCGGGTCACCTGATGTTAAGCGATTACCGCCGCCCATGAACATTTGTAGCACCAGAGGCACTAACAATGCGTTGCCGGATTTTCAGAATAACCCCAAGTTGTAATTAAGCGGGAACACAGTCGATCTTAAAAAATTACATTAATTTCAGGTCCCGAATGCAATTCTTAGCGGCTGGTCACCCTAATTTTCGACAAACATCTGTCAAAGCATACTGTACCTTGTAACTAGGGGTGTTGAGTGCCTTTTTCTTCTGCGGCTCGATTCCCGGGGGCGGCGCGGGGGGCGCGGGCGGCGGGGCCGGCACTTGCGGGGAGGAGGTTTCCTGGAAATTGGGAAATTCGTTGTTTGAGTGGATTTCGGAGGCAATTGGACATGTTTGTAGTGTTAGTTTTATTCTACGGAAATTTTAAATTCGGTTTTCAGACTTTTACCACTTTATGGTGTGAATTGTGACTAGGGCTTGCATTCGAATATTCGAATATTCGAATTATTCGAATAATAATTCTTGTCCGAATATTCGAATATTAAATCTGCTATATTCGAATATTCGACCAATTTTCCGAAAGCCAAACTCTGAATATTGATGTGCATGTCGCAGGCATTTTGTGTGATTCCGCCGTTTACATACGGCGTCGTCAGTTTAGAAACGCTCGCTGTTATGTAATGCCGCGGCAAATTGAAGTATTTAGTTCTGTTTCTTATGCCTAACAAGTACTATGTTCGCCAAAATCTAAAGTTAGGTTAGGGTTATACATGAACAGTCGGGTGGTAGTGTGAACAGTCAGGTGTGTGTGAAGAGTCTGGTGAACACTTAAGTATATTGGCCAAATGGAACCTAAGGGCACCTGACTGTTCATGTCGAACCCCAACCTAACCTAACTTAAGAGGCAGATTCGTGGCCCTGGTGCTTGGGAATTGCGTAGATTCGCAATAACTACATCTAAAACTACAGTGAAATTCATCGCCTCCAGGCGATGGATATGGGGAGTCCGTCTCCTGAGGGAGTTAGGTCCTCGGGCTGGGAGACACACTTTGTTCCTTGTGTGCCTCAGATAGAGTGATGAGTGAAGAACTCTGTGTTTGAGAGGAGGTTCTGTCTCTGCAGGCGCCGCTGGCTGGGTTGCGTGAACGTGATTACGGTCCCGTTGCCCAGTCACCAGGCGATGAGAAGGAACACCGTGGGGTTTTAGTCGGTTAGAGTCCGACATAACTGTCGCGTAACCCCGGGGGCGGTGGTATCCATGATTAATTTCCCCACGTAAAAAAAAAGGTATATTGGCCAAATGGAACCTAAGCGGACACCTGACTGTTCATGTCGAACCCCAACCTAAGCTAACTTTAGAGGCAGATTCGTGGCCCTGGTGCTTGGGAATTGCGTAGATTCGCAATAACTACATCTAAAACTACAGTGAAATTAAAACAATTGAACGAGTTGTCATTTTGCCTTTGGCATATTACATAACAGCGAGCGTTTCTAAACTGACGACGCCGTATGTAAACGGCGGAATCACACAAAATGCCTGCGACATGCACAAAATATGAATTTTAAACTCCGCGCGCAACATTATGCTTAGAAGTAGAAGACAATAATTATGCTTAGAAGAAAGCAGTGATGAGGTCTAGGTTGGAACGCGCTTGCCTAGAAGATACCTATTCACTCTTGCCTTGAAGGTTCTTAAGTTGTACGTGTAAGTGTAAGAATAAGCCAAAGTAAGATGATTAGACTAAAATGCATTTTATTTTTGTGCAATGTAACATTGATCTGATTCTGATCTCATAATTTCTTCTTCTTTGTCAACCGATAGATGACCACTGCTGGGCAAAGGTCTCTTGCATGGACCTCCACAGATCTTGGTCTTGCGCCGCCTGAATCCAGTGGCTCCCTGCAACTCGTTTGATGTCGTCAGTCCACCCAGTGGGAGGTCTGCCAACACTGCGCTTCCCGTTGCGGAGTCGCCACTCCAGCACCTTGGGACCCCAGCGACCATCAGCTCTTCGAACTATGTGCCGCGGCCATTTCCACTTCAGTTTCACGACTCGCTGAGCTATGTCGGTGACTTTGGTTCTCCTACGGATCTCCTCATTTCTGATTTGATCTCGCAGGGATACTCCGAGCTTAGCTCGGAGCCCACTGAGTGACCCTGAGCCTTCTTATGAGGCCCACAGTTAGCGACCAATTCTCGGATCCCTGGCACACTGTTCTTTTAGTGACTTAGAAGACTTTCGTCTTAGGCGCTGAGGGATTTTGGACGAGAAGACATCTCGGAGATTCCCAAATGCTGCCCAGCTGAGTTGGATTCGGCTGTTGATCTCTTTCTCCTGTTATCCCGGACGTCAGCCTATACGAGATTAGTATGGCTCAAGCAGTTCAAGAACACCAAGGCGACTGGTGATAATGGAGTCACTGCAGAACTCTTGAAAGCGGGTGGAAAACCGGTAGTTTAGATCTTTCAGCGATTGTTCAATTCCGTCATCACGCCGCTGCATCCGCCGAAAGCATGGCACAGGAGCGTGGTGGTTCTGTTCTTCAAAAAGGGTGATAATAACTTGTTGAAGAATTATTATAGACCCATCTAGCTGCTGAGTCATGTTTATAAGTTGTTCTCGAGAGTCACTACGAATCGTCTCGTTCGTAGGATCGACTACTTCCAGCCTCCCGAACAAGCCGGATTCCGAAAAGGCTGGGGCACCATAGATCACATTCATACGCTGCGGCAGGCTATACAAAAGATGGAAGAGCATTAACGGCCACTTTGCTTAGCGTCTGAGGACTATGAGAAAGCCTGCGATTTGATAGAAACTTGGGCCTTATTGAGGTCGCTGCAGAGATGCCGGATTGACTACCGGTATATCCAAGTGTTGAAGTGCTTGTATGAAAACGCCACTATGTCAGTACGTATACAGGACCAGACTACGAGGTCAATCCACTTGCAGCGTGGAGTGTGACAGGGAGACGCAATCTCCCCAAAGCTATTTACTGCTGCATTGGAGGACGTCTTTAAGCTTCTGGATTGGAACGGACTTGGCAACAACATAAACAGTGAGTACATCACTCACTTGCAATTTGCCAATGACATAGTCGTTATGGCAGAGACTCTGAGCGACCTCAATACAGTGCTCAACGATCTCAGCACGGTTTCTCAGCGTTGGGCCTAAAGATGACCATGAGCAAGATGAAAATCATGTCCAATGCTCATGCTCCACTCCACCCTCGTTAAGAATATTGCACTTGACATTGTGCACGAGTAAATAATATACCTGGGACACATAGTCCAGCTAGGTAGGTCCAAATTCATAATTTCTAATACTGAATTATTACCTATTTGTATTCTACCGACGTTGAAAATCTCTCTTTTAAATCTTTTAAGATTTGTAAGTTAGTAATACGAAGTAAGTAGTACGAAGAACCAAAAATAATGTTTAGAATTTAGTACTTTATTTCTAGTTACATGATAAAAGATTTTAAGCAAGTTGTTGTTTTTGTAATTGATTATTTGATTTTATTGATATATAAATATTATTACAATATTCATACTCATACCTCGGTTTATAAGACTGTATTATATTGTGGTTGTCTTGTTAAACAACAACTTTTTATATTTTTTGGAGGACTGAATTAGTGCCATAACAGTCAAATTCCAAACAGTTCTTTAATTTTTAAGTAATATTTTGTTTTGGTTCAAAGATATTAGAATCAAAGTAAGAGATTGGCAGTTAAAAACATGATTATTATAACATCTTTTGTTTTTTTTTAATTATTCGAATATTATTCGAATAATTCGAATAATACCCGAAAAAAAGTCGAATATTCGAATACCAAAATTTTCGAATATTTGCAAGCCCTAATTGTGACCGTTCGGCTGCATTTTTTTAAATAATTAATGAAGGAAATAAAACCAAAGGGAGAGTCTGTTTGGTTTTATTTCCTTTGCTTTTTTATGAGAAAACTGGTGGTTGAAAAAATTTTAAGCTTCTGAAAGATTTGTGTTTCGTTAATGGACTCAGTATTTTTTGAAATGTAGGTAGTATGGATGGGGCTCTTAAAATAGGTTTTCAGACTTTTAGCTACTACTTTGTGGTCTAAATTGTGACTCTGTTGGCTAAATGAAGGAATGAAAACCGAATGGACTTTACTTTGTTTTTTTATGAGAAAACTGGTGATTGGAAATGTTTTAAGTTTTAATGTTTAATGGACTTTTAAAATGTATTATTATATGGGGGATATTTAAATAGGTTTTCTGTGGTGCAGGAATGTCAGCAGACTGCTACCGTTATTTAGGGCCAGTTTCACCACTAGCCGTTAAAGTGTCTGATATACCATATCTAACAGATAAAATGTCTGTTAGATTAATTTGTCTTAAATTTTATATATTATCAGAGAGTTTATCTGCTAGATTGTCTTAACGGACACTTGTGAAACAGAAATTTAAACGCTATCTGTCAGACAAGTTGTGGATCTATCAGGCACTTTATCAGCAAGTGGTGAAACAAGACCCTAACAAGTTCAAATTCAAATCACGAAAGGTTCATTACGAAAATTGGTAGCATTTTTCTCGTTGATTTGATTTTTTTATGTTTTATTCAGTTTTAATACTATAATCGGGCGGGCTTAAATAGAAACGATGAAACCGATTATGGGCTGGCCGACTTCGACATACATGTACAAACTAAAATTATTTTATACTTTGCAGTGGCATTTGAAGTCGGTTTTTTAAAAGAATTTTTTATATATTATTATTATTTTAAGCTTTTTAGTGTAGCTTCATAGGATCAATCTACACATTCTCTGATTGCGAGCAATTTGCTCTTATTCGTTGAGGAGTTCCGACCTCCATCACCGAAGATATTCATCAGATCTTCACCAAATTTAAATGGGACCAAACCGACGGTAGGTCCTTTCAAAAAAAAATATTGAAATCGGTTGAGATTTGACGGAGTTATTGAGTAACATCGCCACAAAAACGCGTCAAAATGAGAACCTCCTTTTTAAAGTCTGTTAATAAAAATAATAAAAGAGCAACTGCTGAGTTTCTTGCCAGCTCTTCTCAGCAGATGCAAGCAGCAGCAGCAAGTATTCCGAACCGGTGGTAGATTCCTGACTTGTCATAAGGGCATCAAGTTGGCCTACATGAAATAAATGATTTTGAATAGAATAGAATAGAATAGAATAGAAATATTTTTTATTCAAATAAACTTTTACAAGTGCTTTTGAATAGTCGATGAATCTACCACTGGTTTGGAATGCCTTCCCTGCCGAGAAGAACCAGCAAGAAACTCGGCGGTTGCTCTTTTCAAAACAAATTTACAATACAGTAAATACTATGCTATATATATGCAGTGTTTCCACAATGAGGGAAGTTCCAAAAAAATGCATACCGACTAACTTCTATCCTAAGATGGGCAGACATAAAGTAGCCCCATTCTCGCCGGTGGCACCCGTTCACGAGCATGACGCATGACCCAGCCATTGCTTCGCTCAACCATATTTGAGGGACCGTCGTAACGTAAATAAGCTAGCTACCTGTCCAGGCGGTCTGATGGGTATCCTCTCGTGACCAGGGCCGAGGGAGGGAGGGGGGATGGGCCGCCGGTTGAGGTAGCTGTTCCCGTCTGTGTTAGTGCCTGCAAATATAAAGAGGACCTTTATTATTTATTTATTAGTAATCAACAGCGTTTAGGTTTTATATTAAAAGGATAATATTATTATAGGATTAATATTTAAAAGATTATTTTAGTTCTGTAAAGCCAAAAATGATTACATTATTAGAAGTGGAAATGGGCGGAGCACATAGTTCGAAGAGCTGATGGTCGTTGGGGTCCCAAGGTGTTGGAGTGGCGACCCCGCACCGGGAAGCGCAGTGTTGGCAGACCCCCCCACCAGGTGGACGACGACATCAAACGAGTCGCAGGGAGCCTCTGGATCCAGGCGGCGCAAGACCGAGGCCTGTGGAAGTCCATGCAAGAGACCTTTGTCCAGCAGTGGACGTCTATCGGTTGATAAAGAAGAAGAAAGAAGAAGTAATATGTTAAATACGAAAGAGTTTTTGTTTGTTAGTTTGTCCTTCAAGCGTCTTTACGTTTCCGTGTTCAGTAGGAGGTAGCACTGCCCCGAAATGCCTGAAATCTTGTTTGACCAGTACTACATTCGCCATAATCTTTGGTAAGGTTTGGACAGGAATATTTAGGGGCACTTAGATTCTATTGGGTTAGTAATATACCTAACTTAACTTCACAAAAAATCTTTTTGTGTGATTAAAATTAGAATTATATTAAAAAGGCACTGATTTAAAGAGGCAGTTGTAAATAGCAGTTTTGGTAAGTTAAAAATTATAAATGGCACGTTTGATAACTAGTTCAGCAGTTAAACTAAGCAGTAAAGTAAACAAAAATGAGTAATAAAGAATAATGAAATGGATCAATGAATATATACTTGAGCAGGAAAATAATTAAATGGGCGGTAAATATTATTAAACGAGCGGTTACGTGTGGGCAGTAATAATCGGAATATAAATCGGAATTTGTCGGTAAGAAATCTCATTCTAAGCAATTCTATAAACAATGAGGTGGTAAAATCGA
The DNA here is from genome assembly GCA_029955525.1 of Oeneis ivallda. Classification (NCBI taxonomy): domain Eukaryota; kingdom Metazoa; phylum Arthropoda; class Insecta; order Lepidoptera; family Nymphalidae; genus Oeneis; species Oeneis ivallda. The sequence goes on along the minus strand of JARPMR010000047.1, from coordinate 266,949 downwards.
GTACCTCGTACCTGAGTGTTCATGTCAAACTCCAACCTAACCTAACTTTAGATTTTGGCAAATATAGTTCTTGTTAGGCTAGATCGCGTTCGTATTATAGCTATATTCCTAGTATCCACGTCCTAGTCCATTTACCTCTCTTTTCAATGAATTTGAGTTCGGGTGTCACCGCTCGCTTTGATCTGCCGAACTGTTTATCGAACCGCTCATTCCATCATATTTACCGCTCATTCAGTTATTGGACTGCTCAATTATTTTTAGAATTGACATTGTATGATAAAATAACCGACTAATTGATTTTTTATTACTGTCCATGTTTTACTGTCGCAATAATTAATCAACCGCTATTAAATTAAATAACTGCTCAATATGTTTTTAACTGATCATAATAGCATCTCGAATATTTAAATAACAGGTCAAAAAATTAGCTCTGTGTACAATTTTGGTAGTCATTACTAATTATATTGGTGATCATTTACTATTTCTGATGATCAGTTAAAAATATGCCAAATTTAATTATCCTAATAAAAAAATTAAAAACTTTGTTTGAGTTTTCTGGCCTATTCATCAAACACCTCACATCAATGCCCTCAAATAAACACGGATGACGTGCGAAGTACTGCCTTTTATTGAACACGGAATAAATATGCTTATCAGAGTACAAACCCGTGCGCGATTGGAGGACTCATGCCTTCAATCCAACACGGGTTTGTAAATAGAGTCAGCAAAACAAACCCGTGCGCGTTTCGAGGCAATACTGCCTCCTATTGAACACGGAAACGGAAAAACGCGTCCTTCAATCGCGCTGCAACAGTGCTACTGATCGACGTGATTTTTTGCATGGGTATAGTTGAGGACCTCGAGAGTGACATCTAAGGCCCTTCGTACACAAGGCTACGCAAATCTTCGATACTCGACGATTTTAGTCTCTAAGCGACTACCGCAATACAAATTCATAGAGGTTCGCACATAGGTACACGTCGCCGTGTGTATGAACCTCTATGAATTTGTATTGCGGTAGTCGCTTAGAGACTAAAATCGTCGAGTATCGAAGATTTGCGTAGCCTTGTGTACGAAGGGCCTAAGACCTTAGGGCCTATTTATCCTGAAAAATCAAAGAGTCCGCTGGCTTCACGGCCAGAAGAGAGGAACCACTCTTCCACCTTAACCTCACCTCTGAGTGTCGGCTTATCGGCGAAGGGGTTGCGGTACTCGGGCGGCAGCGGCGGCGTGAAGAACGCGCGGCCGGGGGGCGCGTACGACGGCACCGCGCCCACGCCGGCCAGCAGCGCCGCGCCGTGGTGCGCGGGGGGCCTGACGGACAAATAAAATACTCTATTATGTGCGGGAAGGACTCAATAACCGTTTGCATAAGTCAGAGAGGGCAAGGTATAGGTTTGTATGAAGCAATTAAATTATAAACCACGCCGTTTAGAACAGGCTACGTAGAGGTAGGTCGCGGACTAATCTGAACCGCAGATGATCAGATTTCGACTAACTGACCAAGTGGCGCGGTTCGCAGTCGAAGGGTCGTCATCATCAACGTTACTCACTACTGAGCAGGTCTCCTCTCAGAGAAGGGTTATAGGCCATAGTCCACCACGATGCTGGTCCAATGCGTATTGGCGGATTTCACACACCTTCGAGAACATAATGGAGAGCTCTCAGATGTGCAGGTTTCCTCACGATCTTTTCCTTCACCGTTAAAGCGTGTGATACTTAATTTCTTAAACGCACATAACTTCGAAAAGTGAGGTCCTAACTCCTAACCACTAGGCTTTTACTGCTTCCACTACGCTATCACTGTTTCACTGCTTGCTACTAATTTTTACTTAAACAAACAACATTTAGCTACACTACACAGTGATGATGACAAACGTCGTGCAAATTGGCCAACGATCGTACGATCAAACCAAACTATTTCGTTAAGCAATGGAAATGATCGTGCGATGTTAAAACAAGTATCCTAAATCCTAATCAGTCGTGTAGCGTAGACTTATCTAGATGTGGGTGGGCGAAGTAGCACCGTCGAGTCTTCGAGATCTTTTTTTCAGTACCTATTCCGAAATCCAATGTAGAGAGAGATCCTACCATATTTTCGTGAATACAAAAGCAAACCCAGGAGTATTCATATTGAAATGCATATTATTTTAATAAAAAGTTTTTGAAGTGAAAACTTCTTTAGGCACGTTGAGCACTTTTTTAGGTGAGCAAAAAACATAGATTTCGGAAATCGTCACCTGGAGGAATCAGTAAGCGTTCACATTTTAGAGATTATCTCAAGCAAACTTGTACAGCGCAGTCGGCAAGCCGCCTTCCTTATCGCTTAATGTATGATGTCGCAGGTTCGAATCACACTCACGAAACGTGACAGTGCGCTTTTTTTAAAATTATTTTTATTTATTCTATATTTATTTTATTTTATTTTTATTTATTTTATTTTTATTTATCGGCAGTCCCTATGACTGCCAATTTTTTTTGTTATTTAGTAGCCCAGATTTTTTAAAACGCACTAAGGGGCCTCGCTCGGGGCATCAAGTGAATATTTTGCAGTTCCAATAACATACATACATTACGTGTCGAATCGATAACCTCCTTTCTTGAAGTCGGATAAAAAGATTTGTACCTTACGTTTAATTCGTAAGGCATTATTTAATAAGGCAGTTATTCGCATAACCGTATGATGGTGTGAACTGTGAATCCGTAAGCCACTGGCGGCTGGCCCACTGTTATCTTTCTGATGCTCCGGCGGTGTTTAATATGCCGTAACAGACAAAAAAAGCCGGCCAAGTGCGAGTCGGACTCGCGCACCGAGGGTTCGTACTCCAAAAGTAAAAGTAAAAGGATAATATTATATTAATTTGCTTATTTATCGTTAACTTTGTTTGTAGAGGTTTATTGTTAATATTTAAAAAAACTATGCTAGTTTTATTTTTCCTGTAAAATATACATAAACCTCTATTGACCATAATTATTTCAGATTTTTCGATTGGTAAACTCGGAGATAAGAGGGGGGGGGGGGGGGGTGGGGTAATTTTTTTCGAAATTTTGGCCGATTACTCAAAAACTATTATATATAGAAATAAATAAAAAACTGTTTTAGAATGCACAAGTAAAGGCCTTTCATATTTTAGTTATTTTACTTTGAAATTTTAAACCCCCGATTTTCCCCCTTTTTTAATAAAATTAAAAATATTTTTCGATTTTTCTTTATTCCAATGATGTTGGGCCACTATTATACACAACTATGCCAAATTTCATGTCGATAGCTTTAATAGTTACTGAAATAATCGACTGTGACAGACGGACGGACGGACGGAGAAAGTCACCATAAGGTTTCCATTTTTACCATTTTGGTACGGAACCCTAAAAATTAAACCGAGGTGTGCTAAAGGCCTATACGTTCAAGGAACTTATTATCCACGGTGATAAAACACAATATATACCACGGTTGGGATTTCTCAAAACTGAGGGAACTATACAATTCTGGGCGCGTCCCTTCCAGCTAACTGTGATGCTCATTATAGTTCAAGAGACCACGTCTTAGGGAGAGCGCAGACTTGCTACACAGCGATCGGCGCTTTTATGGCGTTTAGCGGTTTTGCGACTGCATCAAATTTCGTGATTTTTGACGTTACAACGAGATCTAATGTGTAAATTTTTAAAGTGAAACTTTTATTACATCGTCTCAAACTTTTTCGTCTGTGTGTTGCATGTCGCGTGACGGTGACGTCAGAGCAGCCAAGGCCAATATGGCGGCGCCTATAGATCGCAGCAGCTGACCGTGTAGTGTATAGACTAATTATTACTCATTTATGTGTTATAAAATGCCTATAATGTGAAAAAAGTTTCACTATTACCGTGGTTTCATAAAACCACACAATCCTTTTTTTTCATTACTCGTTTATTTATTGTTCGGTGGCCATAAGACATACCTAAGGATAATCCGTATAAGTTTTGTATGACAAACAATCAATTGAATTTTGTAGACCAGTGAAGGTAATCGGCGGCCGAGAGTAGGCGAGTACATAATTATAGCGTAATAGCATAGCGTAATGTCGATTTATTGGGAGCGAAATATTTATGCAAAAGCAGTAAACAGCTTAACGCTCGCTCAAAGTCAGCGACTGCCAGCCCGCCTAGCATGCACGTCGAAGTGATATCTCGCGCGAAGAGAGAGAAATATTGTCGATGTAGACTAATTTCTCGTTCGACGAATCCATGTGTGCAACCATGTAGTTAGAGATAATACGAGAAAAGGCGTCGACAAAATTTGCGAGATTTACGCGCAAGACGAACCGCGCGTAACCAATCACGCGATTGTTTTAGAAATATCTCACAATGGGATGGGATGGGATATTCAAGATGGGATGTAATACGAGGTTCATACATACATCCCATCCACATCCACACGCGTGTTTTGGTACTCGCGCGTAAATCACGTTCAAATCGCCAGAATCTCGACTGGCGCGAGTGGCGCGCGTCCTGCGTATCTGCGTGCGAGATACTAGGAACGCCAATGTGTGAAAAATATTTGTCTTTCTTCATCCTGGGAATTGTCTCCGCAAGCAGGCAATGACCGCCCATTTTGCGTTCATAAATTTAGTATATAATTACTACCGTAAGTAGACCCACTAACAGCCGCAAAACGCTTAACCTATTTTGATGTATCAAACTTCTAGTGATGTATAAAAAATATAGTACTTATAATAAAGCACTTATTTTAGCTTGACCAATATGACGAATTGTGACGAATTTATCTTTGAAATCTGGTCATAGCGATATGGCGTGACCAATGTGACGAATTGTGACGAATTTATCTTTGAAATCTGGCCATAGCGATATCAGATTCACTTTACTTTTTAACCGACTTCAGAAAAGGAGGAGGTTCTCAATTCGTCGGATTTTTTTTTTTAATGTATGTTCACCGATTACTCGAAGACGCCTGAAACGATTTGGACAATTCTTTTTTTGTTTCAAAGGGTATACTTTAACATTGAAATTTTATCGAAATCGGTCGAGCGGTTTTTAAAATATCAACAATAAATTATATACTTTGTACTGGCGCGGGCGTTTGAAGTCGGTTTTTTAAAAAGAATATTTTATATTAAATTATCTATCTTTAGGTATTGCTTCAGAGATTTTTTCGCTACTCACTCCTATGTATGTCTTCTCGCGGTAGTTTATGCTTAATATTGTGCAGTGCCGCTCTAGTGCGGTCAAGTTGAAGTCACCTGAGTAATTTAGCGGCCGTCTCCTAGACTATTATTGTAATACGTTTTGCATTCACCGCGGACTCGCGATTTACGGCCCAGCGTTGCATTGTTGAATTGAATACGCTTTGCCTGTGCGTTTATTGTTTATTATATTGTGTACTTGTTCGTTTGTTGCTAACTTGTTTATTTATGTTTACTATTCAATAATTATGAAGTTGTAAAAGATAAGCTTTACGCGTTTAAATCTATTTGGCATTGCAAGTTGCAACGCATGCCAGGTACAGCTAGTAAAAAATAAAAAGTTAATTTAAATAACAACGAGAATCAATAATAAAAACATCATTAAAAAAAACCGGCCAAGTGCGTGTTGGGCCACGCGCAGTGTAGGCTTCCGTAGTTGAAAAGTCTCAAATATTATTATATGATCAAACGAACTTACCAAGTGACGTTCGATCTTGATTGTCCCATCTTCGGCGAAGAGATTTAATAATATTTCACTTGTAAGTAGCCTCCGCTACGCTACAACCCACTCGCACATAGTTTAGCTCCATAAGAAAGAAAGAGATAGCACATTTCATATCTTGTCCAGCGGCTATGCCTACCACAGGCTTCATTTAGTTCAGAGAATAAAAATAAGGGGCTCCAACATTGATATATCGGGTACCTATCTATATATAGATGGGGATGGGAGGGATCTTAAATCTCTTCGCCGAAGATGGGACAATCAAGATCGAACGTCACTTGGTAAGTTCGTTTGATCATATAATTGTCCCATCTTCGGCTTTCGAGATTTAATAATATTTCACTTGTAAGATGTTTAGAGAAAATGGCAATGTTGGAGAACAAATAAAAGTTAAATCAAATTCTGATTATAAAATATATGATTTTATATCATAAACAAAAATAATTTTTAAATAGACATTAAGCAATAACCAAAATTTTTAATTTATAATATTATTACAAATATTAAACAAATAAATCAAGTAATTGATTGATACAAACTTAATTATTAGGCAAATCATTAAGTAGTGCATTGACAAAGTTCGAATCATCACTAACTGCCAATGGTCTGTTATAGAAATTTGCAAACGTTGCTGACTGATCTGACCAGCAAGCAGTCTTTCTAATAACATCAACACTGACGCCTACTCGAAGTGCAGCAGAAGTAGCTGCGTGGCGAGTACTATGAGCGCTAAATATTGTCGTGTCAATGCCACTAGCTGTAAGAATTTGTTTAACCCATCGCCCAATATCGCCCATCGCGCATCGTCCTGCTTCATCCCAAACGGATGAAGCAGGACGATGCGGCTTTTTGATAGTCAGTATAAGTCTATCGTCATGGCAAGACCTATTATTTGAGGTCATCGTAAGGTAAGATACTAGTGTATCCGCTGGGCAAACGCATGGGTGCTGTGTAAAATATGGAAGGTCCAGCTTTGGTTGAGATCGGCCTATCCCAGAAGTTTTAATAATATCAATGATATTATTACAATTCTTTCACTACTTATCTTAATATTTGGTATCCTAATCAATGATAAAGTCTGGCATATTTGTCCAGTACACAAGGCCAATAAAACGACTAGCTTTTTTGTTAGCTTTTCCAAACTAAGGGAATTATTTGGGTACATATTTGCAAGACAATTTAGAACCATATTCGGATCCCAAGTATTATCATACTTAGGAAATGAAGGTTTAATTTTTAAAGGCACCTTTAAGGAACCTTTTGACCCGTTCGTCTTAGCCCACCTTATTTCTGGAAATAAGGGATAAAGCTGAACGATGATTATTTAATGTTCTCCGTATGAAGACCCCTTACTTAAGCAATCTGCTAAGAAGTCAAGTAAGTCACAAACCCGAATATCAAAGGGATCTATACGCCTAATACCACAGTAACCCCACCATAGGTTAAAGCTAGAAGCATACTGGGCCTTCGTATTATTTCACAAGGATGCAAGTACAGTAGTCATTGCTGACAGAGGGACTTGTTGCTTGAAGAAAGCTTGCCTGATAATACACTCGCCACCAGGGAAAGCTGCTGGTGAAGAGGATGGGTTTTCCTACTAATTTATCGACTTAGGGCTTAATAGATACAAAATATCCTATACTTGCACATCACTATCGCATATTTTAGTGTGATTTAATAAATTTCACTAGTAATTGGCATAACACATTATATAGATTAGCAGTGCTAATATATACAAACGTATAATGATTAACATGGTAATCATTATACTTTTGGTATGGCATTCGCTATGCTCAAAGGCCAATGATCGTACTTTAGGCTTCATTTTTAGGGTTCCGTACCCAAAGGGTACCAACGGGACCCTATTACTAAGCCTACGCTGTCCGTCCGTCCGTCTGTCAGCGGGCTGTATCTCGTAAACCGTAATAGATAGAGAGATGAAATTTTCACATATTATGTATTTCTATTGCCGCTATAACAACAAATAATAAAAATTAAATTAAATTAAAAAAATTAAATAAAATTTTTCCAAGGGTAGGTACATGGAAATATTTTTTTTTTTTAACGGAACCCTAAAAGAACGAGGCCCGACTCGCACTTGGCCGATTTTTAAGTTTATTGCGTTAAAGTTAATAAAGAGATGCAATACGATCACACTTGTGCTTTATTTGAATTCTCAGATTCATACTCAACAGTTTGAGAACATATGTTATTCAGTTTTGAGCCTTAATTCGATGGAAGAAATGTTTAAAGTCAATGTTCACCTTAAACGGCCAATCACTGTATTGCTTACCCTATGTAGCAATTATTACATTGACCAGCAAACGATTTAAGCCCGAAAAAAGCTGCAAGTAGTTCCAAGTAATTTATGTGATGATCACTTTCATCATGATCCCAAGAGCCACCGATCTTTTACCCTTCACAGGCTGCGCCCCAGCCAAGTGAAGAAGCGTCATTAAAAATTTCTAGATCAAAGTTGCTGTCTTTTTGTCTGATAGGATTATTTGTAGCTAGGATAGATTTTTTCCACCACAAAAGCTCATCACGTATATAAGATGGAACATTCATTTTTGATCATAATCATCGTTATGTAATAACGCCAAATATTTAGCTCGCTCTAAGGATTTTGTGTAAACCCAGCCATACGCAACTGCGAGGCAAGCTGCAGTTAGGGTGCCCAAATAACGAGCAAAACTACGAACTGTAAGTTCAACAGTATTCAACATCTCATTAGTACGAATAAGAATGTCAGTCTTCTTTTTATAAGGCAATTCTAATGTCATATTTGACGAATTTAGGACAAATCTTAAAAAAGTGCAGGATTTACTAGGAATAAGACTACTCTTCTTATAATTTATTAAAAATCCAAGGCTAGTTAGTAATTTTATAGTTGCATAAAGATTTTTCATGCCATCTTCAAAACCGTTGCCAAAATAACAACTTTCATCTAAATAAAACACTGACTTATAACCTTGTGAACGCAGGTGGGATGAAACTGGTTTCTGCTTAGTAAAAGCGTGAGGTGCGGAACTTAAGCTAAAAGGTAAAACTAAAAATTCATAAAGAGTACCCTCAAAATAAAATCTTAAATATTTTGTATGATTTCTATGTATCGAAACCAAAAACTAAGCTTCTTTTAGGTCTAAGTTTACCATCTAAGAATCCTTGGTGATTAATTTAATTGCAGTTCTGATGTCTTAAAAAGTTTTCCTTATTCCTTTATATTGTACTTATATAAGATTTATTATTAGATGTTTTTCATCACTGAGACAAGAAATTAATAGATGTTTATTAAATAACTTTATTTTAGTTTTATCTTAAGTAGGTACCTACTCGTATATTGCTGTGAAATAGCATACTTGCTTAAGCTTTTATAAAGGTAGATATTAATATAATAATTGCTAAAGTAACTCTGTCTACCTGTCCGTCCTTTTCCAGCCTAAATAGCTGAGTTTAGTCATAGAGATCATATCCTGATTAATTACTTGACTTAGGGATACTTTTTATCTCAGAATATCAAAGAGTTTCCTTGCGATTTTGGTGACGAAAATATTTTCATCCGTACATCGTTTACGCGTTCACGTATCGTTCATGTGATAGAGCTGAAGCTTGGCACACAGATAGCATGCATCCTGGAGAAGTTTTATGGATACTTTTCATTCCGGAATGAATCATTCCGGATACGAAATCATCATCTATAGGTCCTTTATGCTTTCGTGTATCGTTCACCTGATTGAGTTGAACCTTGGTATAGAGATAGCTTGTTGCATCCTAGAGACGTTTTGTGGATACTTTCTATCCGGGAAAAGAGCTTCCCGGATACGAAATCATCATCTTTAAGTCCTTTACGCTTTAGTTAAATATCACCTGATTCAACGAAGGAAAACATCGTGAGGAACTTGCACGCATGAGAGTTCTCCTAAATGTTCTCAAAGGTGTGTGATTTGTGTGAAGTCTGCCAATTTACATTGGGCCAGCGTGGTGGAGTATAGCCTATAACACTTCTCTGAAAGGAGACCTGCGTTCAGTATAGTTAGCCGTTTATGGGTTGTTAATGTCACAAATATCGATACTTTGCCCATTTTTAACCGAGCTATTCAAAAATAAACCACTAACTGCCTGTCTTCGCTGTCGACCATCCGGCCCTCGCTTTCTCCCCCCCATTTTTCCCACTCTTTACGTAATTTTGTAGGGGCTACGCGTGCTTATTCCTGATTGGCCAACGCAACCATGTTTGCCAACAACTAACAAATTACCGACATAAAACAAATGTTGCCACACTGAAAGAATTGCCACTTGAAAAATTCATTTAACACCGTTATTTTTATAAAATCATGACATTCGGCCATCCGATATCGTGCAGCCTCCGGCGCACGTACCCTACTAATAATCTGGTAACCGCATACCTTACATACATAGATATAGATATATCTATATATCTATATCATACACAATGTAAACAGTTTTGCTGGAATGTTGCACTTCAACACTGTATTATCAACATGCATTAGAATAACAACATAAAATAATATCCATAATTTTATTTGTTAATATACCCACACTACATTTCAACTAAATTGATTATCCTTTTGTATATGTATCAACTTAACCTAATTTTAGATCATGACATTCGGTCGTAATTCTCACTGGACTTATTTTATTGTGAATCAGATTCGAAACTCATTATCTTTACTAAGCTTGATCATTATTTTAATATGACGAATTACTCTAGCACTAACCAATTAATACCAATTTCATATTACACACTACACTTATAGTTATAGAAACTTTAGACCCATAGAACATAATACTCTCTAACGAGAGGATTAGACTTATCTAGGAACTATCACACAGCACTATAGCACAGTCTCTAAGATATTTTAGGAGCGAGGTTAACCTAACTCATTCAATCCTTATCATTTTATTATAAAAATGTCATTATCTCACTCAAAATCCAATCTTCAGACTAAATATCTCAAAAATAAAAATTCAATTTTAATTTATTCACAAATTCAACCCTAAACCTTTTCATTTCATTCAAATCTTCATTCGTTCTATTAACCTCAACATAATTTTTAGTTAAAGTTAACAATTTCTTTTAACTAACTGTCAATTACAAACTAAACTCTGCATTCATAATCTCCGTCTAGTCAATTAGACAATAATATTAAGTACTTAAATTTTTAAGTTTTAAATTCAAAGTTCTGTACCGCAACCTAGCGGGAAGAACCGGTAAAAATACCGCAACAAATATTTACTAATTGTCATTTTTTTTTATTACTTTTACGCTATTTCTTTTAAATCATGTTACTAAATATTGTATATTGACTATTCACTTAAATACCATCTTGAAATCGGAAATCAATTAAGTGACTAACTCACTTCGAAAGCAAACTTACTTCACCTTGGTTTGGTCTACTTTAAGCAAATTATCAAATTATCTCTTATTTATCCTAAACAAGTAGTTTATCCCACCACCACATTCGTGAATGCGGTGCCATCAGTTCTGTATTATCTAGTATTGCAGACTACGAATTTATAAAAATATCACGCTATAATTTGTCTTTTCAAAAAATGTTTTATCTGACAGATCTACTGGCTATAACCCAGAACTTGTATCAAATAATAATTAATTATATTATTCATTTCTATAAGCAATGTTTTTATCTTGAAATCGCTTATTTATAAAACATTCATTATCATACATTTTGTAAAAAAAAAAAACATTCAGTCATCTAAATAGTAATTTCAATAATATAAAATTTATTATTCATCCAAAAAATATAGTCAACAAGAATAAATACTATATAAATCTAAAATGAACAATCACTAATTTGTATTAAAATAACTAAATAATCGTCAATCAAAACAATTAATTTGTTCATTAATGGTAAACGGTTCGAATTCTGAGAATCCATCCCTAACATTACTAATAACGTTCATCTCTGTTTCAAGCAGTCGCAATATATATATTTTTTTCATTCGCAGGCGATCTCAAAATCTCTAGCTACTAGTCAACAATGAACTTGATTGCTAGATCCTTTAAAAATACCTAGAAAATCTAACTATATCCGTCCCTATCGAATTGTAATGTACGACGACCTCTCAAAATCACCATTCCTTCATTTCTATAATTTTATGCTTGTTGTCAACGAAACTCTTTTTACCATACCAACTAATAAATCAGATTGGAAATGTTCAGAAAAATCTTTCGTTCACCGCATTATTTATTGCCTATGAAACTCACTACCCAAGCACATTAAAGACAGTCAATACACACTTTCAAACCTAGAGTGAAGCAGCACCATCTTTCTTACTGTTCTGTATAGAATTATAATTTTTATATATTTTAATAAAAATGTTTATAAAAATATTTATGTATTTTTGCGTATTTATGGTTTATTAGATAATTTAATTAAAAAAAAAATTAACTTCATCCAAAAGAATCAATCCAAAAATCAAAATCAATCCATGAAAACCAAAGAGTCAACATCGCTACAACGGGACTTAACTCGTTAGAAAACTACGCTAGCCCTCACAAAGCTCAGATTTTTGCTACTTAGTATATTATTATAGTATATAATAAAATTCTCGTGTCACAATGTTCGTTCCCGTACTCCTCCGAAACGGCTGGACCGATTATTATGAAATTTTGTGTGCATATCGGGTAGATATGAGAATCGGCCAACATCTATTTTTCATACCCCTAAATGATAAGGGTGACCAACCACTAAATATTTTAGTATATAATTATATATGGATGTACATTTTATACCCATGCACCACTTTTTAATTTCACTTCTCACTTTTGAGCATGCTGAAAGAAATATTCACATAGAGACAAGCTTCACCTTTGTCCAATTCATCTGATAATAGATTTTAAGAGATTTTTTTTTCTTGTACATAAAAAATGAAAATAACACATATTCAAATTCAATTCAAATCCAATTCAAATTCAATTCAAATCCAATTCGAATTCAATCCAAATCCAATTTCAATTCAATTCAAATTCAAATTACTTACAAAATTAATGATTATCATCGTTCAAAACTTCCATGAAGAGTTTATTTTTAAAATGTTATCGTTTAAATTTCTACTACAGGCGCAAGTTGACGTTCAATCTGCTTGCTGCCTAACTTTGTAGAACCAATGCTGGAAAATGTTTATATATGCGTCAACTTGTGGGCACTTACATTAAATAGTTCATAAACACACACATTAACTTTCTCTAAGAAAGGTTTAAGAATGCCACTAATAAAGTATTTTTTTTATGCCATTAGCACAGTTAAATACGAGTAGATCTAAATCAAAACAAGATAATTTTAAGAATAAGACAAAACAACAGTAGATATAATTCCAAGTATTGCACAATATTTTGCTCCAGTTTACCTTCGTAAGTGTATTTTAACCTACTCGTATGTTTCTTCAGTTTCTATCTGTCATTATACGTAAGTATACAACTGTTTATTTATTTTCCCTAATAATAATCGTAATTTTCATCGCAATAAATTGGTAAATCGATCACCAATTTGATTTACAAGAATTATAAATAATCAATAATTCATGATCAAAACCTCGTCAATTGATATACCCCGCCTGTCGTACGCGTAATGAATAACCTCAAAACACAAATGTTTCATCAACTCACAAAGTTGTTGTTCTTTAGAATATATTTACTATAATATTCTATATCAAAGAAAAGTTCATTTTCAACAACTTCAAATATTCATAATGATAATACTAGGTAATTCTCATAAGCACTATATGTTACTAATATAATTTATATTGCTACTTAAGCTATATACTAAATAATAATAATATGTATTATTATTTAAAACACTCGCAAACACGTATTAATTGCGATTTCCCGTTCCTCAGTTCATCAAGTCAAGTTCTTATGAATAAAATATTGCATGTACCTACCATACTCTGTAATCAGGTAGGTACGCAATAAAATTTTCTAAAATGTGAGTAAGTAAATAAAGATTCATCAAAAAATTGTCTTCAACATACTGATCTTACTTAGATGACTTATCTTGTACATACCTATTATAAACTGTCAAATTCCCGATTGCAAAGAATTTAATAATAACCCTCTTTTTGTCTGTTTTCTTTTTTTTGAACCCTACTTACGCGACTATCCATACAAACGCATTATTATAAAGCAAAGTATATGACATAGACGTGATTCTTCAAACTTTTTTTTTTATATATATATTTACCAACTTAAACGACCCGAAGGTATATTTATTTCGTTCAATAATAACTTCATATTAATATATTTATGAAAATATTGGTAAGTCCTGCAAAACAACGCAACATAAAATGCACGCGGTCAACCATTCGCGTATCCTACCCGTAAATGCTGACGAAAAAGCTACACGACCACCTAATAATGAAAGTATTCTTAATTTCATCTGATTTTTGACAGTCTTGCCTTTTCATATTATGATTAAAGTTTAAGCCCTTCTTGCCCTCGCGGCCAATTAAGAACAATTATTATATTGACAAATATTTACAATCATACATGTGATCTTAAGCTGTTTATCATCAAAGGACAATCTTGCTAATCTGAGTAGTCTACTCTAATTCGTATCATTGGGCATTTTGCCCTAAATCGTGTCACAGGCTTTCTTACCTTCGTATCATTTAAATGGTTGCTAATAAAATTCACTGGTACACTTGGCCCACCTCTAAACCACTATTATTTATCCCAATTAGGTTTATTCAATTATTTTTCAGGCTAATTATGGTATTTAGGAAAATTAAGGTAATTTTAAAGTGTGGAAAAATATATACTAAAAGAAGTTGGTTAAAAAAAACAGCAGAACCCTTCAAAAGAGATTCACTCATGCCCAATAATGATAATCATTCTCGATTTCGGCTTGGTTCTGATTTTATTCTACTAGGCGGGTAGATCCAAATTAAGAATTGAATCTTAGGAAGATAATGAAATCATGGCGGAAAACGTGTGGCATAGTTTGCATCACGTACACGATACTTAAATTTACCAATATTTCCTTAAATATTATAAAAATATAAAAATATTGAAATAAAGGTCTATAATATAAAAACTATTATAGTAGTAGTAGGTCTCCTTTTTTTTTACAGAAATATTGTTAATACCTACAATGTGCCAAGATAAATTTATTCTGTCAATAAAGTGGACCAAATAACTTTTTAGAATTAAATTTCTCAACTAGAGAACATATTTCAGTACTGTTTGAAATTATAGAACTCATCTTCCTGGGATGCACACTAGTATCGTGAACCGAGAAAAAAGTGGATATAAAACTCATGAATCATAAAGTTTAACTATCAAAATATTATGTATGACATATATTTTATTGTTTTTCAATTGAATGCAGATACTTAACTGAGAATTTGCACGCCATGCATAATATGGCAAAATATGAAAGAAAATATTATTACAATATATTACTATCGCTTTATTATTCACATTTAGCAAATAAACGATTTCATTTCATTTCATGTATAACTTGACACTCTTACTTATCTTTAGGACACCCGTAGTCCGCCAAATAAAATTTATCACTTCTTTGAAATCCACGGCACACTTGGCCACTGTTCGAATGTCTATGGACGAACTTGTCCAATACAGTAGGTAACATACATAGTTACCATCAACAGACACACATGGTCCAATACAGTAGGTAAAATACTTATTTACCGCCTATAGACGCACTGGTCCAATACAGTAGGTAACATACATAGTTACCATTAACAGACACACATGGTCCAATACAGTAGGTAAAATACTTATTTACCGCCTATAGACGCACTGGTCCAATACAGTAGGTAACATACATAGTTACCATCTACAGACACACATGGTCTAATACAGTAGGTAACATCATAGTTACCGTCTAAAACTAAAACTATCATTTTGACTCAACTCATAGTCTAACTATGCCTTTCAAGTAAGAAGGCTTAGAATCAAACATGTCTATCAAACTTTGGCTGCCATCATTTTCACTCAACTCATTATTTCATTTTACCCTCCAAATAAAACATGACGAAAATTACAAATCTTGAATTTGATTGCACATTAAATTTTTAGTCAGTTGAAACTAATGGCATTAACACACATGGTTAAAACTTAAAATAAATAAATTAAGGACCCACATAACCCCACTATTATAGCAACCTGGATACATATGAACACACTTACAATCATGTTGTACCTGCATTTTTGTGAATAAAATTTCGTTCATTCATTCATTCACACTTAGTCCAATATAGAATAAACTTTGTTAAATCTCACAGATTTACATTCACCCGCCATCCTTATCAACCCCACACTGTCCATAAACTGTTCATCGAGTTCGCAACTGTATTAATAAAATTATATAATGTGGGTACTATATAAATGATTCATAATTGATGTCATACCTTCAACTTTTTAACATCTTCTAAATGTATCGAGTTCTCATAACATAAGAAAGACTATTTCTCCAAATGTTGAATATAGCAAGGATACATTATCAAAGAGTCGCTTTGACCAAATGATCCAAACTGATATGTCAACATAGCTTTTCGTCATGATCATACGGGATATAATCCTTTAAGAAAATTGACCTACCCGAAATTAATGATGGGTGTCGCAATGCTAACAATATCACAGGAAAACAGTACCAAAGAGTAGCCTTGGCCAAATGTTCCAAGTGATATGATAGAATCACTGTAGTCTTAAAATTATTGTAAAGGACAAAGCCTTTCAACAACTTATTACTAAATTAACACCATTAATTCCATATAAAATACTATAATCTTAGCTATTCGAAAAATAATTATTCACAACTATTTTCAAGGTAAAACATTTCATACAAAGTAATCATTTCTTACATACCATTGGGTTCTTGTCACTTCTGAAGTTGTCACAAATATCGATACTTTGCCCATTTTTAACCGAGCTATTCAAAAATAAACCACTAACTGCCTGTCTTCGCTGTCGACCATCCGGCCCTCGCTTTCTCCCCCCCATTTTTCCCACTCTTTACGTAATTTTGTAGGGGCTACGCGTGCTTATTCCTGATTGGCCAACGCAACCATGTTTGCCAACAACTAACAAATTACCGACATAAAACAAATGTTGCCACACTGAAAGAATTGCCACTTGAAAAATTCATTTAACACCGTTATTTTTATAAAATCATGACATTAATGATGATGATATTATGTTTAAGTACAATTTGACGACCTGCCTGGCTCAGTGGTGAGCGCTGTTGACTTATAACTGGGAGGTCTCGGGTTCGATTCCCGGCGGGGTCAATTTGGAAATTTATAATTTCTGAATTGTCTCTGGTCTGGTCTGGTGGGAGGCTTTGTCCGTGGCTAGTTACTACTTTACCGTCAAAGACGTGCCGCCAAGCGATTTAGCGTTGCGGCACTATGGCGTGTAGAAACCAATTAGGGGAATTTATAATTTTCAAATTGTCTCTGGTCTGGTCTGGTGGCTTTGGCCTTGTAGTTACCACCCTACAGTCAAAAACGTGCCGCCAAGCGATTTAGCGTTCCAGCACGATGGCGTGTAGAAACCGATTAGGGATATGGGTTGAATGTTCACTGCCGTACCCCTTCCAGGTTAGCCCGCTATCATCTTAGACTGCATCTTCATTTACCATCAGATGAAATCGCAGTCAAAGAACTAGCTTGTCATCGAATAAAAAAAAACAATTTAGGTAATTTTGAGGTTATACAGCAACTGAGTTTCTGCCTAAACTTCCTTGAAAGCGTTTTGCTAAATTCGACCTTAGAGCGATTTAGAATCTATCTATGTGGAATAATACATTTGGACTTCAAGCCAATAGTATAGTCGACTTGGTATAAGTACTAATAAGTTTTCTGTATTATAACAATCGCTAAGTATGGGCTCCATAAGAAGGCTCAAGGTCACTCAGCGGGCGATGGAGAGAGCTATGCTCGGAGTATCCCTGCGAGATCAAATCAGAATTGAGGAGATCCGTAGTAGAACCAAAGTCACCAACATAGTCCAGCGTGTCGCGAACCTGAAATGCAAATGGGTGGGCACATAGTTCGGAGAGCCCCCGACCCCGCACCAGGAAGCGCAGTGTTTGCAGACCCCCCATTAGGTAGACTGACAACAAACGAGTCGCAGGGAGCCGCTGGATTCAGGCGACGTAAGACTCAAGGCTGTGGAAGTCCATGCAAGAGCCTTTTGTCCAGCAGTGGACGTCTATCGGTTGACAAAAAATATTATATCAATTAGCAATCTCCGGTCAAAAAATGCGCAAATATTGCGGTTTTTTTTTATTCGATGACAAGATAGTCCTTGACTGCGATCTCACCTGATGGTTTTCTAGTTAATTTTACTATTAGTTTTCTTAAAAAAATAATCTTTTTATTTCAGGTTGATGTGCTAGAAAATTCAGAAACGGAGAATGAAAACCAAGCTGAAAGCAATGAAGAGCCTTTGAATATAGTCCGACAGATGCATGGCTCTGGATCAGACGAAGAGTGGCTCAACGAGGAACTCTACGAGCCTGTGGACTACAAACCTAAGCGCAAAAAGATAAAGTACAGGAATATTAAAAGAGAAATCCAGACTCCTCCGCCGAGTAATCAAAAATATAGGGTCGTACAGCCTCCTGTCTACTCCAAACCAGAACGCGTGATCGTATTCATCATTCATTCTTTCATCTCAACCCATCACTGGCCCACTACTGGGCTAAGGTTTTGGCCACGCTGACTAAGTGCGGACCCTAGTAGCAATTTGCGTTGGCTGTTAGTTGGGCCTTCGTCCCTAGTTTGGTTGGCCAACAGTAAGACTTGTCATCCCTAAAAACCGCGTTGCCAATCGTAGAAAAGCGGGATGTGGTTGGCCTTACGAAGGGACTTAGTTGGCATCACCACTACCATCTCCCAACCTTTGGCTAACGTTGGCTACAAAACCCCAACGGAAATTGCTACTAGGGGAAGCCGTGGGCATTTGGCATTCGTTCATCCATCACCGGCACACTTCTGGCCAACCAGTCCAACCACGCTGGCTCAATGCAAATCGGCTTTCACACGCCTTTGAGAACATTAGGCAGAACTCACAGGCATGCTATTTCCTCACTATGTTTTCCTTCAATAGATATCATCATTAGCAACCCATCAACGGCTTACTACTGAGCGCAGGTCTCCTCTCAGAGAAGGGTTATAGGCCATAGTCCACCACGCTGGCCCAATGCGAATTGGCGGACTTCACACACCTTCAAGAACATTATGAAGAACTCTCAGGTGTGCAGGTTTCCTCGCGATGTTTTCCTTCACCGTTGAAGCAAGTGATATTTAATTGCTTAAACGCACTTCGATCGAACCTGCGAACCCCCAAATAGGAGACCACAGTCCTAACCACTAAGCTAATAGATAGGCTAGGCAATAGATATATTAAACTTTTATTAATTAATATTAATATTAGGTATATTTTTATCTCTGTTGGCGACCTATATCAATACAATGGACGTCTATTGGTTGTAAAAGCGACATGGGTTTTCAAAATAACCAAACCACTGGTGCTTTTAATGCAAATGGCAGCCACGCGCGCATTAGATTGTTCATCAAAGTTAGCGCATTGAATCATGAAGCTGCTCCAAACTACATCGCGCTATAGGAATACCTATACCTGATATTGTTACCGACCGCAGCGCCCCCTAGTCTGGACGTCTAGCCGTCTGGCGTTACCCTATGTACCTAACACGCAGGGTTGCCAGTTGCCACTCATATTTAATTACAAAGTAAAGTATTTAAACACGTTTTTTCGGTACGTTTTTCTTTAAGGCTTGGGCACACATAATGGGGCCCTTTGGTAATAAGTCAAACGTGGTTCTTGGAAATTGTTTTATAATAATATCCTACTTCCTACTAATATTATAAATGCGAAAGTTTGTGAGGATGGATGTTTGTTACTCTTTAACGCCATAACGAATGAACCGATTTGACTGAAATTTGGAATACAGATAGCTCATACCCAGGATTAATAAATAGGCTACATTAAATCCCAGAACATTGAGAAGTTCCCGCGGGAGTTAAAAACCTTAATCCACGCGGACGAAGTCGCGGGTATCATCTAGTATTACATACAAAAACTTGGGTAGAAAGCAAGCATAATGCAAAAAAAGCAAAGTGTAATAATTTTTTATATATTTCTTATAGTTTTGGGGTAAATTAAAAAACATTTTTAATACTAAAAATAGCTTATCCCAAACTTAACTTCTCGGCAATACAATTATTATTCATTAATATCATAAATAATATAAAGTGTGTTTGTTTTATGGTTTGTCCTTTAATCACTCACCAACGGAACAATAATTAATAGACGTAATTTATTGCATATGTATTAAGATTAACATAGAGAGTGAATAAGACTTTTGTTCAAAGCAAACAGTAACCTTGCCAAGTTGCTTCTCTCCAGGTTCTGAACTATAGTGTTTTACATCACGTTAGTCCCTATGTAGGTATGTTGCGGCGTGATTGGAGGACAAACTAAAGGTTCAATCATACCACAAAACAGCAAACCCACAAACAAACACACTTTCGCATTTACAACATAAATAGAGTTTGGATCCATCTAAAAAGATTGTCAACCCTAAAACAATAACTGATACTATGAAACAAACTAAACCTTAACCCCATAGCATAAGGGCTATAATAAACAATACATTTGGGAGGATTGCAATATTTGAGCTCTACCAAAGAAAAATTTAAAAAGAATAAAAAATTCAGTGATGGATGAATCTATGGTGACTTTCTAACAAACTAGCTAAATCCGGTTCAATATCGGTGATTATTATTATACAGTATCTTCAAAGTTTCAAATAAGAAGTTGTGTTAATTAATAGGGGTCGATTTTTAAACCTCGTCGACCCCCAAAATCAGTTTTCGTTTATGTCGACCCCTCTGAAACCGATTTCGACTCCAAGGGGTCGATATCGACCACTTTGGGAATCCCTGCACTATAGGTCTCAGGTTCTCAAGTACCTACCCAAACAAAATTCTGCGGTTAAAATAGCTACTGAACTGATAATAGGTACATACGGATTTTACATCCAATTTTCTGCAGTCGGCTACAGTTTTTTTTAGTTTTTTGTTTGTTAAAAAGTTAAGTACAAGGATCCCTCATAGTTTCGCCAAGTCCGTCCGTCTGTCCGCGGTCTAGCGCAGAGACTATAGAAAAAATTTCATGACTCCTCAACATATTTGCTTTTTAGAGGATCAAGCTAGACTTAGTGCCGACTTCACCAACGTCGAATGACGTTAATCCTAGGAATAAATTGGGCGTTCTGACAGTTTTTGTATTGAAAATACTGTTAAAATATCAAATTTATGCTCGGATAAGACTAATTTTACGTTGGTGAAATCGGCCCTTAGAGTCTAGCTAGTAGACCCTAGAGCATCTTCATCATGATTTTGGATTGGATGGGTTATTTCAATGTCATCCGTGAAATGGCAGAAAGTTCCGGCTTATCTTAGAATTTTTGTCATGTGAAAGTGGCTATCAACAACTACCATGCAAATCTAGTCGTCGAGTCTAGAGCATCTTTGAGACTATTATCAACAAGGTAAGTCTAGATTCTAGACTGTCCTGCAGTATCCCACTGGCTGTCCTCATCACCATTTACTAGTTATCCAGTTGCACGGTAGCTAAGCTGCGGCATGAGAATGTTTTTTATTGTTTTGGAGAACGTGGTTAGCTGGCGTTCGGAATTATTTAAACCCAGACAGACATACTTTAATGACAAACGGTACGTATAGTATCGTCATACAGTTTCATGTTGACCGAGCGCTACCGCCACGTTACACACCGTAACGTTCATGAATACACAATCCTATAACCAGCACGTCCGTACACCTATGGCGTGTACGGACGTGCTGGTGCATGACAGTGTATTGGTGCGTGTACTTACGTATACGCACGTTTGTGACATATGTGACGTAATGTGGTATCTGAATTATTATAATGACTTGGCACTTGTCAGGCCACGTCTGAGCGTGGACCGAGCCGAGCCGAGTCGTGCCGAGCCGAGCCGTTTTTGTGGTTGTTTGCTTCCAGTTGAGAGTTGAGACTTGGTGGTGGTATTTGGTGAGTTGGTATCCATTTAACACTATAGGATAAAAAAAGAAGGAGAAATGGAATCTGAGTCGCCGGGGGACCCGCCGCGCGCCGGGCCCTCCGGACCCAATGGACCTGTCGCATCCCACTCCTTCCCAGGAAATGCACTCCGATCGACCCAAGAAGCGGCCCGCTGAGCCCGTAAATCAAGGCCTCACTTCAAAGCGTGTTGTTACTGAACCTGATTACCCAATCGACTCTATTCAAAATATTTACACGCATCCCTCCGTAACCATACTAGACAAAACTTACGGACCAAATGATTTAGGACCGTTTTTTGTTCATATTACCCGTATTGAATCAGACCCAGCAGCTGGCTTGTCACTGAGACCAATAAAAATTGGCCTACTCATGTCAAAAAACAAAATCAACAATATAGTACGGGACGGCGTAAAAGCGATTGGCAGAAACAGAGTCTCTGTACAATTCAAACATAGAGATGATGCTAACTCATTCCTACATCACCCATGCCTCCAACAGAATCAACTAAAGGCAACCATACCAACATACCATGTCACTCGGATGGGACTCATACGAGGAGTGCCTAAAGAGTGGTCCATGACAGAACTGGCAGAAGCCATAGAGGTCCCAGAAAATATTGGCATCATCCTTAAAGCTAGACGGCTTAACCGCAAAGTAGTCAACGAGGGTAACCCATCATGGGTACCAACTCAATCAGTAGTGCTAACCTTTAGTGGTCAAATACTCCCAAAAAACGTTTATGTCTATTACACATCCATGGTAGTGGAAAAGTACCTTTTGCCCACTATCCAATGCCACAATTGCTGCCGCTTCGGCCATATCAAAAGTCAGTGCAGAAGTAAGCCTAGGTGCTTTAAGTGCAGTCAAGAGCATACAGGAGAAACTTGTCAAGCATCAGCCGAATCATTTAACTGCATTCTGTGTACAGGTAAGCACCAAGCTACCTATAAAGAATGTCCTGAACATCAAAGGCAGAGAAACATTAAATTAATGATGTCTGATAATAATGTTTCTTACATTGAAGCTTCATCACAGATTCCTTCAGTCCGAAGGTCATATGCAGACATTGCTGCAACAATGTTTGCTTCAACAGCACAATCAAATTTAAATCATAATCCTCCAAAAACATCCTCTACAATTCCAAACAAGTCCTATAAGAAAACTGTGTTTACTGCCCCCCGGCCTAGACCACCCCCTTCCAAAGGATTTGACAGGCAATCCCGTCGATCCGTCCAGTGGTTTGGCGCTGTGTGTTGATAGATCAAATCAGTCAACCAATCAGTTAGTCAATCAGTCAGTCAGTCATCTTTTCCTTTTATATATTTAGATATAAAGAGCAACCGCCGAGTTTCTTACTGATTCTTCTCGGCAGGAAGGGCATTCTGAACCAGTGGTAGAATCATCGACGATTCAAAAGCACTTGTAAAAAAGTTTATTTGTTTTTTATTATTATATAAAAAATATTTGTATTCTATTCGTTAAGTGAATGTACCATGTACTGGTTCGGAATGCCGTGCCGTTCCAATCGAGAATAACCACTAAGAAAATTCAAAGTCAAATTCAAAAAGAGCTTCGATAGCTTCGTATGTGCAGGCTAGTTTAAGCCGTATCCCTGCGCGCTAGAGCTTATTTTGCCCTGAACATGTATGAATCGCGCTTCACTTTCCTGCATTATTTCAACTGAATTACTATTGATTCTCACGCTTCCGAGTTTATGAATATTTTTCATTTTTTTCAAAACAAAAACATTTTTATTTTTAAGTTTAATTCTATTTTTCGATATTAATACTGAGGGCAAATCGTTCTGCTGCAGAAATAAACCATTCAAACAGCGTGTATGCCTTTCTTACTCCCACCCGCCGCGGTCTTGCGCCACTAGCATCCAACGGCTCCTTGACTTCTTGTCAATTATGCTCCCTGGCTTTAGAAATCTATTTAATACCTTTAAACGAGCAATTCTTGTATATATATATATATATATAAATATATATATATATATATATTAATCATATAATCTCAATCTCGGAAACGGCTCCAACGATTTTCATGAAATTTGATAAATCCAAAATGACGACACGAAGTTCGTTCGCTCGTACTGGTTAGCGCCACAAGTTAAACAATATACATTGAATAATTCTAAAAGTTAACACAAATGCATTATGAATAAATTTCAATATATTAAAGTCAAGCAAGTCGTATTGAGAAAACAAGGTCATGGATTTTTCCATCATGATTTAAAAGGATTCATGGAAGTAGGAATTACGACTAGGTCTGTTCATCCATATCAACCATGTCCACAGCCTAATTATGCAATTTAAAGCAGTAGCTTTAAATTGCTTAGGTAGCGTGAAGAAGCGCGAGTTTGCAATGATCGATATGAGATTCAACAACAACAACATCAATAGCCTATAACAGTCCACTGCTGGACTAAAGGCCTCCAAGGGGAGGGTTTGCCCATAATCACCACGCGGGGCAGACGGGTTGGTGATCGCAGTAGATGGTAGTAGTAGCACAGAGGACGCTGCTGCCCGTTCTCCGTTATATTCCCTTAGTCGCCTCGTACGACACCCGCGGGAAGAGGAGAGGTGGTGACAACTGTATTCTGATCTGCCGTCACCACACGGCACAATGATATGAGATTAGTCGATAACAATGCGTCACGGGCAGCGCGGCGAGATTTAAAACCCAACACACTTCACTTTTACGTCACTACCTGATATGGCTGCAGGTTGGCGTAGTCCAAGAAGTGCAGCAGCCTATCGTGCATCTTATGACGTCATGACTCTACCACCGGTTCGGAAAGCGGATTCTGCTGAGAAGAGCCGGCCGGTAAATTAAAAAAATTTAAGGAATTACTTAAGTTTTTTATTTACCTAAAGTCTAAAGTTTTAAAAGCAGCAGAGGTTTCGATATGTATGTGTTAATGTATCGTTACTTTTTTTAAACTTAAGTAATGACGTAAGTTTTCTTGCTGTGAGGCTAAAACAGCGATGGGCTAAATATTAAAAAGTAATGAATGGGCAAGAAGAATGGTAGAGATCATAATGTTAATAAAAAGTAAGTAAAGTAAGTAAGTGTTTTGGTAAGTAGGTAGCAAATTCTTTTTGTTTAAATTAGATATTCTAGGTAAAATCCTTGAAACATTTTCGTTAAAAAAACAATTTAATTATACATAATTATTAACGTTAAACCTATTTAAAAATTCATCAATTAGTGTCAATGTGTGTTTTCTAGCGTTACAATTAAATAATGCGAGAATAATAATGCTCAATATCAAGAAAAATGGGACAGTCCGAGTAATTTCAAACTTATGGAGTGTCTATTGAGTCTATTTGAAACTGATAGAATAAAATATGAGGTACGTGAATCTGTCATTTACATAGTATATCTAATATGGTAATTAGGGAAAACTTTTTGACTTGAAAAATGAAAACTCTATACTTACTTACAAAAAAAAAAATGTTTTTGGAACGTAGTTCCTTATTGCGCGGTGCGGAACTCGGAAGGGGGCTAGACGGATCGACACTTTTTTGAAACCGACCCTTTTTAGGGTTCCATACCAAAATGGTAAAAATGGAACCCTTATGGTGAGACTTTCTCCGTCCGTCCGTCTGTCACAGTCGATTATTTCAGTAACTATTAAAGCTATCGACATGAAATTTGGCATAGTTGTGTATAATAGTGGCCCAACATCAATGGAATAAAGAAAAATCGAAAATTATTTTTAGTTTTATTAAAAAAGGGGGAAAATCGGGGGTTTGAAATTTCAAAGTAAGATAATTATACTGAACTAGTAGGGCGCGTGGGTGCGCGGCCCGCAAGCGGACCGCGGTTTTCTATCGTCAAGTGGACTTTCAGGTCCTGATCATTTTCTATCAAATAACCATTCTTCCATCTTTTATACTCTCCGAGATAGATGCCGATGAAATTTGTATGGCCGCCATCTTGAATCCGCCATTTTGAAATTTTTTTCAGCTCACTGCCAATTGGATGAGGTTTCGAGTATTTTTTGTTTGAGCACCTCCCACCTATCTTCAATACCCTGGCCGTGCTCCTCACCCACCTTCCAAATCCTCGATCATCATATTATCTCATCATTTGTCAGAATGAGAATTCTTCTATAAAAACAAATTTTGAAAAGGAACCGTATCAAAGTCTTGCATAGTTCTCAGCTTATAGTCTATTCAATATTCGCCATATATTTTGTATGAAGAAAAAAAAAAATTCCGCCATCTTGATTTTTTTTCTGTTCATCAAGTAGACCTTTGGGTCTTGATCATCTTTTTCAAAGAACCCACTCTTCCATCTTTTATACTCTCCGAGATAGACGCCAACGAAGTTTGTATGGCCGCCATCTTTTTTCCGCCATTTTGAATTTTTTTTCAGCTCGCTGCCAATTGGATGAGGTTTCGAATGACATTTGTTCGAGCACACCCCACCTATATTTAATAACCTGGCTGTGCTCCTCACCCGTCTCCGAAATCCTCACTCATCAGCTCTCTCCATATTTTTCCTCTCAATGAATTTTTGTCTTCTATACAAAAAAAAATTTTTCATACAAAATTTTACAGGAGAGGTGATCAATGAGTGAGTGAGTGAATCAGCACGAGCAGCTATATATATATTAACTAGCGTTTGCTCGGTGCGCGAGCTGCTAAAGCAGCTCGCGGGAAGTGTTATTGCTAAAAGTAGGGCGCGTGGGTGCGCGGCCCGCTAAAGCGGACCGCGATTGTTCGGCTTTATTTATTTCGCTCGGTGCGCGAGCTGCTAAAGCAGCTCGCGGGAAGTGTTATTACTAAAAGTAGGGCGCGTGGGTGCGCGGCCCGCTAAAGCGGACCGCGATTTTTTTACTCATCAAGTAGACCTTCGGAGTCTGGTCATCTTTTGCCAAAAAATTTGTTCGAGCACACCCCACCTATCTGCAATAACCTGGCCGTGCTCCTCATTCACAAAAGAAAAAGAAAAAAAAAAGAAAAATAAAGAAAAAAAAAAAAAATGAAAAAAAAGAAAAAGAAAAAAAGCCCTATGAACCTATCAAAATCAATGTCTTGCATAGTTCCCAACTTCTAGTCCCTTCAATATTCCCCATACATTTTGTATGGGAAAAAAAAGTTCCGCCATCTTGAATTTTTTTCCTACTCACCAGGTAGACCTCCGGGTTGTGATCATCTTTTGTAGAGAAACCGCTCCTCCATCTTTTATAGTCTCCGAGAGAGAGACGGACAAAATTTGCCGCCATTTTTTTTCCGCCATTTTGGAATTTTTTTTCAACTCACTGGCAACTGCTCGAGGTTTCGAATGACATTTGGTCGAGCACCCTCCACCTATCTTCTATACCCTGGCCGTACCCCTCGCCCGTCTCCGAACTCCTCACTCATCAGCTCTCTCCACCTTTCACCGAGTTACATTCTTTGAGATCTATACGACACCATGGGTGAAAAAAATTTTTTTCATACAAAATTTTACAGGAGAGGGGTCGGAAATTTGAGACGTCACAGCTCGGCCGCCATCTTGTTTTTTTAATTTTTTTCACTTTTTCTGTTAATCGTTTACTAATTTCTACAATAATCCAACATTTCAAAGAAATCGGTTGGAAAACAAAAGAGTTGCAAGAATCACGTCGGCCGCCATCTTGTTTTTCCGAAATGTCATAATTTTTCCCCACTCGAATCCCCCACCCGGACATATCTCCCCTACATCATTGTATCGTTTTCCGTCTCTTTCTAGGAGAACAATCGTGTCAATCAGTCAGTGAGTCAGTGAGTGGTAATCGAGCTATATATATTATAATAACTAGCATGTGCTCGGTGCGCGAGCTGCTAAAGCAGCTCGCGGGAAGTGTTACTGCTACAAGTAGGGCGCGTGGGTGCGCGGCCCGCTAAAGCGGACCGCGATTGTTCGGCTTTATTTATTTCGCTCGGTGCGCGAGCTGCTAAAGCAGCTCGCGGGAAGTGTTATTACTACAAGTAGGGCGCGTGGGTGCGCGGCCCGCTAAAGCGGACCGCGATTTTTTTACTCATCAAGTAGACCTTCGGATTCTGGTCATCTTTTGCCAAAAAATTTGTTCGAGCACACCCCACCTATCTGCAATAACCTGGCCGTGCTCCTCATTCACAAAAAAAAAGAAAAGAAAAAAAAAAAAATGAAAAATGAAAAAAAAGAAAAAGAAAAAAAGCCCTATGAACCTATCAAAATCAATGTCTTGCATAGTTCCCAACTTCTAGTCCCTTCAATATTCCCCAAACATTTTGTATGTAAAAAAAAAAATCCGCCATCTTGAATTTTTTTCCTACTCACCAGGTAGACCTCCGGGTTGTGATCACCTTTTGTCGAGAAACCGCTCCTCCATCTTTTATAGTCTCCGAGAGAGAGACGGACAAAATTTGCCGCCATTTTTTTTCCGCCATTTTGGAATTTTTTTTCAACTCACTGGCAACTGCTCGAGGTTTCGAATGACATTTGGTCGAGCACCCTCCACCTATCTTCTATACCCTGGCCGTGCCCCTCGCCCGTCTCCGAACTCCTCACTCATCAGCTCTCTCCACCTTTCTCCGAGTCACATTCTTTGAGCTCTATACGACACCATGGGTGAAAAAAATTTTTTTCATACAAAATTTTACAGGAGAGGGGTGGAAATTTGAGACGTCACAGCTCGGCCGCCATCTTGTTTTTTTAATTTTTTTCACTTTTTCTGTTAATCGTTTACTAATTTCTACAATAATCCAAAATTTCAAAGAAATCGGTTGGAAAACAAAAGAGTTGCAAGATTCACGTCGGCCGCCATCTTGTTTTTCCGAAATGTCATAATTTTTCCCCACTCGAATCCCCCACCCGAACATATCTCCCGTACATCATTTTATCGTTTTTTGTCTCTTTCTAGGAGAACAATTATGTCAATGAGTCAGTGAATCAGTGAGTGAGTGGTAATCGAGCTATATATATTATAACTAGCGTTTGCTCGGTGCGCGAGCTGCTAAAGCAGCTCGCGGGAAGTGTTATTGCTACAAGTAGGGCGCGTGGGTGCGCGGCCCGCTAAAGCGGACCGCGATTGTTCGGCTTTATTTATTTCGCTCGGTGCGCGAGCTGCTAAAGCAGCTCGCGGGAAGTGTTATTGCTACAAGTAGGGCGCGTGGGTGCGCGGCCCGCTAAAGCGGACCGCGATTGTTCGGCTTTATTTATTTCGCTCGGTGCGCGAGCTGCTAAAGCAGTTCGCGGGAAGTGTTATTACTACAAGTAGGGCGCGTGGGTGCGCGGCCCGCTAAAGCGGACCGCGATTTTTTTACTCATCAAGTAGACCTTCGGATTCTGGTCATCTTTTGCCAAAAAATTTGTTCGAGCACACCCCACCTATCTGCAATAACCTGGCCGTGCTCCTCATTCACAAATGAAAAAGAAAAAAATATGAAAAAAAATGAAAAAAAAGAAAAAAAGCAAATGTAAAATGAAAAAAAAGAAAAAGAAAAAAGCCCTATGAACCTATCAAAATCAATGTCTTGCATAGTTCCCAACTTCTAGTCCCTTCAATATTCCCCATACATTTTGTATGGGGGGAAAAAAAAATCCGCCATCTTGAATTTTTTTCCTACTCACCAGGTAGACCTCCGGGTTGTGATCATCTTTTGTCGAGAAACCGCTCCTCCATCTTTTATAGTCTCCGAGAGAGAGACGGACAAAATTTGCCGCCATTTTTTTTCCGCCATTTTGGAATTTTTTTTCAACTCACTGGCAACTGCTCGAGGTTTCGAATGACATTTGGTCGAGCACCCTCCACCTATCTTCTATACCCTGGCCGTGCCCCTCGCCCGTCTCCGAACTCCTCACTCATCAGCTCTCTCCACCTTTCTCCGAGTTACATTCTTTGAGCTCTATACGACACCATGGGTGAAAAAAATTTTTTTCATACAAAATTTTACAGGAGAGGGGTCGGAAATTTGAGACGTCACAGCTCGGCCGCCATCTTGTTTTTTTAATTTTTTTTACTTTTTCTGTTAATCGTTTACTAATTTCTACAATAATCCAAAATTTCAAAGAAATCGGTTGGAAAACAAAAGAGTTGCAAGAATCACGTCGGCCGCCATCTTGTTTTTCCGAAATGTCATAATTTTTCCCCACTCGAATCCCCCACCCGAACATATCTCCCCTACATCATTTTATCGTTTTTTGTCTCTTTCTAGGAGAACAATCGTGTCAATGAGTCAGTGAGTCAGTGAGTGGTAATCGAGCTATATATATTATAACTAGCGTTTGCTCGGTGCGCGAGCTGCTAAAGCAGCTCGCGGGAAGTGTACTCTTTTTTTGTAGCTCGCGGGAAGTGTACTAAAAGTAGGGCGCGTGGGTGCGCGGCCCGCTAAAGCGGACCGCGATTTTTTTACTCATCAAGTAGACCTTCGGATTCTGGTCATCTTTTGCCAAAAAATTTGTTCGAGCACACCCCACCTGGCCGTGCTCCTCATTCACAAAAGAAAAAAAAAAAAAAGAAAAAGAAAAAAAAGAAATGTAAAAATAAAAGGAAAAAGAAAAAGAAAAAAGAAAAAGAAAAAAAGCAATTTAAAAATGAAAAAAAAGAAAAAGAAAAAAAAAGAAAAAGAAAAGAAAATGAAAAAAGAAAATAAAGAAAAAAATAAAGGAAAAAAGAAAGAAAAAAAGCAAATGAAAAATGAAAACAAAGAAAAAGAAAAAAAAGAAAAAGAAAAGAAAAAAGAAAAAAAGAAAAAAAAAGAAGAAAAAAAAAGAGAAATAGAAAAAAACACGAAAAAGAAAAATAAAGAAAATTGAAAAAAAGAAAAAAAAAAAAGAAAAAAAGAAAAAGAAGAAAAAAGAAAAAGAAAATAAAAAAAAGAAAAAAAAAGAAGAAAAAAAAAGAGAAAAAAGAAGAATCAATATTCGCCATATATATTTTGTATGGAAAAAAAATCCGCCATCTTGTTTTTTTTCCTGTTCATCAAGTACACCTTTGGGTCTTGATCATCTGTTGCCAAGAAACTTCTCTTCCATCTTTTATACTCTCCAAGATAGACACCAGAGAAAGTTTCTATGGCCGCCATCTTGAATCCGCCATTTTGGAGGTTTTTTTCAACTCCCTGCTAATTGGATGTGGTTTCGAGTAATTTTTGTTGGAGCACACCCCACCTAGTTGGTCGCGTGGATAGTTGGCAAAAAAACCCCTCTTTCACCTTTTTTAACCCATTTCCAAAAAGGAGGAGGTTCTCAATTCGGCCAGTATATTTAATTCTCCGAGATCTAAGACACCTATGAACCTATCAAAATCAATGTCTTGCATAGTTCCCGACTTCTAGTCCCTTCAATATTCCCCATACATTTTGTATGGGGGGAAAAAAAATCCGCCATCTTGAATTTTTTTCCTACTCATCAGGTAGACCTTCGGGTTGTGATCATCTTTTGTCGAGAAACCGGTCCTCCATCTTTTATAGTCTCCGAGAGAGAGACGGACAAAATTTGCCGCCATTTTTTTTCCGCCATTTTGGAATTTTTTTTCAACTCACTGGCAACTGCTCGAGGTTTCGAATGACATTTGGTCGAGCACCCTCCACGTATCTTGTATACCCTGGCCGTGCCTCTCGCCCGTCTCCGAACTCCTCACTCATCAGCTCTCGCCTCCTTTCTCCAAATCACATTCTTTGAGCTCTATACGACACCATGGGTGAAAAAAATTTTTTTCATACAAAATTTTACAGGAGAGGGGTCGGAAATTTGAGACGTCACAGCTCGGCCGCCATCTTGTTTTTTTAATTTTTTTTACTTTTTCTGTTAATCGTTTACTAATTTCTACAATAATCCAAAATTTCAAAGAAATCGGTCGGAAAACAAAAGAGTTGTAAGATTCACGTCGGCCGCCATCTTGTTTTTCCGAAATGTCATAATTTTCCCCAACTCGAATCCCCCCCCCAAACACATCTCCCGAACATCATTATATCGATTTCCGTCTCCTTCTAGGAGAACAACCCTGTCAATGAGTCAGTGAATCAGTCAGTCAGTGGTAATCGAGCTATATATATTATAACTAGCGTTTGCTCGGTGCGCGAGCTGCTAAAGCAGCTCGCGGGAAGTGTTATTGCTACAAGTAGGGCGCGTGGGTGCGCGGCCCGCTAAAGCGGACCGCGATTGTTCGGCTTTATTTATTTCGCTCGGTGCGCGAGCTGCTAAAGCAGCTCGCGGGAAGTGTTATTGCTACAAGTAGGGCGCGTGGGTGCGCGGCCCGCTAAAGCGGACCGCGATTGTTCGGCTTTATTTATTTCGCTCGGTGCGCGAGCTGCTAAAGCAGTTCGCGGGAAGTGTTATTACTACAAGTAGGGCGCGTGGGTGCGCGGCCCGCTAAAGCGGACCGCGATTTTTTTACTCATCAAGTAGACCTTCGGATTCTGGTCATCTTTTGCCAAAAAATTTGTTCGAGCACACCCCACCTATCTGCAATAACCTGGCCGTGCTCCTCATTCACAAATGAAAAAGAAAAAAATATGAAAAAAAATGAAAAAAAAGAAAAAAAGCAAATGTAAAATGAAAAAAAAGAAAAAGAAAAAAGCCCTATGAACCTATCAAAATCAATGTCTTGCATAGTTCCCAACTTCTAGTCCCTTCAATATTCCCCATACATTTTGTATGGGGGGAAAAAAAAATCCGCCATCTTGAATTTTTTTCCTACTCACCAGGTAGACCTCCGGGTTGTGATCATCTTTTGTCGAGAAACCGCTCCTCCATCTTTTATAGTCTCCGAGAGAGAGACGGACAAAATTTGCCGCCATTTTTTTTCCGCCATTTTGGAATTTTTTTTCAACTCACTGGCAACTGCTCGAGGTTTCGAATGACATTTGGTCGAGCACCCTCCACCTATCTTCTATACCCTGGCCGTGCCCCTCGCCCGTCTCCGAACTCCTCACTCATCAGCTCTCTCCACCTTTCTCCGAGTTACATTCTTTGAGCTCTATACGACACCATGGGTGAAAAAAATTTTTTTCATACAAAATTTTACAGGAGAGGGGTCGGAAATTTGAGACGTCACAGCTCGGCCGCCATCTTGTTTTTTTAATTTTTTTTACTTTTTCTGTTAATCGTTTACTAATTTCTACAATAATCCAAAATTTCAAAGAAATCGGTTGGAAAACAAAAGAGTTGCAAGAATCACGTCGGCCGCCATCTTGTTTTTCCGAAATGTCATAATTTTCCCCAACTCGAATCCCCCATTCGGACACATCTCCCGTACATCATTATATCGATTTCCGTCTCCTTCTAGGAGAACAACCCTGTCAATGAGTGAGTCAGTGAATCAGTCAGTCAGTGGTAATCGAGCTATATATATTACTAGCGTTTGCTCGGTGCGCGAGCTGCTAAAGCAGCTCGCGGGAAGTGTTATTGCTACAAGTAGGGCGCGTGGGTGCGCGGCCCGCTAAAGCGGACCGCGATTGTTCGGCTTTATTTATTTCGCTCGGTGCGCGAGCTGCTAAAGCAGCTCGCGGGAAGTGTTATTACTACAAGTAGGGCGCGTGGGTGCGCGGCCCGCTAAAGCGGACCGCGATTTTTTTACTCATCAAGTAGACCTTCGGATTCTGGTCATCTTTTGCCAAAAAATTTGTTCGAGCACACCCCACCTATCTGCAATAACCTGGCCGTGCTCCTCATTCACAAATGAAAAAGAAAAAAATATGAAAAAAAATGAAAAAAAAGAAAAAAAGCAAATGTAAAATGAAAAAAAAGAAAAAGAAAAAAGCCCTATGAACCTATCAAAATCAATGTCTTGCATAGTTCCCAACTTCTAGTCCCTTCAATATTCCCCATACATTTTGTATGGGGGGAAAGAAAAATCCGCCATCTTGAATTTTTTTCCTACTCACCAGGTAGACCTCCGGGTTGTGATCATCTTTTGTCGAGAAACCGCTCCTCCATCTTTTATAGTCTCCGAGAGAGAGACGGACAAAATTTGCCGCCATTTTTTTTCCGCCATTTTGGAATTTTTTTTCAACTCACTGGCAACTGCTCGAGGTTTCGAATGACATTTGGTCGAGCACCCTCCACCTATCTTCTATACCCTGGCTGTGCCCCTCGCCCGTCTCCGAACTCCTCACTCATCAGCTCTCTCCATCTTTCTCCGAGTCCCATTCTTTGAGCTCTATACGACACCATGGGTGAAAAAAATTTTTTTCATACAAAATTTTACAGGAGAGGGGTGGAAATTTGAGACGTCACAGCTCGGCCGCCATCTTGTTTTTTTAATTTTTTTCACTTTTTCTGTTAATCGTTTACTAATTTCTACAATAATCCAAAATTACAAAGAAATCGGTTGGAAAACAAAAGAGTTGCAAGAATCACGTCGGCCGCCATCTTGTTTTTCCGAAATGTCATAATTTTTCCCCACTCGAATCCCCCACCCGAACATATCTCCCGAACATTATTATATCGATTTCCGTCTCCTTCTAGGAGAACAATTATGTCAATGAGTCAGTGAATCAGTGAGTGAGTGGTAATCGAGCTATATATATTATAACTAGCGTTTGCTCGGTGCGCGAGCTGCTAAAGCAGCTCGCGGGAAGTGTTATTGCTACAAGTAGGGCGCGTGGGTGCGCGGCCCGCTAAAGCGGACCGCGATTGTTCGGCTTTATTTATTTCGCTCGGTGCGCGAGCTGCTAAAGCAGCTCGCGGGAAGTGTTATTGCTACAAGTAGGGCGCGTGGGTGCGCGGCCCGCTAAAGCGGACCGCGATTGTTCGGCTTTATTTATTTCGCTCGGTGCGCGAGCTGCTAAAGCAGTTCGCGGGAAGTGTTATTACTACAAGTAGGGCGCGTGGGTGCGCGGCCCGCTAAAGCGGACCGCGATTTTTTTACTCATCAAGTAGACCTTCGGATTCTGGTCATCTTTTGCCAAAAAATTTGTTCGAGCACACCCCACCTATCTGCAATAACCTGGCCGTGCTCCTCATTCACAAATGAAAAAGAAAAAAATATGAAAAAAAATGAAAAAAAAGAAAAAAAGCAAATGTAAAATGAAAAAAAAGAAAAAGAAAAAAGCCCTATGAACCTATCAAAATCAATGTCTTGCATAGTTCCCAACTTCTAGTCCCTTCAATATTCCCCATACATTTTGTATGGGGGGAAAAAAAAATCCGCCATCTTGAATTTTTTTCCTACTCACCAGGTAGACCTCCGGGTTGTGATCATCTTTTGTCGAGAAACCGCTCCTCCATCTTTTATAGTCTCCGAGAGAGAGACGGACAAAATTTGCCGCCATTTTTTTTCCGCCATTTTGGAATTTTTTTTCAACTCACTGGCAACTGCTCGAGGTTTCGAATGACATTTGGTCGAGCACCCTCCACCTATCTTCTATACCCTGGCCGTGCCCCTCGCCCGTCTCCGAACTCCTCACTCATCAGCTCTCTCCACCTTTCTCCGAGTTACATTCTTTGAGCTCTATACGACACCATGGGTGAAAAAAATTTTTTTCATACAAAATTTTACAGGAGAGGGGTCGGAAATTTGAGACGTCACAGCTCGGCCGCCATCTTGTTTTTTTAATTTTTTTTACTTTTTCTGTTAATCGTTTACTAATTTCTACAATAATCCAAAATTTCAAAGAAATCGGTTGGAAAACAAAAGAGTTGCAAGAATCACGTCGGCCGCCATCTTGTTTTTCCGAAATGTCATAATTTTCCCCAACTCGAATCCCCCATTCGGACACATCTCCCGTACATCATTATATCGATTTCCGTCTCCTTCTAGGAGAACAACCCTGTCAATGAGTGAGTCAGTGAATCAGTCAGTCAGTGGTAATCGAGCTATATATATTACTAGCGTTTGCTCGGTGCGCGAGCTGCTAAAGCAGCTCGCGGGAAGTGTTATTGCTACAAGTAGGGCGCGTGGGTGCGCGGCCCGCTAAAGCGGACCGCGATTGTTCGGCTTTATTTATTTCGCTCGGTGCGCGAGCTGCTAAAGCAGCTCGCGGGAAGTGTTATTACTACAAGTAGGGCGCGTGGGTGCGCGGCCCGCTAAAGCGGACCGCGATTTTTTTACTCATCAAGTAGACCTTCGGATTCTGGTCATCTTTTGCCAAAAAATTTGTTCGAGCACACCCCACCTATCTGCAATAACCTGGCCGTGCTCCTCATTCACAAATGAAAAAGAAAAAAATATGAAAAAAAATGAAAAAAAAGAAAAAAAGCAAATGTAAAATGAAAAAAAAGAAAAAGAAAAAAGCCCTATGAACCTATCAAAATCAATGTCTTGCATAGTTCCCAACTTCTAGTCCCTTCAATATTCCCCATACATTTTGTATGGGGGGAAAAAAAAATCCGCCATCTTGAATTTTTTTCCTACTCACCAGGTAGACCTCCGGGTTGTGATCATCTTTTGTCGAGAAACCGCTCCTCCATCTTTTATAGTCTCCGAGAGAGAGACGGACAAAATTTGCCGCCATTTTTTTTCCGCCATTTTGGAATTTTTTTTCAACTCACTGGCAACTGCTCGAGGTTTCGAATGACATTTGGTCGAGCACCCTCCACCTATCTTCTATACCCTGGCTGTGCCCCTCGCCCGTCTCCGAACTCCTCACTCATCAGCTCTCTCCATCTTTCTCCGAGTCCCATTCTTTGAGCTCTATACGACACCATGGGTGAAAAAAATTTTTTTCATACAAAATTTTACAGGAGAGGGGTGGAAATTTGAGACGTCACAGCTCGGCCGCCATCTTGTTTTTTTAATTTTTTTCACTTTTTCTGTTAATCGTTTACTAATTTCTACAATAATCCAAAATTACAAAGAAATCGGTTGGAAAACAAAAGAGTTGCAAGAATCACGTCGGCCGCCATCTTGTTTTTCCGAAATGTCATAATTTTTCCCCACTCGAATCCCCCACCCGAACATATCTCCCGAACATTATTATATCGATTTCCGTCTCCTTCTAGGAGAACAATTATGTCAATGAGTCAGTGAATCAGTGAGTGAGTGGTAATCGAGCTATATATATTATAATAACTAGCGTTTGCTCGGTGCGCGAGCTGCTAAAGCAGCTCGCGGGAAGTGTTATTGCTACAAGTAGGGCGCGTGGGTGCGCGGCCCGCTAAAGCGGACCGCGATTGTTCGGCTTTATTTATTTCGCTCGGTGCGCGAGCTGCTAAAGCAGCTCGCGGGAAGTGTTGTTACTACAAGTAGGGCGCGTGGGTGCGCGGCCCGCTAAAGCGGACCGCGATTTTTTTAACTCATCAAGTAGACCTTCGGATTCTGGTCATCTTTTGCCAAAAAATTTGTTCGAGCACACCCCACCTATCTGCAATAACCTGGCCGTGCTCCTCATTCACAAAAGAAAAAAAAGAAAAAAAAATGAAAAAAAAGAAAAAAAACAAATGTAAAATGAAAAAAAGAAAAAGAAAAAAATCCCTATGAACCTATCAAAATCAATGTCTTGCATAGTTCCCAACTTCTAGTCCCTTCAATATTCCCCATACATTTTGTATGGGGGGAAAAAAAAATCCGCCATCTTGAATTTTTTTCCTACTCACCAGGTAGACCTCCGGGTTGTGATCATCTTTTGTCGAGAAACCGCTCCTCCATCTTTTATAGTCTCCGAGAGAGAGACGGACAAAATTTGCCGCCATTTTTTTTCCGCCATTTTGGAATTTTTTTTCAACTCACTGGCAACTGCTCGAGGTTTCGAATGACATTTGGTCGAGCACCCTCCACCTATCTACTATACCCTGGCCGTTCCCCTCGCCCGTCTCCGAACTCCTCACTCATCAGCTCTCGCCACCTTTCTCCGAGTCACATTCTTTGAGCTCTATACGGCACCATGGGTGAAAAAAATTTTTTTCATACAAAATTTTACAGGAGAGGGGTGGAAATTTGAGACGTCACAGCTCGGCCGCCATCTTGTTTTTTTAATTTTTTTCACTTTTTCTGTTAATCGTTTACTAATTTCTACAATAATCCAAAATTTCAAAGAAATCGGTTGGAAAACAAAAGAGTTGCAAGATTCACGTCGGCCGCCATCTTGTTTTTCCGAAATGTCATAATTTTTCCCCACTCGAATCCCCCACCCGAACATATCTCCCGAACATCATTTTATCGTTTTTTGTCTCTTTCTAGGAGAACAATTATGTCAATCAGTGAGTGAGTGAGTGAGTCAGTGGTAATCGAGCTATATATATTATAACTAGTAGGGCGCGTGGGTGCGCGGCCCGCAAGCGGACCGCGGTTTTTCTACTCGGCAAGTAGACTTTTAGGTCTTGATCATTTTCTATCAAAAAACCACTCTTCCATCTTATAAACTCTCCGAGATAGACACCGTTGAAGTTTGTATGGCCGCCATCTTGAATCCGCCATTTTGGTTTTTTTTTCAGCTCACTGCCAATTGGATGAGGTTTCGAGTGACTTTTGTTCGAGCACCCCCACCTATCTTCATTACCATGGCCATGCTCCTCACCCACCTTCCAAACCCTCAATCATCATATGTCATAAAGAAAATTCTTCAATAAAAACAAATCTTGAAAAGGAACCGTATCAAAGTCTTGCATGATTCCCGGCTTCTAGTCTCTTCAATATTCGCCATATATTTTGTATGAAGAAAAATAAATTCCGCCATCTTGGATTTTTTTTCTATTAATCAAATAGACCTTTGGGTCCTGATCATCTTTTGCCAAGAAACCACTCTTCCATCTTTTATACTCCCCGAGATAGACACCGACGAAATTTGTATGGCGGCCATCTTTTTTCCGCCATTTTGAATTTATTTTCAGTTCACTGCGAATTGGATGAGGTTTCGAGTGACATTTGTTCGAGCACACCCCACCTATCTTCAATACCCTGGCCGTGCTCTTCACCCGTCTCCGAAATCCTCAATCATCAGCTCTCTCCATAATTTTCCTCTGAATGAATTTTTGTCCTCTATACGAAACCATCGGTGAAAAAAAAATTTTTCATACAAAATTTTACAGGAGAGGTGATCAATCAGTGAGTGAATCAGTCAATCAGTGAATCAGCACGAACAGCTATATATATATTAATAACTAGCATTTGCTCGGTGCGCGAGCTGCTAAAGCAGCTCGCGGGAAGTGTTATTGCTACAAGTAGGGCGCGTGGGTGCGCGGCCCGCTAAAGCGGACCGCGATTGTTCGGCTTTATTTATTTCGCTCGGTGCGCGAGCTGCTAAAGCAGCTCGCGGGAAGTGTTATTGCTACAAGTAGGGCGCGTGGGTGCGCGGCCCGCTAAAGCGGACCGCGATTGTTCGGCTTTATTTATTTCGCTCGGTGCGCGAGCTGCTAAAGCAGCTCGCGGGAAGTGTTGTTACTACAAGTAGGGCGCGTGGGTGCGCGGCCCGCTAAAGCGGACCGCGATTTTTTTACTCATCAAGTAGACCTTCGGATTCTGGTCATCTTTTGCCAAAACATTTGTTCGAGCACACCCCACCTATCTGCAATAACCTGGCCGTGCTCCTCATTTACAAAAGAAAAAGAAAAAAAAAGAAAAAAACAAAAAAAAAGAAAAAAAAAAGAAATGTAAAATGAAAAAAAAGAAAAAGAAAAAAGCCCTATGAACCTATCAAAATCAATGTCTTGCATAGTTCCCAACTTCTAGTCCCTTCAATATTCCCCATACATTTTGTATGGGAAAAAAAAAATCCGCCATCTTGAATTTTTTTCCCACTCACCAGGTAGACCTCCGGGTTTTGATCATCTTTTGTCGAGAAACCGCTTCTCCATCTTTTATAGTCTCCGAGAGAGAGACGGACAAAATTTGCCGCCATTTTTTTCCGCCATTTTGGAATTTTTTTTCAACTCACTGGCAACTGCTCGAGGTTTCGAATGACATTTGGTCGAGCACCCTCCACCTATCTACTATACCCTGGCCGTGCCCCTCGCCCGTCTCCGAACTCCTCACTCATCAGCTCTCGCCACCTTTCTCCGAGTCACATTCTTTGAGCTCTATACGACACCATGGGTGAAAAAAATTTTTTTCATACAAAACTTTACAGGAGAGGGGTCGGAAATTTGAGACGTCACAGCTCGGCCGCCATCTTGTTTTTTTAATTTTTTTCACTTTTTCTGTTAATCGTTTACTAATTTCTACAATAATCCAAAATTTCAAAGAAATCGGTTGGAAAACAAAAGAGTTGCAAGAATCACGTCGGCCGCCATCTTGTTTTTCCGAAATGTCATAATTTTTCCCCACTCGAATCCCCCACCCGAACATATCTCCCCTACATCATTTTATCGTTTTTTGTCTCTTTCTAGGAGAACAATCGTGTCAATGAGTCAGTGAGTCAGTGAGTGGTAATCGAGCTATATATATTATAATAACTAGCGTTTGCTCGGTGCGCGAGCTGCTAAAGCAGCTCGCGGGAAGTGTTATTGCTACAAGTAGGGCGCGTGGGTGCGCGGCCCGCTAAAGCGGACCGCGATTGTTCGGCTTTATTTATTTCGCTCGGTGCGCGAGCTGCTAAAGCAGCTCGCGGGAAGTGTTATTGCTACAAGTAGGGCGCGTGGGTGCGCGGCCCGCTAAAGCGGACCGCGATTGTTCGGCTTTATTTATTTCGCTCGGTGCGCGAGCTGCTAAAGCAGTTCGCGGGAAGTGTTATTACTACAAGTAGGGCGCGTGGGTGCGCGGCCCGCTAAAGCGGACCGCGATTTTTTTACTCATCAAGTAGACCTTCGGATTCTGGTCATCTTTTGCCAAAAAATTTGTTCGAGCACACCCCACCTATCTGCAATAACCTGGCCGTGCTCCTCATTCACAAATGAAAAAGAAAAAAATATGAAAAAAAATGAAAAAAAAGAAAAAAAGCAAATGTAAAATGAAAAAAAAGAAAAAGAAAAAAGCCCTATGAACCTATCAAAATCAATGTCTTGCATAGTTCCCAACTTCTAGTCCCTTCAATATTCCCCATACATTTTGTATGGGGGGAAAAAAAAATCCGCCATCTTGAATTTTTTTCCTACTCACCAGGTAGACCTCCGGGTTGTGATCATCTTTTGTCGAGAAACCGCTCCTCCATCTTTTATAGTCTCCGAGAGAGAGACGGACAAAATTTGCCGCCATTTTTTTTCCGCCATTTTGGAATTTTTTTTCAACTCACTGGCAACTGCTCGAGGTTTCGAATGACATTTGGTCGAGCACCCTCCACCTATCTTCTATACCCTGGCCGTGCCCCTCGCCCGTCTCCGAACTCCTCACTCATCAGCTCTCTCCACCTTTCTCCGAGTTACATTCTTTGAGCTCTATACGACACCATGGGTGAAAAAAATTTTTTTCATACAAAATTTTACAGGAGAGGGGTCGGAAATTTGAGACGTCACAGCTCGGCCGCCATCTTGTTTTTTTAATTTTTTTTACTTTTTCTGTTAATCGTTTACTAATTTCTACAATAATCCAAAATTTCAAAGAAATCGGTTGGAAAACAAAAGAGTTGCAAGAATCACGTCGGCCGCCATCTTGTTTTTCCGAAATGTCATAATTTTCCCCAACTCGAATCCCCCATTCGGACACATCTCCCGTACATCATTATATCGATTTCCGTCTCCTTCTAGGAGAACAACCCTGTCAATGAGTGAGTCAGTGAATCAGTCAGTCAGTGGTAATCGAGCTATATATATTACTAGCGTTTGCTCGGTGCGCGAGCTGCTAAAGCAGCTCGCGGGAAGTGTTATTGCTACAAGTAGGGCGCGTGGGTGCGCGGCCCGCTAAAGCGGACCGCGATTGTTCGGCTTTATTTATTTCGCTCGGTGCGCGAGCTGCTAAAGCAGCTCGCGGGAAGTGTTATTACTACAAGTAGGGCGCGTGGGTGCGCGGCCCGCTAAAGCGGACCGCGATTTTTTTACTCATCAAGTAGACCTTCGGATTCTGGTCATCTTTTGCCAAAAAATTTGTTCGAGCACACCCCACCTATCTGCAATAACCTGGCCGTGCTCCTCATTCACAAATGAAAAAGAAAAAAATATGAAAAAAAATGAAAAAAAAGAAAAAAAGCAAATGTAAAATGAAAAAAAAGAAAAAGAAAAAAGCCCTATGAACCTATCAAAATCAATGTCTTGCATAGTTCCCAACTTCTAGTCCCTTCAATATTCCCCATACATTTTGTATGGGGGGAAAGAAAAATCCGCCATCTTGAATTTTTTTCCTACTCACCAGGTAGACCTCCGGGTTGTGATCATCTTTTGTCGAGAAACCGCTCCTCCATCTTTTATAGTCTCCGAGAGAGAGACGGACAAAATTTGCCGCCATTTTTTTTCCGCCATTTTGGAATTTTTTTTCAACTCACTGGCAACTGCTCGAGGTTTCGAATGACATTTGGTCGAGCACCCTCCACCTATCTTCTATACCCTGGCTGTGCCCCTCGCCCGTCTCCGAACTCCTCACTCATCAGCTCTCTCCATCTTTCTCCGAGTCCCATTCTTTGAGCTCTATACGACACCATGGGTGAAAAAAATTTTTTTCATACAAAATTTTACAGGAGAGGGGTGGAAATTTGAGACGTCACAGCTCGGCCGCCATCTTGTTTTTTTAATTTTTTTCACTTTTTCTGTTAATCGTTTACTAATTTCTACAATAATCCAAAATTACAAAGAAATCGGTTGGAAAACAAAAGAGTTGCAAGAATCACGTCGGCCGCCATCTTGTTTTTCCGAAATGTCATAATTTTTCCCCACTCGAATCCCCCACCCGAACATATCTCCCGAACATTATTATATCGATTTCCGTCTCCTTCTAGGAGAACAATTATGTCAATGAGTCAGTGAATCAGTGAGTGAGTGGTAATCGAGCTATATATATTATAACTAGCATTTGCTCGGTGCGCGAGCTGCTAAAGCAGCTCGCGGGAAGTGTTATTGCTACAAGTAGGGGCGTGGGTGCGCGGCCCGCTAAAGCGGACCGCGATTGTTCGGCTCTATTTATTTCGCTCGGTGCGCGAGCTGCTAAAGCAGCTCGCGGGAAGTGTTATTACTACAAGTAGGGCGCGTGGGTGCGCGGCCCGCTAAAGCGGACCGCGATTTTTTTACTCATCAAGTAGACCTTCGGATTCTGGTCATCTTTTGCCAAAAAATTTGTTCGAGCACACCCCACCTATCTGCAATAACCTGGCCGTGCTCCTCATTCACAAAAGAAAAAGAAAAAAAAAGAAAAAAAAAAACAAAAAAAACAAAAAAGAAACAAATGTAAAATGAAAAAAAAGAAAAAGAAAAAAAGCCCTATGAACCTATCAAAATCAATGTCTTGCATAGTTCCCAACTTCTAGTCCCTTCAATATTCCCCATACATTTTGTATGGGGGGAAAAAAAAATCCGCCATCTTGAATTTTTTTCCTACTCACCAGGTAGACCTCCGGGTTGTGATCATCTTTTGTCGAGAAACCGCTCCTCCATCTTTTATAGTCTCCGAGAGAGAGACGGACAAAATTTGCCGCTATTTTTTTTCCGCCATTTTGGAATTTTTTTTCAACTCACTGGCAACTGCTCGAGGTTTCGAATGACATTTGGTCGAGCACCCTCCACCTATCTTCTATACCCTGGCCGTGCCCCTCGCCCGTCTCCGAACTCCTCACTCATCAGCTCTCTCCACCTTTCTCCGAGTCACATTCTTTGAGCTCTACACGACACCATGGGTGAAAAAAAATTTTTTCATACAAAATTTTACAGGAGAGGGGTCGGAAATTTGGGACGTCACAGCTCGGCCGCCATCTTGTTTTTTTAATTTTTTTCTCTTTTTCTGTTAATCGTTTACTAATTCCTACAATAATCCA
This sequence comes from Oeneis ivallda, assembly GCA_029955525.1. Lineage (NCBI taxonomy): Eukaryota > Metazoa > Arthropoda > Insecta > Lepidoptera > Nymphalidae > Oeneis > Oeneis ivallda. The sequence goes on along the minus strand of JARPMR010000047.1, from coordinate 223,425 downwards.
AAATTTCAAAGAAATCGGTTGGAAAACAAAAGAGTTGCAAGAATCACGTCGGCCGCCATCTTGTTTTTCCGAAATGTCATAATTTTTCCCCACTCGAATCCCCCACCCGGACATATCTCCCGTACATCATTTTATCGTTTTTTGTTTCTTTCTAGGAGAACAATTATGTCAATCAGTCAGTGAGTCAGTGGTAATCGAGCTATATATATTATAACTAGCGTTTGCTCGGTGCGCGAGCTGCTAAAGCAGCTCGCGGGAATTGTTTTTACTAAAAGTAAGGCGCGTGGGTGCGCGGCCCGCTAAAGCGGACCGCGATTTTTTTACTCATCAAGTAGACCTTCGGATTCTGGTCATCTTTTGCCAAAAAATTTGTTCGAGCACACCCCACCTATCTGCAATAACTTGGCCGTGCTCCTCATTCACAAAAGAAAAAGAAAAAAAAAAGAAAATGAAAAATGAAAAAAAAGCAAATAAATGAAAAATGAAAAAAAAGAAAAAAAAAGAAAAAAAGAAAAAAGAAAAAAAGAAAAAAGAAAAAAAAAAGAAAATGAAAAATGAAAAAAAAAAAAATAAATAAAAAAAAGGAAAAAAGAAAAGAAAAAAAAAGAAAATGAAAAATGAAAAAAAAGGAAAAGAAAAAGAAAAAATCGGCCAAGTGCGAGTCGGGCCTCGCTTTTTTAGGGTTCCGTTAAAAAAAAAATTAAAATATTTTCATGTACCCATGGAAATATTTTTATTGAATTTGAATTTAATTTAATTTTTATTATTTGTTGTTATAGCGGTAATAGAAAAATATAATACAATATATTGCAAATATAACGCAATATAACATAATATAACACGATATAACACAATATAATATAATAAGAAACAATATATTACAAATATAACATAATATAACATAATACAACACGATATAACACAATATAATATAATATAGCACAGTATATTACGAATATAACATAATATAGCACCATACAACATAAAATAATGCAATATATTACAATATAACACAATATATTACCAATATAACATAATATAATATAGTATAACACGATATAACACAATATAATATAATATAATACAATATATAACAAATACAACATAATATAACATGATATAACATAATATAATACAATATATAACAAATACAACATAATATAACATGATATAACATAATAAAATACAATATATTACAAATACAACATAATATAAAATGATATAACAATATAATACAATATAATACAATAAGAAACAATATATTACAAATATAACATAATACAACACGATATAACACAATATAATATAATATAGCACAGTATATTACGAATATAACATAATATAGCACCATACAACATAAAAAATGCAATATATTACAATATAACACAATATATTACAAATATAACATAATATAATATAGTATAACAAGATATAACACAATATAATATAATATAATACAATATATTACAAATACAACATAATATAACATGATATAACATAATATTATACAATATATAACAAATACAACATAATATAACATAATATAACATAATATAATACAATATATAACAAATACAACATAATATAACATGATATAACATAATATAATACAATATATTACAAATATAACATAATATAATACCATTTTACATAAAATAATACAATATATTACAATACAACACGATATACTACAATATATTATGAACATAACATAATATAATATAATATAATAAGATACAATATATTACAAATATAACATAATATAATACCATTTAACATAAAATAATACAATATATTACAATACAACACGATATACTACAATATATTATGAACAAAACATAATATAATATAATATAACACGCTATTACACAATATACAATACAATATATTGCAAATCTAACGCAATATAACATCATGTAACACGATTTAACACAATATAATATAATAAGATACAATATATTACAAATATAACATAATACAACACGATATAACACAATATAATACCGTATAACATAAAATAATACAATATATTACAAATGTAACATAATATAATATAATATAACTCAGTATAACACAATATAATACAAATTATATTACAAATATAACATAATTTAATATAGTATAACACGATTTAACACAATATAATATAATATAATACCATACACCATAAAATAATACTACCTCTACCCCTACCCCTACCGCTACCTCTACCCCTACCCCTACCCCTACCCCTACCGCTACCCCTACCCCTTCCCCGACCCCGCCCCTACCCCTACCCCGACCCCTACCTACCGCTACCGCTACCGCTACCGCTACCCCTACCCCTACCGCTACCGCTACCCCTACCCCTACCCCTATTCCTACCCCTACCCCTACCCCTACCCCGACCCTTAGCCCTACCCCTACCGCTACCCCTACCCCTTCCCCTACCCCTACCCCTACCCCTGCCCCTACCCCAACCCCTACCCCGACCCCTACCCCGACCCCTACCCCTACCCGATTTATTACTAATTTTTATATTCTCCGAGATCTAAGACACCTATGAACCTATCAAAATCAATGTCTTGCATAGTTCCCAACTTCTAGTCCCTTCAATATTCCCCATACATTTTGTATGGAGAAAAAAAAATCCGCCATCTTGAATTTTTTTCCTACTCACCAGGTAGACCTCCGGGTTTTGATCATCTTTTGTCGAGAAACCGCTCCTCCATCTTTTATAGTCTCCGAGAGAGAGACGGACAAAATTTGCCGCCATTTTTTTTCCGCCATTTTGGAATTTTTTTTCAACTCACTGGCAACTGCTCGAGGTTTTGAATGACATTTGGTCGAGCACCCTCCACCTATCTTCTATACCCTGGCCGTGCCCCTCGCCCGTCTCCGAACTCCTCACTCATCAGCTCTCTCCACCTTTCTCCGAGTCACATTCTTTGAGCTCTATACGACACCATGGGTGAAAAAAATTTTTTTCATACAAAATTTTACAGGAGAGGGGTCGGAAATTTGAGACGTCACAGCTCGGCCGCCATCTTGTTTTTTTAATTTTTTTCACTTTTTCTGTTAATCGTTTACTAATTTCTACAATAATCCAAAATTTCAAAGAAATCGGTTGGAAAACAAAAGAGTTGCTAAAATCACGTCGGCCGCCATCTTGTTTTTCCGAAATTTCATAATTTTTCCCCACTCGAATCCCCCACCCGGACATATCTCCCCTACATCATTGTATCGTTTTCCGTCTCTTTCTAGGAGAACAATCGTGTCAATGAGTCAGTCAGTCAGTCAGTCAGTCAGTGAGTGGTAATCGAGCTATATATATTATAATAACTAGCGTTTGCTCGGTGCGCGAGCTGCTAAAGCAGCTCGCGGGAAGTGTTATTGCTACAAGTAGGGCGCGTGGGTGCGCGGCCCGCTAAAGCGGACCGCGATTGTTCGGCTTTATTTATTTCGCTCGGTGCGCGAGCTGCTAAAGCAGCTCGCGGGAAGTGTTATTGCTACAAGTAGGGCGCGTGGGTGCGCGGCCCGCTAAAGCGGACCGCGATTGTTCGGCTTTATTTATTTCGCTCGGTGCGCGAGCTGCTAAAGCAGTTCGCGGGAAGTGTTATTACTACAAGTAGGGCGCGTGGGTGCGCGGCCCGCTAAAGCGGACCGCGATTTTTTTACTCATCAAGTAGACCTTCGGATTCTGGTCATCTTTTGCCAAAAAATTTGTTCGAGCACACCCCACCTATCTGCAATAACCTGGCCGTGCTCCTCATTCACAAATGAAAAAGAAAAAAATATGAAAAAAAATGAAAAAAAAGAAAAAAAGCAAATGTAAAATGAAAAAAAAGAAAAAGAAAAAAGCCCTATGAACCTATCAAAATCAATGTCTTGCATAGTTCCCAACTTCTAGTCCCTTCAATATTCCCCATACATTTTGTATGGGGGGAAAAAAAAATCCGCCATCTTGAATTTTTTTCCTACTCACCAGGTAGACCTCCGGGTTGTGATCATCTTTTGTCGAGAAACCGCTCCTCCATCTTTTATAGTCTCCGAGAGAGAGACGGACAAAATTTGCCGCCATTTTTTTTCCGCCATTTTGGAATTTTTTTTCAACTCACTGGCAACTGCTCGAGGTTTCGAATGACATTTGGTCGAGCACCCTCCACCTATCTTCTATACCCTGGCCGTGCCCCTCGCCCGTCTCCGAACTCCTCACTCATCAGCTCTCTCCACCTTTCTCCGAGTTACATTCTTTGAGCTCTATACGACACCATGGGTGAAAAAAATTTTTTTCATACAAAATTTTACAGGAGAGGGGTCGGAAATTTGAGACGTCACAGCTCGGCCGCCATCTTGTTTTTTTAATTTTTTTTACTTTTTCTGTTAATCGTTTACTAATTTCTACAATAATCCAAAATTTCAAAGAAATCGGTTGGAAAACAAAAGAGTTGCAAGAATCACGTCGGCCGCCATCTTGTTTTTCCGAAATGTCATAATTTTCCCCAACTCGAATCCCCCATTCGGACACATCTCCCGTACATCATTATATCGATTTCCGTCTCCTTCTAGGAGAACAACCCTGTCAATGAGTGAGTCAGTGAATCAGTCAGTCAGTGGTAATCGAGCTATATATATTACTAGCGTTTGCTCGGTGCGCGAGCTGCTAAAGCAGCTCGCGGGAAGTGTTATTGCTACAAGTAGGGCGCGTGGGTGCGCGGCCCGCTAAAGCGGACCGCGATTGTTCGGCTTTATTTATTTCGCTCGGTGCGCGAGCTGCTAAAGCAGCTCGCGGGAAGTGTTATTACTACAAGTAGGGCGCGTGGGTGCGCGGCCCGCTAAAGCGGACCGCGATTTTTTTACTCATCAAGTAGACCTTCGGATTCTGGTCATCTTTTGCCAAAAAATTTGTTCGAGCACACCCCACCTATCTGCAATAACCTGGCCGTGCTCCTCATTCACAAATGAAAAAGAAAAAAATATGAAAAAAAATGAAAAAAAAGAAAAAAAGCAAATGTAAAATGAAAAAAAAGAAAAAGAAAAAAGCCCTATGAACCTATCAAAATCAATGTCTTGCATAGTTCCCAACTTCTAGTCCCTTCAATATTCCCCATACATTTTGTATGGGGGGAAAAAAAAATCCGCCATCTTGAATTTTTTTCCTACTCACCAGGTAGACCTCCGGGTTGTGATCATCTTTTGTCGAGAAACCGCTCCTCCATCTTTTATAGTCTCCGAGAGAGAGACGGACAAAATTTGCCGCCATTTTTTTTCCGCCATTTTGGAATTTTTTTTCAACTCACTGGCAACTGCTCGAGGTTTCGAATGACATTTGGTCGAGCACCCTCCACCTATCTTCTATACCCTGGCTGTGCCCCTCGCCCGTCTCCGAACTCCTCACTCATCAGCTCTCTCCATCTTTCTCCGAGTCCCATTCTTTGAGCTCTATACGACACCATGGGTGAAAAAAATTTTTTTCATACAAAATTTTACAGGAGAGGGGTGGAAATTTGAGACGTCACAGCTCGGCCGCCATCTTGTTTTTTTAATTTTTTTCACTTTTTCTGTTAATCGTTTACTAATTTCTACAATAATCCAAAATTACAAAGAAATCGGTTGGAAAACAAAAGAGTTGCAAGAATCACGTCGGCCGCCATCTTGTTTTTCCGAAATGTCATAATTTTTCCCCACTCGAATCCCCCACCCGAACATATCTCCCGAACATTATTATATCGATTTCCGTCTCCTTCTAGGAGAACAATTATGTCAATGAGTCAGTGAATCAGTGAGTGAGTGGTAATCGAGCTATATATATTATAATAACTAGCGTTTGCTCGGTGCGCGAGCTGCTAAAGCAGCTCGCGGGAAGTGTTATTGCTACAAGTAGGGCGCGTGGGTGCGCGGCCCGCTAAAGCGGACCGCGATTGTTCGGCTTTATTTATTTCGCTCGGTGCGCGAGCTGCTAAAGCAGCTCGCGGGAAGTGTTGTTACTACAAGTAGGGCGCGTGGGTGCGCGGCCCGCTAAAGCGGACCGCGATTTTTTTAACTCATCAAGTAGACCTTCGGATTCTGGTCATCTTTTGCCAAAAAATTTGTTCGAGCACACCCCACCTATCTGCAATAACCTGGCCGTGCTCCTCATTCACAAAAGAAAAAAAAGAAAAAAAAATGAAAAAAAAGAAAAAAAACAAATGTAAAATGAAAAAAAGAAAAAGAAAAAAATCCCTATGAACCTATCAAAATCAATGTCTTGCATAGTTCCCAACTTCTAGTCCCTTCAATATTCCCCATACATTTTGTATGGGGGGAAAAAAAAATCCGCCATCTTGAATTTTTTTCCTACTCACCAGGTAGACCTCCGGGTTGTGATCATCTTTTGTCGAGAAACCGCTCCTCCATCTTTTATAGTCTCCGAGAGAGAGACGGACAAAATTTGCCGCCATTTTTTTTCCGCCATTTTGGAATTTTTTTTCAACTCACTGGCAACTGCTCGAGGTTTCGAATGACATTTGGTCGAGCACCCTCCACCTATCTACTATACCCTGGCCGTTCCCCTCGCCCGTCTCCGAACTCCTCACTCATCAGCTCTCGCCACCTTTCTCCGAGTCACATTCTTTGAGCTCTATACGGCACCATGGGTGAAAAAAATTTTTTTCATACAAAATTTTACAGGAGAGGGGTGGAAATTTGAGACGTCACAGCTCGGCCGCCATCTTGTTTTTTTAATTTTTTTCACTTTTTCTGTTAATCGTTTACTAATTTCTACAATAATCCAAAATTTCAAAGAAATCGGTTGGAAAACAAAAGAGTTGCAAGATTCACGTCGGCCGCCATCTTGTTTTTCCGAAATGTCATAATTTTTCCCCACTCGAATCCCCCACCCGAACATATCTCCCGAACATCATTTTATCGTTTTTTGTCTCTTTCTAGGAGAACAATTATGTCAATCAGTGAGTGAGTGAGTGAGTCAGTGGTAATCGAGCTATATATATTATAACTAGTAGGGCGCGTGGGTGCGCGGCCCGCAAGCGGACCGCGGTTTTTCTACTCGGCAAGTAGACTTTTAGGTCTTGATCATTTTCTATCAAAAAACCACTCTTCCATCTTATAAACTCTCCGAGATAGACACCGTTGAAGTTTGTATGGCCGCCATCTTGAATCCGCCATTTTGGTTTTTTTTTCAGCTCACTGCCAATTGGATGAGGTTTCGAGTGACTTTTGTTCGAGCACCCCCACCTATCTTCATTACCATGGCCATGCTCCTCACCCACCTTCCAAACCCTCAATCATCATATGTCATAAAGAAAATTCTTCAATAAAAACAAATCTTGAAAAGGAACCGTATCAAAGTCTTGCATGATTCCCGGCTTCTAGTCTCTTCAATATTCGCCATATATTTTGTATGAAGAAAAATAAATTCCGCCATCTTGGATTTTTTTTCTATTAATCAAATAGACCTTTGGGTCCTGATCATCTTTTGCCAAGAAACCACTCTTCCATCTTTTATACTCCCCGAGATAGACACCGACGAAATTTGTATGGCGGCCATCTTTTTTCCGCCATTTTGAATTTATTTTCAGTTCACTGCGAATTGGATGAGGTTTCGAGTGACATTTGTTCGAGCACACCCCACCTATCTTCAATACCCTGGCCGTGCTCTTCACCCGTCTCCGAAATCCTCAATCATCAGCTCTCTCCATAATTTTCCTCCGAATGAATTTTTGTCTTCTGTACGAAACAATCAGTGAAAAAAAATTTTTTCATACAAAATTTTACAGGAGAGGTGATCAATCAGTCAGTGAATCAGTGAATCAGCACGAACAGCTATATATATATTAATAACTAGCATTTGCTCGGTGCGCGAGCTGCTAAAGCAGCTCGCGGGAAGTGTTATTGCTACAAGTAGGGCGCGTGGGTGCGCGGCCCGCTAAAGCGGACCGCGATTGTTCGGCTTTATTTATTTCGCTCGGTGCGCGAGCTGCTAAAGCAGCTCGCGGGAAGTGTTATTGCTACAAGTAGGGCGCGTGGGTGCGCGGCCCGCTAAAGCGGACCGCGATTGTTCGGCTTTATTTATTTCGCTCGGTGCGCGAGCTGCTAAAGCAGCTCGCGGGAAGTGTTGTTACTACAAGTAGGGCGCGTGGGTGCGCGGCCCGCTAAAGCGGACCGCGATTTTTTTACTCATCAAGTAGACCTTCGGATTCTGGTCATCTTTTGCCAAAACATTTGTTCGAGCACACCCCACCTATCTGCAATAACCTGGCCGTGCTCCTCATTTACAAAAGAAAAAGAAAAAAAAAGAAAAAAACAAAAAAAAAGAAAAAAAAAAAGAAATGTAAAATGAAAAAAAAGAAAAAGAAAAAAGCCCTATGAACCTATCAAAATCAATGTCTTGCATAGTTCCCAACTTCTAGTCCCTTCAATATTCCCCATACATTTTGTATGGGAAAAAAAAAATCCGCCATCTTGAATTTTTTTCCCACTCACCAGGTAGACCTCCGGGTTTTGATCATCTTTTGTCGAGAAACCGCTTCTCCATCTTTTATAGTCTCCGAGAGAGAGACGGACAAAATTTGCCGCCATTTTTTTCCGCCATTTTGGAATTTTTTTTCAACTCACTGGCAACTGCTCGAGGTTTCGAATGACATTTGGTCGAGCACCCTCCACCTATCTACTATACCCTGGCCGTGCCCCTCGCCCGTCTCCGAACTCCTCACTCATCAGCTCTCGCCACCTTTCTCCGAGTCACATTCTTTGAGCTCTATACGACACCATGGGTGAAAAAAATTTTTTTCATACAAAACTTTACAGGAGAGGGGTCGGAAATTTGAGACGTCACAGCTCGGCCGCCATCTTGTTTTTTTAATTTTTTTCACTTTTTCTGTTAATCGTTTACTAATTTCTACAATAATCCAAAATTTCAAAGAAATCGGTTGGAAAACAAAAGAGTTGCAAGATTCACGTCGGCCGCCATCTTGTTTTTCCGAAATGTCATAATTTTCCCCAACTCGAATCCCCCCCCCGAACACATCTCCCGAACATCATTATATCGATTTCCGTCTCCTTCTAGGAGAACAACCCTGTCAATCAGTCAGTGAGTGAATCAGTCAGTGGTAATTGAGCTATATATATTATAACTAGCGTTTGCTCGGTGCGCGAGCTGCTAAAGCAGCTCGCGGGAAGTGTACTCTTTTTTTGTAGCTCGCGGGAAGTGTACTAAAAGTAGGGCGCGTGGGTGCGCGGCCCGCTAAAGCGGACCGCGATTTTTTTACTCATCAAGTAGACCTTCGGATTCTGGTCATCTTTTGCCAAAAAATTTGTTCGAGCACACCCCACCTGGCCGTGCTCCTCATTCACAAAAGAAAAAAAAAAAAAAGAAAAAGAAAAAAAAGAAATGTAAAAATAAAAGGAAAAAGAAAAAGAAAAAAGAAAAAGAAAAAAAGCAATTTAAAAATGAAAAAAAAGAAAAAGAAAAAAAAAGAAAAAGAAAAGAAAATGAAAAAAGAAAATAAAGAAAAAAATAAAGGAAAAAAGAAAGAAAAAAAGCAAATGAAAAATGAAAACAAAGAAAAAGAAAAAAAAGAAAAAGAAAAGAAAAAAGAAAAAAAGAAAAAAAAAGAAGAAAAAAAAAGAGAAATAGAAAAAAACACGAAAAAGAAAAATAAAGAAAATTGAAAAAAAGAAAAAAAAAAAAGAAAAAAAGAAAAAGAAGAAAAAAGAAAAAGAAAATAAAAAAAAGAAAAAAAAAGAAGAAAAAAAAAGAGAAAAAAGAAGAATCAATATTCGCCATATATATTTTGTATGGAAAAAAAATCCGCCATCTTGTTTTTTTTCCTGTTCATCAAGTACACCTTTGGGTCTTGATCATCTGTTGCCAAGAAACTTCTCTTCCATCTTTTATACTCTCCAAGATAGACACCAGAGAAAGTTTCTATGGCCGCCATCTTGAATCCGCCATTTTGGAGGTTTTTTTCAACTCCCTGCTAATTGGATGTGGTTTCGAGTAATTTTTGTTGGAGCACACCCCACCTAGTTGGTCGCGTGGATAGTTGGCAAAAAAACCCCTCTTTCACCTTTTTTAACCCATTTCCAAAAAGGAGGAGGTTCTCAATTCGGCCAGTATATTTAATTCTCCGAGATCTAAGACACCTATGAACCTATCAAAATCAATGTCTTGCATAGTTCCCGACTTCTAGTCCCTTCAATATTCCCCATACATTTTGTATGGGGGGAAAAAAAATCCGCCATCTTGAATTTTTTTCCTACTCATCAGGTAGACCTTCGGGTTGTGATCATCTTTTGTCGAGAAACCGGTCCTCCATCTTTTATAGTCTCCGAGAGAGAGACGGACAAAATTTGCCGCCATTTTTTTTCCGCCATTTTGGAATTTTTTTTCAACTCACTGGCAACTGCTCGAGGTTTCGAATGACATTTGGTCGAGCACCCTCCACGTATCTTGTATACCCTGGCCGTGCCTCTCGCCCGTCTCCGAACTCCTCACTCATCAGCTCTCGCCTCCTTTCTCCAAATCACATTCTTTGAGCTCTATACGACACCATGGGTGAAAAAAATTTTTTTCATACAAAATTTTACAGGAGAGGGGTCGGAAATTTGAGACGTCACAGCTCGGCCGCCATCTTGTTTTTTTAATTTTTTTTACTTTTTCTGTTAATCGTTTACTAATTTCTACAATAATCCAAAATTTCAAAGAAATCGGTCGGAAAACAAAAGAGTTGTAAGATTCACGTCGGCCGCCATCTTGTTTTTCCGAAATGTCATAATTTTCCCCAACTCGAATCCCCCCCCCAAACACATCTCCCGAACATCATTATATCGATTTCCGTCTCCTTCTAGGAGAACAACCCTGTCAATGAGTCAGTGAATCAGTCAGTCAGTGGTAATCGAGCTATATATATTATAATGGGGTATCATATGAAAGGGCTTTACTTGTGCATTCTAAAACAGTTTTTTATTTATTTCTATATATAATAGTTTTTGAGTACCTAATCGGCCAAAATGTCGAAAAAAATACCGTCCCCCCCCCCCCCCCTTATCTCCGAAGTTTACCAATCAAAAAATCTGAAATAATTATGGTCAATAGAAGTTTATGTATATTTTACAGGAAAAATAAAAGCAACGCGAAAATTAAGCAACCGCCGAGTTTCTTGCTGGTTCTTCTCGGTTGGAATGGCATTCTGAACCAGTGGTAGATTCGCTCGACGATTCGAAAGCACTTTGTAAAAGTTTATTTGAATAATAAATTATTATATTTTGTTCTATTATTATTATTATTGTTTCAATCCAAATTAATCTGTGTTAAAAGTGGCTTAGGTTAATAAATAATTAATTGTGACGATTTGCGACATAAAAGTGTTACCGAACTTAGGCGTTTGCAAGTGTGCCTTAAGCACTTTGAAATAAGTTTCGTGACACAAAAATCAACGTATTATTGAAACGATATAGAAAGACTTCTCATTCTGACAAATGATGAGATATGATGATTGAGGGTTTGGAAGGTGGGTGAGGAGCACGGCCAGGGTATTGAAGATAGGTGGGAGGTGCTCAAACAAAAAATACTCGAAACCTCATCCAATTGGCAATGAGCTGAAAAAAAATTCAAAATGGCGGATTCAAGATGGCGGCCATACCAATTTCATCGGTATCTATCTCGGAGAGTATAAAAGATGGAAGATTGGTTATTTGATAGAAAATGATCAGGACCTGAAAGTCCACTTGACGATAGAAAAACCGCGGTCCGCTTGCGGGCCGCGCACCCACGCGCCCTACTAGTATATAATATAGTAGTTTAGAGTACGGAACCCTCGGTTTTAAATCTTGTACTAATTTGTCGATGTCACTCCATATCTCCATCAAATATTAACTGATTTCAATATTTTTTTTTATTTGAAAGGGCGTATCTGCAGGTAGGTCCCATTTGAATTTGGTGAACTCCTCAATGAATAGAAACAAATCGCTCGCGGTCAGAGAATGTGTAGATTTATCCTATGAAGCTACACTTCTTTTAAAAAAAACGACTTCAAACGCCACTGAAAAGTATAAAATAATTTCAGTTTGTACACGTACTTTGAAGTCGGGCGGGCCTAAATAGAACTATGAAACTGCAACGCTAGCCCGACTTCAACATACCTGTACCAAGTACTATTATATTCTGTGCCTGGACCTACAAATTAAAATTTTGGCTAGCGTGGCGCATTCGTTTCATCATTTCATCGTTACGCATCGAATTTAGAACCTCCTCTTTTTTTTTTTTGAAGTTGGTCTAAAAGGGTAAATGATTTCTACATAATAACATAATGTTATTTCGATCGGCTCTCAATGTGTGAAATACTTAAAAACTATTTTTCAAATCTTGTACGAATTAGTTAAATACACTTACATTCGACGTTTTGAGGCATGTAGGATCTGAAACAGAAAGAAATCAGACTGTCACAATGTTAAAGGAGAGCGCAAACTTGCTACTTTTAGCGGCAGCGATCGGCGTTTTTAAGGCTTTTAGCAGCTGTTCGGAAGCCCGATTCCGCGTCCGAATGGGGCACACAACAGGCCAGTCGCAGCGATCAAGTTGCGTTTTCCAACGGCGTTTCGCGATTTTTAAGCGCCGACCTTCGCTACTTTATGGCCTATTTCACCACTTACTGATAAAGTTCCGATAGCCTATCCATACACCCCCCCCCCCTCCTCTCTCCAACCCCCCCCCCCTCCCCCCCTCCTTTAGTGTCTCTTTTACTCTACCAGCGACTGCCACATGAAAACATGAGATCGGTTGATCGGTTGGGCGGTCAAGTCTATACGGAAAGTATAAATATACGCGTTTTCAGAATTTTGATACCATTCCAGTGTTGATTCTCGTTCTGTTCGCAGTGCGCGGTGCGGTGCGGCGCAGTTTCAAGTTTACAGCAAATAATACTTACTATCTCATCCCGGTTTAGAAGATGACCGGTCGCGGCAAAGGTGGCAAGGGATTGGGGAAAGGTGGTGCCAAGCGTCACAGGAAAGTGTTACGTGATAATATCCAAGGTATCACGAAGCCGGCCATCCGTCGTCTGGCGCGCAGAGGTGGCGTCAAGCGTATATCCGGTCTTAAATAAAAGTAAAATTAAAAATTTTAAAAACCCCCGACACAGAAAATAAACTCTAAAAACTAACAAATAATATTTTAAACCTATATATAATTTTATACCTATATATAATTATTATCGTCACATATAATATTATGTAAGTTCAGATATTTTTATTTTCCAAGCTTCGTCGTCACGTCTCGTCGGGGGACCGCTAAGTGAGAAAAACAGGTGTAGTCGCAGATTGCAACAAAAGAATTTACTCCGAAAAATTCGCAAAATCGACACAACCGTCAACGTCGTCTGCCCTCACGTGTCGCGCGCGGCATTACGTAGAGCGTAGACTATATGCATGAAACTTAAGATCGCTCGTACCTAAATGTAATTCGTAATAATTAATTAGCTGTTGGAAAAATACTTTATAAACTTTAGCGGTCCCCCGACGCGACGACGACGCTTGGAAAATAAAAATATTTGAACTTACATAATTTAAGTGACGATAATAATTATATCTTTATTTATATATAAATAAAAATGAATGTTGGTAAGCGCATAACTCAAGAATGGATGGACCAATTCAACTGACGAACCGATTCTATATTAATATGGTCTAGTAAGTATTTTAATAATTAATCATGTAAATTATAGTACCTTAAATAATGTGGCTGTACGTTTAACTTTAAATATTACGTTTTTTGTACAGAAATAGGGTATTTGACTATAGTAAAAATATCGTTTCAACTGGTGTCATCCTAAAAGATTATTATCTAAAAACATTATTCCATACGACAAAACTAAAAAATAAAGCTTTATTTAATTAGAAAACATTAAATAAAATTGCTATAATTCTGGCCATGGTCACGTGATCGAAAACGTTCTGTGATCTCGAATGACGTCACAGTCCTCGCCACATATGGAATTCTCAGTTTGTCAATACATTTCGACGTGTTTGTGCGGCGTAATAGGCTAATTTCGTCTGTTTTTCATCGTTACTATTTTATTAAATACCAAATAGTATGCGACACGCGGCCTAAACACATATTATAAAATTATCATTGTTTGAAATGTGAACTGTTACGTCATGAGAGCAAATGGAACGTTTCGGCGGCAATTTATTTTTTTGAATTTATTTCTCGATTTTTATGAAAAATACTGAAAATTATGTCGAAATATATGTTTTGTTAGCTTCAGCATAGCATTATTAACAATTTAAGATGATTTTCTAAAAGTAGTCAAATAGCCTATTATCTTAATTTGTTTATACATTTTGTTAACTTATACAGTTTTTGGATAGTGTAGGCTTTTAGGGGTAAAATATATCCTTATCCTTACTAATATTATAAATGCGAAAGTGTTTGTTTGTTGGTTTAATGGCTTGTTGGTTAGTCCTTCAATCACGCCGCAACAGAGCTACGGATCGACGATATTTTTTGCATGGCTATAGTTGAGGACCTGGAGAATGACATAGGCTACTTTTTATCCCGGAAGATCAGAGTTCCCGAGGGATTTTAAAAACTAAATCCACGCGAACGAAGTCACGGGCATCAGCACAGAGCATTATTATAGTGCATAAATGTATGGACTATTATTTTATTCCCTCACTTTCGTAGTCTGATTGGGACGGCAATATAAACCTTGATGGAGGTCAGGCGCAAAACCGACAACTTTACATACTCTCCGAGACAGATTTAAACCAACCAATTTCCCAAACACGGGGTGCTACTGAGAAAAGTGCACTATTTTTTGATTTCCAAATCTACAATATATCATTAGAAGTTTGCTTGATAGAGATCGCTATTATGCGATAAGACCGCTGTTTGTAGGAAGTACATACTTATTTCCTGTTTTTTTTGTTGTGTACAAAAAATGAAAATTCCGCTCCTTCAAATCCCGATTCCACCATTACAAAACAAGTTTCTCCGTTTCAAACAAAAATCAATTTCATTAGTTCAATAGTTTCTACAAAATGTGGTTTATTTTATCCACTTTAGGCACGTCGATCCTCCAAAACTATTCACATTGAAATCATGCATAAAATCCATAGCTTTTGATATGTGCACCTGGAAACATAATTCCAACAAACATTTTAGAATATAATAGAAAATCGTACATTCATTGACATGAAATACACAAAAAATAGAAATACACATGAACTTACACACATACAGAAGTACTTAAAATCTAACTTAAGGGTGGAACCACATTTGTGAGGATCGTTTCGGATTTCGCCCACACAAAACTGTCAAATTCCATAGAAACGTGTACGGATCAAATCGGCTTTTCGATGCGTACACGAATGTATGGAAAATGACAGTTTTGTATAGGCAAAATCCGAATCGATCCTCACAAATGTGGTTCCACCCTAGCCTCTTACCTTAGTGGTCGAACACAAAGTGTATGCGTAGGTGACGTGAAGTCGCGGGGTTCATCTACTCTGTTGGGTGTCCCACAGGGCTCTATCCTGGGTCCTTTTCTATTTTTGGTGTATATTAATGACTTACCATATCATGTCCGCGATGCTTGCAATATTGTGTTGTTTGCAGATGATACATCTCTAATATTCAAAACTGACAGAAACAAAGTAAATTTTGACGATGTAAACAATACCTTATCTCAGATATCGCGTTGGTTTACTGTTAATAAATTGCTCTTGAACGCTAAAAAAACTAAGTGTTTAGAATTTATTGTACCAAATGTTAAGAAAATTGACAAATCAATAAAAATAAACGGGGAAAACCTTATAATTGAGAACTCCACAGTTTTTCTGGGGGTGACCTTGGATAGTAAGCTTCAGTGGGACGCTCACGTAGAGACATTAGCGGGTAAACTCAGCTCAGCTGCCTATGCTGTCAGAAAAATCAGACAGTTTACCGATGTAGAAACGGCTAGGCTGGTCTACTTTGCCTACTTCCATAGTGTAATGTCCTATGGAATCTTATTGTGAGGCGGAGCAGCTCATATTGAAACTATTTTTATATTACAGAAAAGAGCCATTCGATTTATCTATAAACTCGGTTCGCGCGTATCGCGAATTGTAGTACGTTTTGTGGAAATGTCATATTCTATTCTAACAAAGATGCACGGGTTAAATCAGCTTGGTATCCAGCTGCCCACAAGATAGTATAAAAACTTATTACAATGTAATAGCTACTTATTAATATTGTAAAATGATTATTTTGAAAAGAGCAACTGCTGAGTTTCTTGCCGGCTCTTCTCAGCAGAATCCGCTTTCCGAACCGGTGGTAGAATCTTGACGTGTCATAAGAGCCACAGGTTGGCCTACATGAAATAAATAATTTTGAATTTGAATTTGAATACCATAGCTGGGCACCGTTAATCAAATAGTTAACTTCGTTAATCGTTAATCCGCTACAAAAAAAGTTAGCTTCGTTAAACGTTAAAGCGTTACATTTCAGAAGAATTAACGCAAGTTAACGTTAATCGTTAATCCGTTAATATGTGTAAAATTGCATCTTTATATCGTTGCGTTAGTGAACTTATAAAACCTGGTTTAGGTTCTGAAAGTTAACAGGTTAGGAACAAAACTAAATACTTGTTATATATACAGGGTGTCCCAAAAGGTAACGTAACTGGGAAGTCTGTACTCCAATCTTGAGAATTAGTATAACGGGCAGTAAAATCAAAGGAACAGAATAGACATTTAAAAATGTATTTGCGTACGAATTTGAGACTGTTGCTTTATTGATATGTTTTGTTTTGCAGGGGTATTGTTCCCGAAAATAATTTTTAAATGTCCTAGTATGAATTTTTCAAATAAGTGTTATACCATTTTGGAAAGGCAATAAAATTACCTATCTTTTTAAGTTACTCGCCGGAGCTGCATAGTACTTTTTTTTTCAGTACACTTGGAGGAAGTTGAGTGAAATATTAATTACTAAGTCCTTGACTGGACAAGAACTTAATTTTCTTTAAAATCTTTGTTAGATATGTATTGTTTTTTTTATTTCAATTTGATAAAGGGTTATTGACGAATACATAACATCTTTTTTTTTTAAATACAGCAATATTTGTAGGTACAGTTAGCAAAATAGCCCCACAAGGTGGAAAATTTTTAGTTTTTAAAAAATGCCCTTTATTTTTTTAAATACCCAGAGGGGATTTTTTTATTATTTTTCTGGTGACCCTTGTGACCACCCCTATCACCCCCCTCCCCAGCTACGTTAACTTTTGGGACACCCTGTATAATTCAAATGTGTAATTTAATTGTCGGGCATAAGGTGCATATTCCCCTTCATTAACATTAACATGTTTTTTTTTTAGTTTCTGTCTTACTCTCGTTGATCAATATTAATTTTAACTTCCGATCAAGAAATCCAAATACTTTTGCTCTTAGTGTCCACAATCGTCGTCTGAAAGCGAGACTCTCATTCTAAGCACCGGCGCTAAGTAATGAAATGATCAAACGAAACAAATCTCTTCGCAGTTTTCTTTCTCACTCGCACGCGCCGCAAAATATATCTAGTTTTGTTTTTGTTTCACTCGCTGCCACGCGCCGCCCGGCACTTGTCGTTTAATACTTGTCTGAACCTGTTTTGCGCGCCACGCCGCGATGCCGTGCTGTAACTATTAGGCATTGGATTAACGATTAACGGACTTTCTGCATATTAACGGAAGTTAACGTGTCCGCTAACATTTTTAAAAGTTAACTTAAAAGTTAATCCGTTAATCAAAATGTTAACTTCGTTAATTAACGATTAACGGATTAACGAGTTAATGCCCAGCTATGTTGAATACTTACGAGTAGGTGCTACTACTCAACTACTCACCGTCTACGCACACAACTCCAGAAAATACTGCACGTCGGAAACGATATTGGGTTTATTTTTTATCGATAGTTTACACTAGTAAGGCACTGATGTCGAACATCACTATGTGTGAGGCAGCAGAGCGTGCCAAGCAACGGACAACGCATTCTAATCCCACACAGTCTCAGGTGAAAATACTCTTGTGTTTTATTTTTTAAATAATTATTGAGTTTTTAGGGTTCCGTAGCAAACACGGAACCCTTATAGTTTCGCCATGTCCGTCCGTCTATCCGTCCGCCCATCCGCGGTTTAGCTCAGAGACTAAGGTCTACTCAAAGGAATGATATTTTGTACGACAAGACATCTCTGAACTCCAGGAACGCTTCCCAGCTAAGTTGGAATCGGTGGTAGACCTATTTGAACTTATTTAACCGTACTGTGTCCCAAGTGTTCATTCGTCCACAATATCAAATGTGAATATTCTTGATTGAACCGTACTACATAGCAACAAGAAATTAATAAAAATAATTCCTCAGTTATGTCATTGTTATGATAAAAGCGTTTTGTTTTTAATTCTTAATAATCAGTTTCTTTCTTTAATTAACTGTTATCGTTTATATTGTTGTTTGCAATAACATTGTGCATAACAAAAGCATCATCTATTTTAATAGAGATAATACTTATAACCGAAGTAATAAAATAGATCTTTATTCTTTTGTAGGTATTGCTGAGTATTTTCAGGTGAAATATAAGTACTTCCTTTATGATATTTCTTGGCGTTTGTACCTGAAAGGGTTAGAGAGCAGTTTCCGAGAGGTGTTCTTACATGGGGGAGGCTAACCTACTAGAATAATTTATTGATTATAAGGACGAATCTAGTATATGTGTTTAGGCCAACGCTCAGCCCTCAAGGGTACTCGACTCCACCCTCGAGCCCATAGGAAGGTGAAGCAGCCCGGCTGAGTCGATGGTCGGATGAGGGGGCTCTGGGCTAGCTATCTCACCCTACAAAAGATATGGGGTCCCTCGTTGAAGTTGCCTATTACAAGAAAGGACCGGGTGGTCACAAACTTAAACTACAGTAAACCACTCACCGCTTAGAGCGTCTTCTCTTCAGCCTCAAGATAGGTAAAGTTGTGGAGTGGTGTTATGTAGTGTGTAAGGGGTCAGTTTAGTGTATTATATAGGCGTGGGCCGCTGACTCCACGCGTGGGCGCGCAAGTTTCTGAGAGGAGGTTGGCGCCGACACAATGTTCACAAAATCGTCTTAGTTCGGTCCAAAATCGCCACACACGCGCGCTCGCAGGGCACCAATTGCGTGTTTCAATTAAATAGCGTAACAAAACGGGTCACTTTAGTCCGGATTAACGCTGATTTCACCCCAAATAAGACTTCGCGTCGTGAAAATCACCATGCTTTCAGCACGGCTTCAAGTTGCCAACCCTTTTTTTCAGTGACATTAGGTGTCAGGTTCATAGTCGCAAATAGACAAAAAAGGCGACAGAGGCGCCACCCGGGCCATCGCATTTCCTAGATCCATGCCACCTGGCATAGAGCATGCTGAAACCACACTTCAGCGTTCAGCGCCGCATTCCGGCGCGAACACCCCCGCCTGTGAACCCATGGAATTGGGTTCACCGATAACAAGTAGGCCTGCAATGATAGGCCCGGCTGGCTGCAAAACGAATCTCCAACCATGACATCGATCACTCTGTGACCCTGTCAGACCCATATAGCAAGTTAACAATGCGTCCTCGACGCCAATTCAATAATACAAATCAAATTTTTTGCTAAAGCAGTATCAACCTTAGTCGGTTGGGTCTGACAAGCGAGCAGAGGGGTCGAGAATTGAGGGCCACCTCAACCATACAAACGCGGTGGCGAACATTCAAATACACAAAGTTAAACAACAGGGTCGCCAATAAACGCGGTGGAGATGCGCCTTCACAAACTCACAAACAATAGAACTTACATTATCCTTATTACTAAGCAAATAGAATAATCTAGTACAAAGTAAACAATTCAATTAAATGCTAAACAAAGTTAAAAAGGCATCACACAAACAAATTCCAAATTAGTACAATTAAACAAATCAATGTAAGTTCTAAACAACTTAAAATCTACAACATGTATACCAATAAACAAATTAATTCAAACTTAAATCTATTAGTTCCCTCGTAACTGGTGCCACAATCATTAGGTAGGTCAATTCAATCAGGGGACTGGACCGACACTCAGTCACACAACTTCAAGTGGCCACGACGTGACATGGCCGTGAGGGAATTACAACATGGTATACAATCGACAACGTAATTACAAGTCACGCTCCGTGATGAGCAAACATGGTGACTAGCTCCATAGGGTAATTGGGAGCTACCAGGGAGCCTAACTTTCAAACAAAGTCAAATAGGCGAAGAAGTCCTTCAATCTAGTCTCAAATCATGGTCTCAATATCAGACCCAAAATTGTACATTTATAAACACAAATTTTTATGGACACCGTAGTCCGGACCTCCTATATTCGAGGCGTACACAAACAATATCAAAAAATTATATTCAAGGTTCCGTTGAACGTGGCACGCCGGAGAACAAAAGCGCCAAGCGCAGACGGCCGACTTGCATTCGGAACTCGGGAGGTATGCCACCCGATGCAGTGGTAGCTAGAAGGCAGCTCCTCGGCCTCCAAGAGGTCGCCAAGATATCATCGGACTATGTCCGCGGAGGATACAAATGCTGCTTAGGTTGCGTTCAACACTAGTGTGGAGGTTGGGTACAAGTTGGATCCAACTAAAGTCCAATATGGCAAGCGTGGCCGATAGACCAATCGACTTCAAAGCCCAAAGCAGCCATCAAATGCAACATAGCATCCGACATGTCGGATCCGGCATGTCGGATCGGATCGCAACCGATCCAACCCCAGTCGGGTCGAGTGCAGACTGATCGGTCGGACGTCAAACAGATTTACAAATAGTACCGCAGTGTCAGTCACTGGACCTGCGGCAGGTGACTCCAAACTTCAAAATTCATGGTCACCCTACTAAACTCAAATTTAATTCTAAACGGGTCAAATATCAATTGACCGTCCCTCGGGACTCAAATGTCCAAATGGACTCCCAAGGATGCCTAGGCTTCCCACTAAACAGCTAACGAAGCAATACAGCGCTGCTAACCCCATCAAAACGGGCACAGCCTTCAAAAGCTCACAACTCAGGTAAGGCGGCTGTGGTGGGAGCCGGGTCGGCGACTACTTATTTCTGTCCGCCGCCCTCGTCCCGCCGGTCATCTGACCGGGACGTCTCAAATCGGGACTCCAGAGGTGACGTCATAACCAGGGAAGACATATCCCAGTTCCGGTTTACACCTGCGCCGTACCTCGGTAGCAATACGGGTCGAGAGCGGGGTACCCCATAATACCCCAGTCGACACATCCGAGGGAGGCGAGATCCAAAGCGCGGCCGCTTAGGCAGCGGCGCGGCGTAGCGCGCAGGCCGATTAGTGGCCGGCGTCGCATCCACCCTCACATCAAACTGGCGGGACGAAGTGGAAACTTGCCCACGAGTGGATGGACAACTTCGGCGCGGCC
Organism: Oeneis ivallda; assembly: GCA_029955525.1. Taxonomy (NCBI): domain Eukaryota; kingdom Metazoa; phylum Arthropoda; class Insecta; order Lepidoptera; family Nymphalidae; genus Oeneis; species Oeneis ivallda. Next base: position 202,025 of record JARPMR010000047.1, on the reverse strand, counting down.
GCCTTCGAGGCGGCGGCGCAAGACGAGCAGCTGTCTGCATCACAGCTGAACCCCTAGCAAACTGTCGGGAGGGGGGAGTAGACCGCTCACGACGGGGTCGACGACTAAGGCGCGGCCGCTTACAGAGCGACGGCGAATAGTGAGCAAGCTGAAAGGAGGTTGGCGCCGACACAAAATCAACCTCAAACTGGTGTGAGGGGACGGGAATCCGCTCACGAGGAGAAGGCGCGCCAACGCAGGGAGGTGAATCTCTGTCAACTTCAAGAGTGGGGGGTTCCACTGTTAACTTCTTCATGGTGACTGTCGGGTGATCAGGACGAGCGCCCCCGCCCGTGCGGGAATTGCACTCCTGTTCATCATAGTCCTGACGACCAGCACCCTGGGAAGACACAACTTCCAAATTATCCCTGTGACCAGGCGGGCAAGGCAGTACAGCGACGGGCAGCTCAGCGGTCGGCAACTTGGCCGGCAGCGTTGCCTCTGGAGGGGGTCGGTGAGGATGCTCCAGGGACGGGGCCGCCTGAGCATCTTTCCCAAACATTGAGGCCGCCTCCACGAGGCTGTCGGTCAACTCAAACATAAGGTCATAGTTCCGTTCCACCATACCCCTCACCTCAGGCGGCAACCCTAGTTCGAGCAGATCCATATAAATGTGCTCGAACGCTGCCTGTCTGCCCACCACCTGGTCGGCCAGCCGCTTCAAAACGGCGACCCTGAGGTCGCGGCCTATTAATGCGGCAGCGGTCGTGGCCCAGCGTAGCTCTGCTTGCATCTTACTCAAAAGCATCGACAAATTATCCATATTCAAAACAATTTTATTATTCTAAGTGCCTTTCAAACTTAGCGACTGCGACAAATTATCGCAACAAGACAATTAGTCGCAAGTAGGTACCTATCCTAAACAAACAAAACATTGACTGTGGCACCAATTACGGGGAGCTAAGCTCACTCAAAATTATAGTCTTCAATAGGATAGCAAGATAGCAAGAACCTGGGCAGTAACAAACTTAATTATGTTACAACAAATAATTATTTTATCAAATTATCTACCACAAGTAGGTAGTAAAAATATAGCAAACTAATTGATCTGTTACTTAACCGATGATGGGTTCAAGTACTAACTATTGGATATAGGATCCCAAATTCCCAAAAGGTACAAGGTTCAATTTCAATAACAGGCAACTTGCTATAGTGCGGGTTCAAAATTACAAGTTGAGTGAACACAAGTTCAAAGTTCAAAGTAAGTGACCAAATAATAGTTCAAGGTCCAAATCAATGTGATCACCTATAATAATTTATTAGTTATTTAGTTTAGTATTTATTTTGTTTGCAAGTGGGCTATGATTTCCCTCAAATTAAGTTAAATTTTTCAAAATATTGCTGAAGCCGGCACTCAATTACAATTAATTACCACAAACTTAAGGCTTAAAGCAACCACAAACTAAGACAATCATATGTGCAAACTCATATGTGCAAATATATGAGGCAAACTCACAAAATAGTTAAATCCGGGCAAATCAAAAAACAAAATTGGGCAACGGCTAACAACACAAGTTAATTTATTAAATTAACGCCATCCAATCATATAAGAACTACCCATATGCAAAGTTGGCCCATTCTCACTGGGCAACAAACAACAATTACAATCAAGTTCAACTATAAATTTTTACAATTAACAAATAAGTACACTAAACTAAAAGTAAAATACATAGGCATTTCAAGGGGGACCCTTTGAGAGGTCTATAGAAAACCACGCTCTTGGCTACCAAAATGTTTAGGCCAACGCTCAGCCCTCAAGGGTACTCGACTCCACCCTCGGGCCCATAGGAAGGTGAAGCAGCCCGGCTGAGTCGATGGTCGGATGAGGGGGCTCTGGGCTAGCTATCTCACCCTACAAAAGATATGGGGTCCCTCGTTGAAGTTGCCTATTACAAGAAAGGACCGGGTGGTCACAAACTTAAACTACAGTAAACCACTCACCGCTTAGAGCGTCTTCTCTTCAGCCTCAAGATAGGTAAAGTTGTGGAGTGGTGTTATGTAGTGTGTAAGGGGTCAGTTTAGTGTATTATATAGGCGTGGGCCGCTGACTCCACGCGTGGGCGCGCAAGTTTCTGAGAGGAGGTTGGCGCCGACACAATGTTCACAAAATCGTCTTAGTTCGGTCCAAAATCGCCACACACGCGCGCTCGCAGGGCACCAATTGCGTGTTTCAATTAAATAGCGTAACAAAACGGGTCACTTTAGTCCGGATTAACGCTGATTTCACCCCAAATAAGACTTCGCGTCGTGAAAATCACCATGCTTTCAGCACGGCTTCAAGTTGCCAACCCTTTTTTTCAGTGACATTAGGTGTCAGGTTCATAGTCGCAAATAGACAAAAAAGGCGACAGAGGCGCCACCCGGGCCATCGCATTTCCTAGATCCATGCCACCTGGCATAGAGCATGCTGAAACCACACTTCAGCGTTCAGCGCCGCATTCCGGCGCGAACAATATGTAAATCGGATGACAATGCAATATTATTGTGACTTGAAGCTGATCTTATAATTTAGGTGGAAGTTGGCTCCATATATATATTGGGAACTCCATAATAAAACAAAGTAACCCCATCGAGCTTGAGCTTCGTTTGATTCGTCTTGTCAAATATTCTGGTCCTAGATGATACCCAGGATCTTATAATGGGGCTGGAAGGTGGCTAATGGAACTCTGTAATAAAGAGACTTGTTGTTGACACGTATGAAAATTATATCTTATAAAAAATGTATATAAAAAATACATCATCATTTCATCATCATTAACAACCCATCAACGGCTCAATACTGAGCGCAGATCTCCTTTCAGAGAAGGGTTATAGGCCATAGTCCACCACGCTGGCCCAATGCTAATTGGCGGACTTCACATATCTTTGAGAACATTATGAAGAACTCTCAGATGTTCAGGTTTCCTCACGATGTTTTCCTTCACCGTTGAAGCAAGTGATATTTAATGGCTTAAAACGCACTTGACTCCGAAAAGTCAGAGGTGCGTACCCGGGATCGAACCTGTTACCCCCCGAATAGGAGACCACAGTCTTAACCACCTGGCTATCACTGCTGCTAAAAAATACATATATCCCATTAAACATAGAAACATTTGAAGGTCAAAGAGAATATACTTCGCGCTGCAAGCGTTAGTGCAGATCTTAGTCATAAATCAAAACTATATTGGTATTGTGTTTATACTTTCAAGGCCACTTAAACCGCTCAAAGCTTACGCTTGCATAGCCCTCGTGGCTCTGCATTACGATTTAAAAATGGCAGCTGGCATATCTAATTTTTTTAATAACGCAGAAGAACCATGTTAAGTATAGACTTTTCGCTTTTATCAAGCACCATTTAAAACTTCCTACGGCCTCTCGGAATATAAAGTGTACCAGGCTATAGTATCAACGGCTCTCTTGCCGTGTTTCGTGGCGCGTGTTGGCGTTGTCTTGTACGGAACACGCAAACTTCGGCCACAATATTATCTTACTGCCGTTAAAATTAGGTCACGTTTCAAAAAACTTCGTCTTCGTCGTCTTTTCTAATTGTAACTAACCTAGCCAAATTTTGTCGAAATCAATTCAACCGTTTAGATATATCTACCGTTTAGAGAAGGTAACAGACAGACTGATAAGATTACTTTTGCATTACTAATATCAAGACAGATAGATTTACAGCCATATAATGACTTCCTATAGGATTTTACAATTTAAAAAATTTCAATTTTAACAATTTTATTATTTTTTCAAAACATAATATTATTATAAGGAAGGTTGTTTAAAAAGTCTTAAGAATCGGTGGACCCCTGGTCCTTGCCCACTGTAGCGTGTCAGTTATCACCTACACTAGCGGCACGCTATGATGGCCGGTTTGACACATTACAATAGTGATGTGGAATGTCAATTTATTCTCGAACAAAAAACAATTAAGTTTTGTTTTTGTACCTGATTAAATAGGTTTAATAAAACAAAAATGTATATGTTTATTTAATTTATTTGAACGAACTGAATATTTGAATGAAAATACCACTACGCCAGGGAGGTCGTCAACGAATGCATAATGTAGCAGTTACACCATAAAATACAGTTGATACTAGTGTAGAAATTAATCAAAACTCCCCTGCACACTTTATGCGCTATCAGAATTACATGTAAAGGTGTTATAAGTTATGAGAATAAAATAAGACAGGTCTAATGCGACCGGCCATGGTAACATTCAGGTCTTGCCTAATAATAAACTAATCTGTCTTAGGGCTTAGCTAAACGACTACCGTATTTCATTCACTAACTGCTTAGAATATCATACTTAGGCCGCAATTTAGTTCCTAACCTACATCTTAACCGGTATAATAGGTGCCATGTTTTTAAAAGATAGATTACGAGATATTACTCTTGTTAACGGAGTCCAAGTACTTTTAATTTGAAGCCGTTTTAGCACAGACAAGCTTCCAGTTTGAGTCTGTATTGAGTGTGAAAATCGATCAGTTTCAATGAGTTACAGTACCCGGCGATATATATTGCACATCGGCCTTTGGAATAAACGCTATTCTATTCTTTCTCAGTTCGACTGCATTTTTTTTTATAGATATATGTTACGTGATGTGCTCGCCGATTGTGAAGAGATTTCAGTAATTACTACGTGAATTTCTGGCTAGCTTTCCTTGCAATAGACTAGAATAGCGTTTTATTCCAAAGGCCGATGTGCAATATATATATCGCCGGGTACTGTACTACTATTAAAGAGCACTGCATTATAATTTTATTACTGGAAAGTACAATTTCAATCTGGTTTCAACCATTATCTGAGTTTGAAGCAGGCAACAGAGAGAGCGTTGTACGAGTATCTCTGCATGATCAAATCACAAGGTTCCTTAGGAGAACAAGCAAAAATCAATGGAGTTTGATGCCCCAAGGTGTTAAGATGGCGACCACTACCTCAGAGGCTAGCCATCTGCGTGGGAAATATTATAGTGCACAAATGAGTGCGCAAACACAGGTGCAATCTCTATTCCCTCACTCTCATAGTCCGATGGGACGACCGACACGACCGGAGAGAAATCAGACTCTGGAGCGACGGATTTACGTGCTCTCCGAGGCACGGGAGTGATACACCGCCAACTTCCTAACTCTTCTTATCTATTTAGATAAAGCTGTCTTGCGGTGAAGCGATTGATCCTTTTATTATTCATTTATGTACTAAAATATTTGTTTGTTATTTATGTATTTACGGTTATTGACTAATAATTTTTTATTGCAGTGTTACTGGTCTGTGTGTTAGTCCTTCGATAAGACATTTTCACACACTTTCGCATCTATAATATTAATAAGAATTGTGCTAATAATATAGAAGTTAGTAGTTTTCTAAATATTTTATTTCCTGTTAATAATAATTAAAAAGAGTTTCATTTTGTTGCTTCACGTATACATTGTGTGACAATTTTAATGATCAACACAGATTATGCAAACAAATTATTGAAATCCTCGAAATCACAAAATAAAAATTCGAAGTTTTTTAAAATTACATACCGGTAGTTATTAATAAAAACTCCGAGCAATAAGGGAAACATTACGAAAGAATTCCAAGCTTTAGTGATTATACTCTGATTATTATAAATACATAAACTCTACAATTTATAAACCATTTTTTTACAGCATAATGGTAGTGTTCTGGTTAATCGGGCTGGAATGAGAGCAGTTTTTGTGGGTCATATAACACTTAAGGCACTGTTACATATTATTGTCAATGAGACAATTAATTAATAATTAAGAAATAGTATTTATATAAAGTCTCGGATTATATAATGTTAAATAGCGGTTGGTTGTGAACTCTCAATAATGCTACTTAGTTATTTACTGGTATTGGTCTCAAGATCGGTTGGGTTAATCGATAATAATTAAATTGCTTTTTCTAAAAGATATCGATTTAAAGCTTTAAATCACAGTTGTGTCCACTGTTATGACTGAACTGACTGACTGATTTGACTTTGATATATGGGTTAGGACCAAATTTTTGACGGATTCAGATAGACTGTGGTGTCCGGTTCATAAGTGACCAATTTTAGCGTACTTTACATGCTTTAAAACAATGTTGGACATTTTTTAAATGTTGTCTATATGTATTGTTAACAGTCTCACTAATCGAGTAACTAAAATTAAAGCTTAATTTTCTAAAAAAAATGCAAAACCAAGCTCGGTGTCTTTTTACGCCATACAAATTACGCATGTCCTTGTTTGACTACCTATGAATATTATTGTCCCTGTTTTTTTTTTAACGTAAGTTACCGTTTATCTTTTAATATTATTAGAGCCTTATAAACACCAGCTATCGATTTTATAAGCATTAGCAAAATAAACATTGTTATTCTAGTTTTTACAAGTAATAATATAAACGTCCCAAATTTTTTTCCGTTGTAATACTCCTGTTGTGCGACACCATAATTTCGGAACTAAAAACCTATTGTGGAATTTTCTTTATTATTTAGTGGTGCAACATCGGTTTCAAGTGCTGGCAACAAAATCAGGATAAACCGCCATGTTGTTTAATTGTCATTACGCATTTTGTGTGCGTCATCAGCACGTGTCGTTAAGATTTCCGGACTTAAAGTGAGTAAATTATTAATATTTTTTATGATTTTCTAGATATAGAACTATATTTATAAAGCCTCTTTAACTTCTTTGTCGAAAGGCATGTCGAAATTTTCGATTTTTGGTTAAATTAGTGAATTGTTGCAACTTTTAGGTTACGTCGTGAATAAATTTTATTCCATTGTGAGATTTGTGACACGAAATTGTGCGACGTGTCACAAGGGAAATTTCTAAAGCTATGTTTACAATAATTCAACTCCATTTAGCTACTTGCTTAAATATTAATACATTATTTTTACCTTACTATGCCGAAGCTCAAAAGGAAGGTAATGGTTTTAATTGGTATGTTTTTTATGCCTGTTTGTTTTTTAGGGTTCCGTACCAAAATGGTACAAAAGGAACCCTTATAGTTTCGCCATGTCTGTCTGTCTGTCTGTCTGTCAGTCCGTCCATCCGTCCGTCCGCGGGCTAGAGCCGAGACCGTTAGTACTAGGAAGCTATAACTTTGCACGCCGCGCCGCATTCTAGCATAACGCTACCGTTTTGGTGAGTTTTTTTGCCTTAGGAGTAAGTTAGATTTGAAGTCATTCTGATAGGTTTATAATGCTTTTTCTCGGTCCCTTTTGTGAGCTAACACGTTTGTCCAAGTTTTTTTTGCAGACCTTGTTTCTTTTTTTTTCAGATGCCTTTATCATCGGCAGAAAGATGTTGCAAATACCGAGAAAAACTAAAACAATGCATTTAAGAAATTAAACCAATTTAGTTAAATGAAATTAAGAAATATTTAAATAAGATTTGGTGCAAGTCGCCCTTAGTGTGGTAATAAAAATTAAAACTAAACACAAATATTTTTTATTTTATAAGCACAATAAATACTGTTAACAAAAGCGGTAAATGGATCAATGACTGATAAATAAATGTAAGGATGTTGATTTTTTGGAGTTTACTCCTTTAGAATCGATTTTAGGCGCCCGGTATGAGAAAAATTTGAGCAGTGAAATCTACTTTGAATGACCTCGTTACGTTTTTCACAACGATGCAAATTTCTACCCTAACGTTGAGTAAATAAGGTTGGTTTTCGCTTGAGTTGTCGAATGCCCTTGTTACGTTTTTCACAACGATGCAAATTTCTACCCTAAGGTACGGCGCCTACATACAACTTTTACATCGACTAAACTGTTTAGTCCAGTTGTGTACTTTTCGTGTGAATTCCATACAATCAAAAGCAAATCGTATGGCTTTTGTCGAGCAACTATCGTGTTGATAGTTTGCGTACATTCTATGATCGCAGTACATTCCTATAAACTTATGAAACACAACTAAATAGTTGTTCAACTAAAAGTTGTATGTTTGCGCTAGGCCTAACGTTGAGTAAATAAGGTTGGTTTTCGCTTGAGTTGTCGAATGCGAAAGCGCTTTCGCTTCGGGAAGCCGAGCGCGTACCGATCGGGTCGGAGCGGCGCCGCGAATGCATTACGACGTTTTAAGTAGTAAACTCCAGTCGTGCTCGGAGCTGACACACACACTTTTTTTTCTATTCTTCTTAGTTTATTTTGCATTTTATTTGAGTTAGACAAGTTTTGGGTTTGTTATTTCATTTATTTTATTTGTACTGCTTATTAAATATTTCTTGATTTTTTTTTTATTTATTCCACTTACCTACCTAAAATCTTAAGACAATATACACACACCCTAATAATTCCACTGTGCTACATTTATTTTCCAGTGTGACACATTCCGTTGTGATTTCCGTTGTGCGATTACGTCAAAAAATTGGTCCTAACCCATATGCAGATTCATGTACTTTTTAGTTAGTAGGTAGATTTCGATATATGAAAATCCCCCAGAAACTATACTATAGGTACTTACTACTATTGAGATTAGCCACCGCAAATTTGGTCAGGAAAAAATTATTATATGCCCAAGCCCAAGCCTTCTGAAGAGTCATCGTCATGATTAGAGGATTTCCCAGCATTCAGCAATGAACTACCGTAACCGTACCATCTAGAATTTCAGTGCGATGTCTGTAGAAGTTGGAAACAGTACTTGATGTCTACGTTACATAATAGCAGATAATACTCTTCCGTATGTACACGTCGGTCAACTGTCATAAACTAGGTTACAAGGTTACAAGGAGTAGCTGACTAAATAAATTTTGAAGTGTTTTAACTTTGGTTTTTAAGTTTTGAGTAAAACGAGATATAAATGGAGAAAAAACACGCAAAGAGTTAAGTTAATCAATCAGAAGGAGACTATAACTCCTGTAAATTATGCGATGAAAATTCCAGGACGTCGAAGACCTAGGTGGTTGATCGATATGAGGGGGTGGACCCGGGTTAGGGTCTCCTCATATTTTTCGACGTGGAATCTACAAAGCCGGGAGCGTATCACCGTAGAGTTGCATAAAGCCAATCAATTGTCATCAATCAATAATACGATACGGATGCGAATGGCAAATTACAATTATTTTCCTGATGGTTAGTCCTTCAATAACGCCGCAACAGAGCTACAGATCGACGTGATTTTTTGCATGGGTATAATTTGGAGTGTGACATACACTTTTTAATTTTTTATCCCGGAAAATCAAAGCGTTCCCGAGAGCTTTTAAAAACTTAATCCACGCGGACGAAGTCGCGGACGTCAGCTAGTGGTTGTATTATTGGCAAGAACATACAATTCTTCTAATTTCCCTATTCTGCTTTTTACCTGAATACTGAATAGGTACCTACCTTATTTGTGTCCATTCTTTTAGAGCCATAGATCCCCCAACCATAAATATAAGAAAGGGTAAACCATACTTTACAGACTTTTTTTTCGTGTAGATTTTCCACATATTTTTTAAATAGTCTAACCGCAAAGTAAATTTTTTAAGTAAAGTCATTTTTATTAATAATTTTTGAATTTAATAATTACATTTATAAATTGTTTTAGTTTATACAGGGGGCTTACTCAATTTTAGTGTCGTATCGAATAAAGGCCCTGAACTAATAAGTTGATTTATAATTGGAGAAACGTCTCTGAATCAATATGCCTTAAATCTATTTTTTATATTTAGAGGTTTAACCTCACGCTACATAAAATGAACCATGTTTGATTGTTTAATTCATCAATAACGCTAACCCAACAAAGCGATTAAAAAATAAGATACATAATTTATACACAAACTGTTATGAAATCTAAATCGTTACAAACCTATTTAAATTGCAATTTGTGGCGACAGAATCGACAGTTTTTGTATGGAAACTGTCAAATTTGACGTCACTTAGTGTAAATCGTGTATGAGATACAAAAGAAACATGGCTGTCCGGATTTTAACTTCAGGCATGCACTTATAACTTCAGGAATGCACTTATAACTTCGGAGTTAAGTGTGTTTTAAGTAAATCAATATCACTTGCTATAACGTTGAAGGAAAACATCAAAAGATAACCTGCATGATTGAAAGTTCTCCATTATGTTGTCAAAGGTGTATGAAATCTGCTGATTGGCGTTTGGCATGCATGGTGACCTATGGCCAATACTATACTATACTATAATACTAGTGAGTGGAGTGGGTGGAGATAATGTTGAAAAAATCTCCCTGAAATGAATAATTGCATAAATGGCTTGTATTAACTATTAAGGGTTAAACCAGCCGCAACCAGAAAGAGAGTTAACGTAGAACTTAGGCGACTACCTACATGCATAACCGGAGACCGTCATGCCGTCCATATAATGTTCATATAACATGCCCCATACCTATCCTCACTAGTTACGTCACATTATGTAATTCACTATATCGTAACATACCCCCACACCATTTTACGTCTGTATAACGTCGATGACGATGCCCATGGATTATAATTACGTATACGGTACGTTAACGTAATGATGAGTTATATATGTCTACGGTTGTACGGATCATCGAATTTGCGGCGTTACATACGATGTGCCACTGGTACTTAATATCAACTGCGGCCGTATCCATATCAGTGGTGAGCGCTGTTATCTTATTACTGTGAGGTCTCGGGTTCGATTCCCGGCGGGGTCATTTTGGGAATTTATAATTTCTGAATTGTCTCTGGTCTGGTCTGGTAGGAGGCCTTCGTTGGCCGTGGCTAGTTACCACCCTACCGTCAAAGACAAGCGATTTAGCGTTCCGGCACGATGGCGTGTAGAAACCGATTAGGGGGATGGGTTAAATTTTCTCTGCCATACCACTTCCAAGTTAGTCCGCTACCATCTTAGACTGCATCGTCACTTACCATCAGGTGAGATCGCAGTCAAGGACTATCTTGTCATTGAATAAAAAAATGTAAGAGAGCTTTGACCAGCAGTGGACGTCTATCGGTTGACAAAGAAGAAGAAGATAATAATAACACGACATCTATATCGTATTTGTTCGCGTACCCCGGCGGCGGCGACTTGTATCATGTATCATGTATGCCCGTACGAGGACGCCCAGTCCGTGCGCGAACTGCGCGCCGTAGAACGCAGCTCCGTGAAGCGCAGGATTAGTTTGATCGTCCTAAAATTGGAATGTTCTTAAACTAAGATAGAAGTTTGTCGGCATGCATTTTTTTGGAACTTCCCTCATTGTGGAAACACTGCATATATAGCATAGTATTTACTGTATTGTAAATTTGTTTTGAAAAGAGCAACCGCCGAGTTTCTTGCTGGTTCTTCTCGGCAGGAAGGGCATTCCGAACCAGTGGTAGACTCATCGACGATTCAAAAGCACTTGTAAAAAGTTTATTTGAATAAAAAATATTTATATTCTATTCTATTCTATACTAGACGATAGTTTCTTTGAAAATCATTGAACTCTATAATCAATCTATTATTATTACCAGAGGACAGGCTACTGTTATATCTTTTGGACCTACTCGATTGACGCCATTTTGGCGCTGTAAGCAGATAAACGAGTGTCTCTGGAACTAAAATTATTGCAAATGCGTATGATCGTGCGAGACTGATTGACCTGAATTAGTCAGCGATTTTTTTCGCCCCCTACCCTCTCTCAGCCATTTAGTACAGAACGTTGCTTTTAATGTGCACAGATAAACGAGATTCACTTAAATTATAGAAAGGATATTTGATACATAATATATAGGAAATTCACATTGTGTGAAATTTCATTGCTACAGATTTTTTATTGGAACGTAAGTTCCTTATCGCGCGGTGCGGAAGGGGGCTAGACGGAAAAAATTAAGGAACCGACACTCGACACATTTTTGAAACCGACACTTTTTTGTTGGATGTGAATTTTGCATTGTATTCGGTATTTTCGCGGTACAACATTGGGTCTCTGTAGCCTAGTGGCTTCGGCAGTCGCTTAACAGTTACAAGTCCATGGTTCGCACCCCAGCTCGACAGACTGAATTTTCTATTTTCTATTTTATTCTAAATAATTTCTACATGTGGAATTTTTCCCTAATTTTTTATTTTATAAATTGAATAAAATGTTATTGTACTACTAACGCCATCTGTTAAAAAACCAGAGTAAACTCTTTGGTTTTGTAACATTGCTGCAATAGAAATAAACTAAATATAATTCATCGTAGTTAATCAATTTAATACTAGATGACACCACTAGTTTATTACAATTCCTTTACTAATTAATCGAAAGGAACTTCGTTCCATCCGGCCTCTCAAGTTTTTTATTTTAATTTTAATTTATTTAAATTATTTCAAATGGCTGTACTGTAAAGTTAGTAAAATGCAGATACGTCGTTGTTCTACGATCATGACACCTCCGGCAAACTCGCGTCAATGCTCAATGCACAACAAAGCAGTTTCGAATTGACGTTGCTTCGAAAAGTATAAACTGTCAGTGCAATGCGATTGTGATATAGTTTTGACCTGGCTTTGGATTTCAAATATTGATACTGCATTACTGTTGACCCTTGCTCGTTAATTTGGACTCTGTTCAAGCCCTTTGTTGTGGATTTCGTCGATATGACCGAACGTACGCAGAGAACTGTTCTAAATAGTCAGACACGTGAGTTCGTAATACGCCTTCGTAACTATTTCGATCGTGAAGCTCAAAATGGAGGGCCAATTTTACCTATAACGTCAGTGGTTGAACGCGTAGCTGATGCGCTTAATATTGGACAACGAACTGTTAGACGGATAACTAAAAAAAAATATGGCGAGACTGGCACAGAAGAAAATAAACTTCACGCACCAAAAAAGAGAAAACGAGCAAAACCAGTCGTAGGCATCGATAGCTTTGATGCCGATGCTATCCGAAGACATGTTTACGGCTACTATTTACAGAAGGAGTATCCAACAAGAAAAAAGTTGGTGCATTCACTGAAGGAAGCTGGATTATTCTTCGGTGGGGAAAGTTCTTTAACGAAGATTTTGAAGACCATTGGATTTCGATACAAAAAATGTAACAAACGCAAAATATTGATAGAAAGATTTGATATAGCGATGGCAAGGTATACTTTTTTACGGCAAGTGAAAGAAATCAAAAATTGGCAAAATGTTGTGTTCTTGGATGAAACATGGCTTAATGCTAACCATACTGTAGGCCGTTCTTGGAACGATGACACAGCAGCATCTACTTCCAAAGTTCCTGTAGGAAAAGGATCGCGACTTATAATTTGTCACGCCGGAACCATCAACGCAAGATACCTCCTCATTGAAACTAATCTCATCATCATCATCATCATTATCAACCTTTAGATGTCCACTGCTGGACATAGGTCTCCTGCATGGACCTCCACAGGCCTCGGTCTTGCGCCGCCTGAATCCAGCGGCTCCCTGCGACTCGTTTGATGTCGTTGGTCCACCTAGTGGGGGGTCTGCCAACACTGCGTTTACCGGTGCGGGGTCGCCACTCCAACACCTTGGGACCCCAACGACCATCAGCTCTTCGAACTATGTGCCCCGCCCATTTCCACTTCAGTTTGGCGACTCGCTGAGCTATGTCGGTGACTTTAGTTCTAACAATGCCGCGAGCAAGACGATCAAATGTTTCCTGCTACAAAGCTACGGATTGACGTGATTTATTGGATAGGTATAGTTGAGAACCTGGAGGGTGACAAAGATTTCCCGCGGGATGTTATGAACTAAATCCACGCAGACGAAGTCGCGGGCATCAGCTAGTATATATATATATATTTAGTATGTATTTTATCCTGGAAAACAAAGTATTTCCACGGGATATTTAAAAAACCGACTCAACGCTAAAAGCTAGTAATAAAAAAATAAATTGAACTCCAGATCCCAAATCCTCATTCTCTTATTATCTTAGAGAATCTAATGAATCATAATTCATAATATTACATCATCCATAAAAAGTTACTACAAAAAGCTAATATTGAACAAACGTTCCTTGACACATTTCTACGCGCTACGCGTAGAAATGTAAGCATGCGGAATATTCTCGTGCCACATAGTACGTGGCGGTATATATAAATAACGTGTAGGCATTTCATTAAACTTCATTTTTATTTTTATTTCCCCTTTGACTCTGTACGGATAAACTTAAATTCAGTTTGAAAGTTTCAATGGAAAAGCGATTTGCATTATCTTTCTCTACACTATTTCGCGACAAGTTTTAATTCAAGTACCATGTACCATGTACCATAGGTAGATAGGTATATAAGTATTCGTAAACGGTAGACCCCCCCCCCCCCCCCTCCTTCATCTGTGGAAAACATAACTGTGGTATGTGGAAGGCAGAAGAGATCTTTTCCAGATTGATACGAGAATTTTGAAAAATTACCTTTTTTCGAAGCGCCATATTTCGGTAACGACTTCCACAACAAATTGTATATAATTAAAATTGTAGGAAATTTAACGCTGTATAAAAAAGTATAAAAATGCTTTTGCCTTAGGACGTAAGAGAAAAAAGTTACTGAAGAAAGCGGAGGAAGGTAGAAAATTTTGCTGTTTCCCCCCACCCTCCTCTTTTATCACAAGGTCCTCGAGGTCCAAAACTGGGAACCATCTTAATTAATTAACCATCCTTGAACAACATCCCAAAGTTTCATTAACATCCGACCTTTTTCTATCTGAAACTACCTGTCGACTGGACTACCTAGCGAACTAGGCGTTTCGTACGAGTACCTAGGTTGGATTTCATAAACACTGAAACACGTAGATATTAATTTTATTAATGTTAAGAGCCAAAAAAGCGTCAACGTTCAACAAATGATGACAAATGTTCAACGTGATTCTTTAACTGAACAGTTAAATGTTCGACGTGATTCTTTAAATTGACATAACTTTTTTATTTATGAACTATATTGAAGTAAAACAAACACTGAGTTTGAAGTGAAGCTTACCACAACACCGTAGCCGTTTCTGAGATTAGTGCGCACTAACGCAAAGACATACAGACAAAAATTCTAACAATCATTGTTTTGGGTTCTATTCTGTTGATAAAGGCCCCTAAGTTTTTCTCATATATTTTCAATGTACAGACAACGATCATTTACAGTTTTATTATAATATATCATGTACTTATAGATAATTTATAATTCAGAATGTAAATCAAACATTTTATTTTTATAAACTTACTAGCTGATGCCCGCGACTTCGTCTGCGTGGATTTAGTTCATAACATCCCGCGGGAAATCTTTGTCACCCTCCAGGTTCTCAACTATACCTATCCAATAAATCACGTCAATCCGTAGCTTTGTAGCAGGAAACATTTGATCGTCTTGCTCGCGGCATTGTTAATGATGATTCAAAGAGAAAACATATTACTGATGATATTATCAATTACGTTAAACTATAATTTTTATAATTGTTTTTACCATAATTTTCTACCATAATTAACCAAATACAAAATTACGTTTAGCTGTCATTTATCTACGTTTTGTTCTTCCACTGTCATTTTCATTTTTTTATTCCATGTCAGATGCATTTTTGTTATACCAGGTTTTATATTGACTTGACGGAAACGCGGTCGAACGGGATAAAAAGTATCCTATGTCCGTCTCCTGGTTCTAAGCTACCTCTCCACCAATTTTGAGCCAAATCGGTTCATCCGTTCTTGAGTTATAAATAGTGTAACTAACACCACTTTCTTTTATATATATAATAGATTTAATTAAAATCACATACATCAAAATGGCCATGTTTCGAATAGCAGAATATTTGAGATACAGCAGATCGTAGCACGAAAACTTGTATCTATTTTAATTGGTCATACATTTCACCTTACAGTTACAGCTTTTCCGCTGCTCGATAATTAAATATCAACTGCTGTAACTCGTAAAAAATCAATGAAGCAGTAACTTTAGGACATTCCTAATAACTGTATCAAATAACGTTTAGATTGATAGAAATTTGTTGCAAATTTCAACTTTCTATCTTTATTAATTTACGAGTTATGATTTTTTCAAATAGTTTTTTGGCTCTGGTGTAAAACTGGATTTTTTCTAAATGAAGTCTACTTTTAAATACTAGTGGTTCGCCCCGAGCTGAGACCTCGCGGTAACGGTATCCCATGATTATTCATTCAATCGATACATGATAACCAATACTGACATTATTATTATGCCCGTTTTCACCAAACATACCTAAATCATCCCCTAAGTAGGAGTCTCTTAACGTAGGTAGCTCCTAAATACAATCCTAAGTCCTAACATCCGTCCCAATATCCTTTTAGGTGTCCCGTACAGGATCCTGATAAATAAGTTGACAGAAAACATCAATCACCTAACTTATAGTAAAGGTTAGGGAACGTTAGTGAAAACATTTAATTATTTATTAAACATTGAATTATTTATTTATTATGTAGGTACTAAGGAGTGAAACCGGGTTACGGGCATCTGTACAAATCGTCATCTATCGACGCGAATAGAAAATATACAATATTTAACTAAAATTTAACTAAAAAATAATTTTAATTGAATAATATGGTACAAAAAAATTACAATACAATTATTGTATTATAATAAGTAACTAAATAATAACGGTCGTAGTCGTAACTCGTAGTTCCATGGGAATAGTTACTGACTGCGCCATCTATTAGCATTATTGTGAAGCTATGTTGATGCTATATGAATTACTGAAGCCCATTAAAAATTAAATAATCTCGTTTCTTTATAATATTCATATAATTTTAGTATTTGTTGTTCAAGTACAGGATATAAGTGACCTAAAAACATAAAATCAGTAGTAGGCTAAGTTGGAAGGGGTATAGCAGTTTAGGTATACGGCATCATCCCAGAACGTTTGATCACTCGGCGGCACGTCAGAGACAGAGAGAACTATAGTCAGGATCAAAGTCTCCCACCAGAATCCGCAGGGAACCGAACCTGAGACCTTCCACTTATACTGCGCCAGGGAGATATTTTCAGGAGTTTCCCTATACATAGTAACATTATTTAATTTAACATGGTGATATCGACCGAAAGAATTTCGTCCGAATGGCAGAGTGTCCCTTTGAGATTTTTCCCATTTTTATTTTTATTCGTGGTTGAGATCTTCTTCAGGTCTCAACGGCTTGGTTGTAAAAGCACTATACTGTCAATGCCAAATTTTAATTTTGTTTTGAGATGACACACAATGTCAACCTTAAAGTAGGTAATTACTTTACAATTTTGAAAAATAATACTGCTTTAAGCGTTGGTAGCGTGGCGTTGGCTCTGATTGCTCATAAAGACATACACACTCTCTCTTGTATACATAGGTATTATACAAAAGAGAGACATAGAATTCGTAGTTCCATGAAAGAGAGACATGCTAGTATTTACAAAATTCTTATGAGTGGCGGGCAGCAACTCAAGAACTTCGTCAGATAAATAAATCAATAAAGACACCCGGTTTAAAAATACCATAAAATCATTGAGAGAATCCCCGGATTCCGTCGTTTACACATATCGTAGACCTGTCATCTCCATAAAATATTTATCCTTTTCAATCTTTCTGTATTGCCACTTTTTCTTCACGTCTTATTCTCGTTCTATATTAGATATTCAATACTGGAAGGAGGTGGCATGAACATCGTGTCTTATTTCTCATAACACTCATCAAATCTAGGGCACTTCCCGGTGTGCTACAGTCTTGAAAGGCCCGAAAGGAGCTTTTGCAACACAAATAAAGGAATAAATGTCAAAATCGTTATTTCCAAATCCCCTGACTGTGAGCAGGACTCCTATTTAGGAGAATTTTAAATGTTCATAAAATCTTAATTACTTCGGCGACAAGGGCGTCGCCAGCCGCTGGCCAAGGGGGCAAGTTGATATTACTGTGGAGGACGGGAAAAGTATGAATTTTAGGTACAGTCGGGAGCTAAATATAGATAAAAATTTAACTTACCTAGGCGTTGAGTTTGTGTGTGTAAGTGTGTTTGCTTGTACTTCAATCACGAAGCAACGAATCGATGTGATTTTTTGCAGGGGTAAGGTATAGTTGTGAAAGGAAAGTGACCTTTTATCCCGGGAAAAAAGGTTCACGCTGGATTTTTAAAACTTAACCTCACGCGCACAAATTTGGGGGTAAAAGCTAGTTATGTATAAGCTTTTAAGCATCACGGTTGAAGATTTGGTAGATTTGGGTATTGATTTCAATGATGACATCTGTTAATAAAAAGCTGTTATTTTGACATTACAAATATACATTTCAATTTTATTTATTTGAGTAGTCCTATAGATTTATTATGGAATCTGAAACATATTATTAACTACCTGATTCCCGCGACTTCATCCGCGTGGAGTAAGTAAGTTTTCCTAAAATCCCGAGGCACCCATTGTTTTTTCGTGTAAAAGGTAACCTACGCTGTCCCGCTGTACGATTCTCTAAAAAGATTGATACACTGTGACGGTTGCAATAGTCTCTGATAGGCCGATAGCACTCCCTATTGGCTAAATTGGCGTAGGTCGGATTTAGCTATATTTTTTTCAAATCTCTAGGAGGGCGGCGCCCCTACCTACCCCCCTTGGCAACGCCTATATTCGGCAATCGCAAAATTGGCACTTCTAAGGTTGTAAGCATTACCCGGCAAGCCCCTGCGTCCATTTCGAGGATTTTTTCTGCGCACCGCATGTTGCTGGTGAGTTGGAGCGCTGAGTTGTATTCGGTGTAACATCGGAAGTGATCCACGCTCTGGAGTTCCACTTTCCTTAGTTTGAGAGAGCGCTGTAAGTATAGTATTAAAATTAACGCCTATGCGCATGTCTTCTTCTTTATTAACCCATAGACGTCCACTGCTGGACAATGGCCTCCTGCATGGACTTCCACAGGATTCGGTCTTGTGCCGCCTGAATCCAGCGGCTCCCTGCGAATCGCTTGATGTCGTCGGTCCGCCTAGTCTGGGGGATCTGCTAACCCCGGTGCGGGGTCGCCACTCCAGCACCTTGGGACCCAAATGACCATCAGCTCTTCGAACTATGTGCCCCGCCTATTTCCACTTCCGTTTCACGAGTTCAGTTGGAGAATAATATCTAATATCTTATTATAAAGACTAGTTGTCGCCCACGACTTCGTCCGTTTGAATTTAGCTTTTAAAGGTTCCGTGGGAAGTCTTTGATTTCCCAGGATAAAATGAAATCTACATGTCAATCTCTGGCAGCTTCTTAACTATACCAATGCGAATAATCTTGTTGCAAACAAACAAAGTTTCGCATTTATTATTTAGTAATTTTTGGGACACGCAGCTTTTACTGTAGACTCTGCCTATAGTCACATAATTCAATTCAGTCAATAAAGCTTAGTTTGAGTTGTTATCAAACAAGTATAAATTGAAAATTTAAAACACCCCCGGCACGAGAATCTATGGCTGGGCTAAGTACAATATATCTGACATCCAGTTACCCAGTTTTCTGCTCCATCATCAGACCCCCCTCCTGGATCCTCGATCGTCGATCATCATCTATCTAACACCTATTCATTAAGATCATCTAATGAGCCCAAACACACTATATCTGCTGTAAATTGCTATGGTGTTGGGTATCCCGCAGACTACTTGATGCTGAAGCCTCAGCTCAAAGCTACCACGCCTTGAAAATAATCCGAAGTAACATACATAAGCAGTGATAGCCTAGTGGTTAGGACTGTGGTCTCCTATTCGGGGGGTCGCAGGTTCAATCTCGGGACCTCTGACTTTTCGGAGTCAAGTGCGTTTAACCAATTAAATATCACTTGCTTCAATGGTGAAGGAAAACATCGTGAGGAAACCTGCACACCTGAGAGTTCTTCATAATGTTCTTGAAGGTGTGTGAAGTCGGCCAATTCGCATTGGGCTAGCGTGGTGGACTATGGCCTATAACCCTTCTCTGAGAGGAGACCTGCACTCAGTAGTGAGCCGTTGATGGGTTGCTAATGATGATGATGATGATGAACAATACACCAAATTTCAAATCAATCGAACCAGTGAAAGCTTGTGAAGCCCTTTAATCAAATAGGAAATGAGTTGATAAAATTTAAACGCCTGAGCAGATCTTCATAAATTACAACTAAGATCCACCTCGATTAAATTAGCTTTCAAACAGAAAAAAGTGGTCTATTGGAGAGACCGCTACGAGCGAACAGACAGACACACAGATACTACATGAAATAAATAATTTTGAGTTTGAGTTTTGAGTTTGAGATATACACGTCAAACTTATAATACCCCTCATTTTTGGTCGGGCGTTAAAAATACGCTGCACCTCGATCACTGCTGCACAATGCTCCATACAAATCATCCACGGCTTCACTGGGTCGCTTTGAGTGTATCCAGGCCTTGAGTTATCTGGTAATTGTTTGAGGAAGTTGAGAATATTACCGCTTGCGAACCCCAGCCAGAAACCGTCACTCTGAATGGTAAGAGTTTATCAAGCGACAACACTCCTGGCTGAATCTCTTCGGTGAAGGCAATAGGTGACACCGTCCTCATATATGCAATATCTAAGTCGGGATGGTCGTAATCCGGATGCTTGACCACTTCTGCGATCGGTATCACAGTTCCCTCCCCGCGGAGTAAATTGCCGGCTTTAACCTCGAGTCCTTTTATGCCTCCTGCATCAAATCTGAAGCAAAAGTAATGTTTACTCGGCAATGCGCAAGAACATGCAGAAGAAAGATGTCTAAACTGACCGTCCATAACAATTATATTATTTCTTTAACTTATTGGCAATATTTAAACATTTAAGAAGGTATTTCACGAACCTTTTAAGAAGTGACACTCTCACTCAGCAGTCAGTTCAGACTCAAGACTAAGTTAAAATGAGACAGATTTTAACTCTTTCTTGACCATGACCAGAGCCAATGTACGAACTATAGATTTCAGCTTAATTTGAGATGATACCAGGAGATACCACGCTCTGCTAAAAAAATGACAATTATTATGGGCTGCTAAATAGATATGGAATAGCAGCAGTGATAGCCTAGTTAGCACTGCAGTCTCCTATTCGGAGTGTCACAGGTTTGATCCCTCACCTTATGGGAATTATGGGATACCGCGAGGTCTCAGTTCGGGGCGAACCACTAGTTTAAGTACGCAACATTTTAATGGTGAAGGAAAACATCGCGAGGAACCTACAGGACCTACATGCCTGAGCTGCCAAGGTCCCAAAGGCTGGAGTGACGACCTCTGACCTCGCACCGACCAGTCCTGTGACCAACGTTGGCAGATCTCCCACTAGGTTGACCGACGACATCAGACCAATCGCAGGGAGGCGCTGGATACATCATACAAGCGGCAAAAGACAATGGCGTGTGAGAGTCCCTATACGTCCTACTCCGAGTAAACGTAAAAGTAATAGGTAAACTTGTTTGTATGAGGTGCACTATGCACTCTATGCACTCTCGAAAGAAACTGCTTCGTCATTCATTAGGCAATGTTTTGTTTTATTAAAACTCCCATAGAAAGTTCCCTTACATTATACATTATTCACACATCTATCTCTTTCACGCCTACGCCCGTTTGCCTAAAAAGAAAGCGAGACACGAAACAAAAAAGTATTTTATGAAATAAGTACCTACCTACACCTACACGTTGCGAAGTTCCTAATAAAAAGAAAGGGACAGAGAATAAGTTTCAAGGGATTTAACAAAGTAAGTAAGGTGCTATCTCTTTTTACATGGCGTTCGTTGATACATAGACCCAGCCAGTATTATTGTTTGGAGAATGATGCATACCAGCTGTTCCCATGGCAGACATTTTGAGTGGGTGTTTTAGGGTACCGCATTAAATTATTAAAAAAAATTGTGAGCCGTCGTGGGACGCCTGGCAGATGTGAAACATCGACATTATTTTGTAAAAGTAATATGCAGAAAAGAACAGATTGTGATAGGAACTAAATATATCACTAAGTATACATATAATACTACTACTACCCCGATCCCTAACCCTACCACTACTACTACTACTAAACAGATTGTGATAGGAACTAAATATGTCACTAAGTATACATATAATACTACTACTACCCCGATCCCTAACCCTACCACTACTACTACTACTAAACAGATTGTGATAGGAACTAAATATGTCACTAAGTATACATATAATACTACTACTACCCCGATCCCTAACCCTACCACTACTACTACTACTAAACAGATTGTGATAGGAACTAAATATGTCACTAAGTATACATATAATACTACTACTACCCCGATCCCTAACCCTACCACTACTACTACTACTAAACAGATTGTGATAGGAACTAAATATGTCACTAAGTATACATATAATACTACTACTACCCCGATCCCTAACCCTACCACTACTACTACTACTAAACAGATTGTGATAGGAACTAAATATGTCACTAAGTATACATATAATACTACTACTACCCCGACCCCTAACCCTACCACTACTACTACTACTAAACAGATTGTGATAGGAACTAAATATGTCACTAAGTATACATATAATACTACTAATACCCCGACCCCTAACCCTACCACTACTACTACTACTAAACAGATTGTGATAGGAACTAAATATGTCACTAAGTATACATATAATACTACTACTACCCCGATCCCTAACCCTACCACTACTACTACTACTAAACAGATTGTGATAGGAACTAAATATGTCACTAAGTATACATATAATACTACTACTACCCCGATCCCTAACCCTACCACTACTACTACTACTAAACAGATTGTGATAGGAACTAAATATGTCACTAAGTATACATATAATACTACTACTACCCCGATCCCTAACCCTACCACTACTACTACTACTAAACAGATTGTGATAGGAACTAAATATGTCACTAAGTATACATATAATACTACTACTACCCCGATCCCTAACCCTACCACTACTACTACTACTAAACAGATTGTGATAGGAACTAAATATGTCACTAAGTATACATATAATACTACTACTACCCCGATCCCTAACCCTACCACTACTACTACTACTAAACAGATTGTGATAGGAACTAAATATGTCACTAAGTATACATATAATACTACTACTACCCCGATCCCTAACCCTACCACTACTACTACTACTAAACAGATTGTGATAGGAACTAAATATGTCACTAAGTATACATATAATACTACTACTACCCCGATCCCTAACCCTACCACTACTACTACTACTAAACAGATTGTGATAGGAACTAAATATGTCACTAAGTATACATATAATACTACTACTACCCCGATCCCTAACCCTACCACTACTACTACTACTAAACAGATTGTGATAGGAACTAAATATGTCACTAAGTATACATATAATACTACTACTACCCCGATCCCTAACCCTACCACTACTACTACTACTAAACAGATTGTGATAGGAACTAAATATGTCACTAAGTATACATATAATACTACTACTACCCCGACCCCTAACCCTACCACTACTACTACTACTAAACAGATTGTGATAGGAACTAAATATGTCACTAAGTATACATATAATACTACTACTACCCCGACCCCTAACCCTACCACTACTACTACTACTAAACAGATTGTGATAGGAACTAAATATGTCACTAAGTATACATATAATACTACTACTACCCCGATCCCTAACCCTACCACTACTACTACTACTAAACAGATTGTGATAGGAACTAAATATGTCACTAAGTATACATATAATACTACTACTACCCCGATCCCTAACCCTACCACTACTACTACTACTAAACAGATTGTGATAGGAACTAAATATGTCACTAAGTATACATATAATACTACTACTACCCCGATCCCTAACCCTACCACTACTACTACTACTAAACAGATTGTGATAGGAACTAAATATGTCACTAAGTATACATATAATACTACTACTACCCCGATCCCTAACCCTACCACTACTACTACTACTAAACAGATTGTGATAGGAACTAAATATGTCACTAAGTATACATATAATACTACTACTACCCCGATCCCTAACCCTACCACTACTACTACTACTAAACAGATTGTGATAGGAACTAAATATGTCACTAAGTATACATATAATACTACTACTACCCCGATCCCTAACCCTACCACTACTACTACTACTAAACAGATTGTGATAGGAACTAAATATGTCACTAAGTATACATATAATACTACTACTACCCCGATCCCTAACCCTACCACTACTACTACTACTAAACAGATTGTGATAGGAACTAAATATGTCACTAAGTATACATATAATACTACTACTACCCCGATCCCTAACCCTACCACTACTACTACTACTAAACAGATTGTGATAGGAACTAAATATGTCACTAAGTATACATATAATACTACTACTACCCCGATCCCTAACCCTACCACTACTACTACTACTAAACAGATTGTGATAGGAACTAAATATGTCACTAAGTATACATATAATACTACTACTACCCCGATCCCTAACCCTACCACTACTACTACTACTAAACAGATTGTGATAGGAACTAAATATGTCACTAAGTATACATATAATACTACTACTACCCCGACCCCTACCCCTACCACTACTACTACTACTAAACAGATAACTAAATATGTCACTAAGTATACATTTAACATCGCATGCCGTGGCGACCCGTCGCCACGCGAGAAATCTGTTATAGATGTTTCACATCAAAATGGATCAATCCAGTGATAGCCTAGTGGTTAAGACTGCGGTCTCCTATTCGGTGGTCGCAGGTTCCATCCCGGGCACGCACCTCTGGCTTTTCTAAGTTAAGTGCGTTTAAGCAATTCTTCTTTATCATTCTTCTTTATCAACCTATAGACGTCCACATGGACTTCTACAGGCTTCGGTCTTGCGCCGCTTGAATCCAGCGGCTCCCTGCGACTCGTTTGATGTCGTCGGTCCACCTGCTGGGGGGTCTGCCAACACTGCGTTTCCCGGTACATTACTAAAAATCTTAATAATTATGATGTGAAAGTACCTCTAAGATTTTATCGAGTCGAATATTTTGATTGATTTCTATCCGTAAAAGTTCGATTGAGCGTGTGAAATGTAAAGTAATGTTGTGAGTATCGGTTACTTAAGAACACATCACTAACATTAATCCCACTTAATAATAGATGTTACCTACTAGTTTAATGTTAGGTTAGTTTTATGTGCGTTACACTTATTAAGTATTTTATCTTTGTAAACTATGAAACATATTATTTTATGAAGCTTTTTTGTTATCGTAAAAGTGCTGTTGGATGAAAGTAAAAGTTAGAACTCATGAACTAGAACATTTTGAAATTCTTACTAAAATTATCAAAAATGGGAAACTGTGCTTGTTTGTCCTTCAATCACGTAGCCACGGTGCAACGGACCAATGTGATTTTCTTGCATGGGGTAGGTAAGTTGAGGACCTGACTTAGTCACTTTTAACCCGGAAAAGCAAAGGGTTCCCGCTGTATTTTTAAAAAACTTGGTTGTCTGTAAAGTCGGTTTACGGACGATAGTTTTACGTGATAACGTCATAAAGATGAACAGCGTGCTGCTAGAACTAGCTCGCGACACATCCGCTAACCACAGCGCGCACGCGATGTCTGACGGGCGCCGGGCGGCGGCGGTCACAAGCCAACGCTTGGGCCTATCGTGCTACTCTATCGCTTGTTCTGGGCTCTCGCTTGCACGCTCAGGCTCAGACGGAACGTAACACTGTTTCGTGCGTGTAGCCGTTTTTCATCGATTTATAAGACGTTATCACGTCAAAACCTAACTCAACGCGGAAAAAGTTGCGGGCAAAAGCTAGTTACATAATGTTAATATTTATTATTGAGTTATTAATGCATCTAAAATATAAATTACGGTTCTAAAACTATATTTTAGTTGCAACAGTAGGTATGTTGAAACCCAAGTGTCTACAAAGCGATTAAAACGCGGTCCCATCACTTATATTAGTAACATCGACATATCCCATCAATCACGACGCGATCAAGACATTAGGTACCAGTGTGGTACAGCCTAAATACATACTACACTAGCGGCACGCTATGATGGCCGGTTTGACGTTTGTCCGCTCATGAAGTTCCGTATTAATTGATAACGACTTTGAAGGAAATAATTGTATTACTTTATTGACGATAGTGATGTGCAGAGATTCATAAATTTTATCGAATGTAGTTTTAGGTTTAGGACTCAAAATTTATTTATTAAATTGATTTCTAAAATGTATACAAGTGTAGAAAAATCAGTTTGCACCATTTAAGGGGTGAATGTACTTGTGAATATGAACAATTTTCACTATGTGGACAAACCTCTGAAATCGCAAAAAAATATTAGCTGTTTCATACAAAAGGTAAAATTTTTATTTTTATATGATATATACCACAACTCGGCATTTGGTTTTCTAAATTGAAAATTTTTAAAAATGGAATCTAATACGATCGTCACATAGGATCGCTGGCTAGCACAACTACTACCTCCGGCAAACTCGCGTCAATGCTCAATGCAAAACAAAGCAGTTTCGAATTGACGTTGCTTCGAAAAGTATAAACTGTCATTAACATTGTTGTGGATTTCGTCGATATGACCGAACGTACGCAGAGAACTGTTCTAAATAGTCAGACACGTGAGTTCGTAATACGCCTTCGTAACTATTTCGATCGTGAAGCTCAAAATGGAGGGCCAATTTTACCTATAACGTCAGTGGTTGAACGCGTAGCTGATGCGCTTAATATTGGACAACGAACTGTTAGACGGATAACTAAAAAAAAATATGGCGAGACTGGCACAGAAGAAAATAAACTTCACACACCAAAAAAGAGAAAACGAGCAAAACCAGTCGTATGCATCGATAGCTTTGATGCCGATGCTATCCGAAGACATGTTTACGGCTACTATTTACAGAAGGAGTATCCAACAAGAAAAAAGTTGGTGCATTCACTGAAGGAAGCTGGATTATTCTTCGGTGGGGAAAGTTCTTTAACGAAGATTTTGAAGACCATTGGATTTCGATACAAAAAATGTAACAAACGCAAAATATTGATGGAAAGATTTGATATAGCGATGGCAAGGTATACTTTTTTACGGCAAGTGAAAGAAATCAAAAATTGGCAAAATGTTGTGTTCTTGGATGAAACATGGCTTAATGCTAACCATACTGTAGGCCGTTCTTGGAACGATGACACAGCAGCATCTACTTCCAAAGTTCCTGTAGGAAAAGGATCGCGACTTATAATTTGTCACGCCGGAACCATCAACGGGTTTGTCGAAGGTTCTCTCATGGCTTTTGCGTCAAAAACCACTGGAGACTATCATGAAGACATGAATGGAGAAAAGTTTACTGAATGGTTTACCTCAATGTTGTGTAGCCTCCCTGAACCATCTATTATAATTATGGACAACGCCCCATACCACTCGATGCAAATTGACAAGCCACCTGCCCAATCCCAAAAGAAAGCTGATATCGTCGCATGGCTTCGTAAAAATGGCGTAGATGCAAACATGAATATGTTAAAAGCGGAATTAGTACGTCTTTTAAAAGAAAACAAACCAACCAAGATCCGATACGTCATTGACGAAATAGCATTAGAACATGGGCACAGAGTTATACGGTTACCGCCTTACCATTGTGAGTATAATGCGATTGAGTTGGTGTGGGCTCAAATTAAGGGATATGCTGCAAGACACAATACAGAACCCCCATTTACCACAAAAAAAATGCTAAAATTATTAGAAGAAGCTTGTGAACATGTGACTAAAGGAGACTGGGAAAAGGTTGTGAATAGAACTGTTAAATTAATAAGGGAAGATTATGAAAGAGATGTGAAAATAGATAATATTATAGAAAACGAACATATAATTATTAATGTAGGTGATGATAGCAGTGACGACAGTGAAAATAGTAGTATGGACGAATCTGATTAATTATGGCCTTTTGTGGCACCTTTTTTGGTATCTTTTGTATTCATATGTTTCTTGTGTGCATATAAAGTATGTATATTCATTTTCATTCAAATATTCAGTTCGTTCAAATAAATTAAATAAACATATACATTTTTGTTTTATTAAACCTATTTAATCAGGTACAAAAACAAAACTTAATTGTTTTTTGTTCGAGAATAAATTGACATTCCACATCACTATTGTAATGTGTCAAACCGGCCATCATAGCGTGCCGCTAGTGTAGCGGTAATACATGGTAATCATAATGCAAATCGGTTTATTATTGTAGGTAAAATAATAATTATAATCATTATGGAGCTATCGGCCATTAGGATGTGTGCACACTTTTAGAGCTACGAATATTTCTGATCGTTTTATTTTTCATTACATTGAAATTTGTCTGATTTTCCTTGACTTGCCTCATTTTGATACCTAGTATTATATATCTTATTTTGATAACGTCAATCTTTCAAAACACGCGTAATCTGTTTAAGATAGAGAATATCTACTATGTAAAGACGTTCAATTTAATTTATTTTGTTATATTAATTTAATTTAATTTATTTTGTTAATATGCAAATTTTAATTATAAGTAAAATAATTATTTATAAACACTAATACCTATATTATGATTTTCTGTAACATATTTTAACTGCGACACCAGCCTACGCCCACAGACTAAATATAATTATGTACATATAAATGCCACAGCGAAATATTACTTTACTTATTTAACGTACGTAAATCATCATCATTAGCAACCCATCAACGGCTCACTACTGGGCGCAGGTCTCCTCTCAGAGAAGGGTTATAGGCCATAGTCCACCACGCCGGCCCAATGCGAATTGGCGGACTTCACACACCTTCGAGAACATTATGAAAAACTCTCAGGTGTGCAGGTTTCCTCACGATGTTTTCCTTCACCGTTGAAGCAAGTGATAATAGGTCTTTACCTATGAAATTGCCGTTTTGTATGCAATAAGTGAAAGTACTTATTTTTTCAAACTTTTTTATTTCTGTTATTCGAAGTAATCACCCATGCAATCGACGCATCTTTGCCAACGCATTGGCAGTTTATTGAAGCAGCATCCTGCCAATGACCTATTACAATGAGTATCTTATGGCCCAATCAAGCCGATACAACCATCGTCACATTTACATAGCTAACGTCATAAAATGTTAGATTTACAAATGTTTTTCTGTACACGTCATCTTGTTCATCGTGCTTGAACAAATATTTTTTAAGGCACTAATATCGTATAACCTTCGAATAGCGTCAAGTAATATTTTGTAGTGTCTACTTGGCTTAGACTGTTTCTTTGCCCGTCATTATGAAAAAAAAAATCGGCCAAGTGCGAGTCGGGCCTCGCTCTTTTAGGGTTCCGTTAAAAAAAATTAAGTTTAAATATTTTCATGTACCCAGGGAAATATTTTAATTTAATTTTTTTTATTTAATTTAATTTTTATTATTTTTTGTTATAGCGGCAATAGAAATACATAATATGTGAAAATTTCATCTGTCTATCTATAACGGTTTACGCGATACAGCCTCCTGACAGACGGACGGACGGACGGACGGACAGCGTAGGCTTAGTAATAGGGTCCCGTTGGTACCCTTTGGGTACGGAACCCTAATTAAAATTAGTAAAACATGAAGTGGGCCTACTTTAAAGGTTTTTTTGAAATGTCAAGTGTCTCCGGAAAATGTGTGAAAAAGTCGGCAGCAAACTTAGCAGTGAGGTAGGACCTCTTATCTAAAAGCAAGCATTTTAATAAAAAACTGGTTTTAGGGTTCATACCCGAAGAGTGCTAACGGGAACCTATTACTAAGCCTCCGCTTGTCCGTCTGTCCGTCCGTCCGTCAGAAATTGATAATTGGGTACATCTGTAGAATGGCAACTCCCGGAGTGCATCCATCTGCTTTTGTTATCTATGTTTGTCCTTATACTGTGGTAAAACGTTACTCGACGTTGGTGAAATCGGCCATAAGTATAATATGTAATTAGGTGCATAAATTAATTGTTACGTAATAATTTGCCATGATTATTTTATTATTAATTTACAATTATTATATTATCACTCGTAAAATCACATTTTTTTATCAATATTCACTAAAATTCGTTTAACATTAATCAAATTTCTCTAACTTTTTTTGGTATTGTATATCGCCATTACTATTCCTGCAATCCGCTTCTTTTCCATTTGATTTGATATAACTGGTAATGTAGAAACTACCAAATAGATATAACATTAAACACACATTTACGACTATCGTGATCATCAGAGTGTTGGATGGAGGGCAGCCGGAATACTTCAAGTTCGCTAATGCATGCACTAGGATCATGACGAATTGTGTCTGAAAAAGGAATAATTTTTTTTTATTCTATGACAAGCTAGTCCTTGACTGCGATCTTGCCTGATGGTAAGTGAAGATGCAGTCTAAGATGGTAGCGGGCTAACTTGGAAGGGGTATGTCAGTGAACGTTCAACCCATACCCCTAATTGGTTTCTACACGCCATCGTGCCGAAACACTAAATCGCTTGGCGGCCCGTCTTCGACGGTAGGGTGGTAACTAGCCACGGCCAAAGCCTCCCACCAGACCAGACCAGAGACAATTCAGAAATTATAAATTCCCAAATTGACCCCGCCGGGAATCGAACCCGGGACCTCCCAGTTATAAGACAACAGCGCTCACCACTGAGCCAGTAAAGTCGTCAAAAAAAAAACACAGTTTTCAGATGGAGTCAGTGTCGGCAGACCCCCACTGGACACTAAAACAGAAAAGGCAATGTTAATTATTTTAGGTTTTTTATAATCCATGAATCCTATTTGATTAGTTAAATTCATAATTTCATTGATCTTTGGTATCTTGGTTGTCATCGTGTCTATTTGTGAAACCAACTACCTTCGGCTACAGAATATAATACATATAATACATAATGGTTTTGCCGGAGTTCCCACTTAATTTTAATATGGGGTAATTAAAGAGGCCATCAGTCAGTTCATCTGATGGTCGTTGGGGTCCCAAGGTGCCGGAGTGGCGACCTCGCACCGGGAAGCGCAGTGTTGGCAGACCCCCCCACCAGGTGGACCGATATCAAACGAGTCGCAGGGAGCCGCTGGATCCAGGCGGCGTAAGACCGAGGACTGTGGAAGTCCATGCAGGAGACCTTTGTCCAGCAGTGGACGTCTATCGGTTGAAGAAGAAGAAGAAGAATTAAAGAGGTAGATCAACATATTATTCGTTAATAGCCGGCAACGCATAGGTGGTGCCTTAAATGTTTCAAATGTTCATGCACAGCGATAATCACCATGTCGTTGGGATTTCCTTCTAATAATGACCCGAAGAAGGTAGCGGGACTCAAATGAGAATGGTGGAGAAGGCTGGTGGATAGGTCAAGCTTTGGACTTGTGAAGAAACATAAGATGAGGCAAACTTATATAATACTAGCTGATGCCCGCGACTACTACTACGGGAAATCTTTGATTTTCCAGGATAAAAAGTAGACTATGGCACTCTCTAGGTCCTCAACTATAACCATGCAAAAAATCACGTCGATCCGTAGCCCTGTTGCGACGTGATTGAATAACAAACCAACAAACAAACACACTTTCGTATTTATAATATTATATAATATAATATGTCGCAGTAAGATAGTTGAAGTCGTGATATAGCTATACACCTAGGGATATAGCTATATACCGGAATATAGTTATACGGAAGCGGTTCATAGCTATCTTACTAGGAATATAGCTATAATACTAGCACGTATAACTAATAATTCCGGTGTATAGCTACATCCCTAGGTTTAAAATAAAAAAAATATAGATTTTAAGTACCTTATTTCTACGATAAAGCGCATAGAATGTTGCAAAAATTGTGTTTTGTTCGTCAAAATTGGGCCCAAGCTACCTGTGTAATTTGAAAATAAATCAATTGTTATACTAATACGTCAGTACTTTTATTTATGTAATTTCATGAATCATATGTTTGCCAAAATGTGGGGTGGTCCACAACGCTTCGGTTAAGTTAAAGCGAAACAATGGAGGTCCACATTAAATAAATTGAGCCAATTTGTCATCTGTGAAACCGTCAACGTAATGCCGGTCTGGAAACTCCATTTTCTGATGTAGTTGGTACCTACCGTTTTCTTATGATAAAGCTCTTCGCACATTAACCGTAGCTAAAAAAATAAAATGGCATCACTGAAAAAATAATAAATTGTTCATCTAAGGGCCGATATCTCCAATTTAAAATAAGTAATCCGAGTATTTTGATATTTTAGCAGAATTTAAATTAAAAAAAACTTGAATGTATGAAAGTCCATAATTTTTCGAGTTACTTATATCGAGCAACGGATTAACTTTTTTCTTTGATGAGCATGGTTGCAGCCCTGCAGAGTGCAGTGTTACAGGTTACTTTTATTTCGATAAAACCAGGAGTTCCCACGGGATTTTCAAAGAACCTAATTCCACGAGGTCGCGAGGTCAACAGCTAGTAATGTAATAACTTATTACTAATAAGTGAGTTATACATATATGTAGTAGGTACATACTCAGTGGGTACCGTACCCTAGGGTACTCTTACAACCAAAAAGTGGCTAAAACGCTCGTTTTTAATTAGGTATAGTAGGTATATACCACGAAGCCTAAATACCTACCCTTACCCATAGACTTGGTATATAAGAGCCCTTACCACACCCTTACCTACTCACGCCATAGTAGGGCATGGAACTAGGAATTTTAGACTAGTTTTCCTACTTCCATGGCATAGGGTAGTAGTCTTAATTCCTAGTTCGATGGTAATAATGTTACAGGCCTACTCGTACTCAGGTGCTAAGCTCAGGTGGTACTCAGTGTCACGTAGTCGTAATTCCTAGTTCCATGGTGTCTGTGGTGTCTCCATGGTTTATAGAAAATAGGGGTGTCTCTGTATCTATGGTGGCATAGATAATACACTATATACCAGAGGTGGTGTCAGTCAACTGCAAGGTCAACTGAGTATTTAAAATATCACATTTTAAAAATCATTCTGGGCCAAAAAATCACGGGAAACCACTTGGAATGTACAAAAAAATGTCCATCACTTCCATGAAAATTTTTGAATCCAAATGTTAATAATATGAACTTGAATCGCCATTACTAATTACCTTATGAAATGAAAATTATTTAAATAGATGAAAAAAAATTATTGATATTTTGAGGTAGAAAAATGTCAAAACGACACGTCTTCCAAGGTAAGATAAATGATACTGGTAAAGTTCATGTAAGGATGCGTCAATATCGATGCGTCTTACAAAATAATATGAAAATAGGCACATTTAAGTAAATATTTAATATAGACACTATAGAAAGTAAGATATCTAGAAACATACTGGTAGTACACCTTACGCGTGAAATATCGAACGAGCCCCTCAACCTTTATATATGTCGCAGTAAGATAGATTGAAGCCGTGTTATAGCTATAAACCTGGGTTTATAGCTATATTCCGGAAGATAGCTATACAAAAGCGATTCATAGCTATCTTACTAGGAATATAGCTATAATACGAACGCAATCTAGTAATATAGCTACCTGACTAGACTAATCTAGTAAAATGGTTATAGAAGTAATATGTTTGCCAAAATCTAATTAGGTTAAGGTTAGGTTGGGGTTCGACATGAACAGCCTGGTGCCCGGCGCGGCCGCAGGCCAGGCACTTAGGTTCCATTTGGTATAATCAGATATGCGTGCATACTTAACTTAGGTATATTGACCAAATGGAACCTATTAGATATTGGCCGATTCTCAGACCTCTACCCGATATGCACACAAAATTTCATAAAAAGCCCTGCGACTCGTTTGATGTCGTCGATCCACCTGGTGGGGGGTCTATCAACACTGCGCTTGCCGGTGCGGGGTCGCCACTCTAGCACCTTGGGACCCCAACGACCATCAGCTCTTCGAACTATGTGACCGCCCATTTCCACTTCAGCCTCGCGACTCGCTGAGCTATGTCGGTGACTTTGGTTCCCCTACGGATCTCCTCATTTGAGCGAGAGTGCGTTGAGCATTGTATTGAGGTCTCTCAGAGTCTCTGCCATGACTACTATGTCATCGGCAAATCGCAGGTGAGTGATGTACTCGCCGTTTATGTTGATGCCAAGTCCGTTCCAATCCAGAAGCTTAAAGACGTCCTCCAACGTCCGTCTATTATACCTAAAGTACCCGGCGATATATTATATTGCACATCGGCCTTTGGAATAAAACGCTATTCTATTCTATTCACAGTTCGACTGCATTTTTTTTATATATGTTACGTGATGTGCTCGCCGATTGTGAAGAGATTTCAGTAATTACTTCGTGAATTTCTGGCTAGCTTTCCTTGCAATAGAATAGAAATAGCGTTTTATTCCAATGGCCGATGTGCAATATATATCGCCGGGTACTGTACTATATTATTTTCTTGACTTCATCCACGCTTAATTAGTTTTTTTAACCCCAGACAAAAATAAGGGTGTCTGTTTGATGTGTGTATCTGTGTGTGTTTTGATGCGGTTTGATGCACCAATTTTGTATTCTATTTAACGGTGAAAGAAAATATCGTGAGGAAAACTGCTTGCCTGGGAGTTCTCCATAATATTCTCAAAGGTGTGTGAAGTCTGCCAATCCTCATTTGGCCAGCGTGGTGGATTCAGCACTAAACTCTTCTCATTCCGAGAGGAGAGCCATGCCTGCCTAGGCATGACTATGAGGAAATTACCTATTTTAGTATATTTTAACCATATAAGAACGAAGGGTGACAAATACTTTATTTTATCCCCTAGAATCATAGAGCTATAATTTATGCCAGGAATTATTACAGTGTTCTTAAGGACTCACCCAATATCTCAACAGCAGCTGTTATAAGATTGTAAGTAATCTCGTCTTCATATATCTGTCGTACAAGAAAAGATCCCTCCATAGACACTTCTGCCTTTTTCCTGAAATAACAAAATGATTCTCTGAGTAAACTTTCTTCTTCTTTGCGTTGTGTACTCATAGCTCCTAACGACAGTCCTGCAGTGTATGCGTGCAGACTGCAAACGAACGGATGGATGGATAGCCGTGCAAAAACTAAATAAATTTACGGTTGCTGTTTCCACTTACTTGATTTTTTCCCATATTTCTTCGCCATAGGTTTTGGTTACTAGAAGTTCCAATGCGTAGTTGACAAATCCGTACTGTAATGAAATTTTAATGTTTACATCTCAATATCTTGCCCACAAAATCTAATAGATATTCTTACAAAAACTTGTAAGTTGTAACTTACCATTTTTGATTATATTGTAATTCCCTCTTGTCTGCAAAAACATAATTTGTAAATATCTATTAATATTATCTCGTACCTTATTTTTCTGAGAATCATAGTTTTAAAAAAGAGATTTGTTCATATGTACGGAACCCTAAAAGAGCGAGGCCCGACTCGCACTTGGCCGATTTTTTATATAATTCTATAGCTTGCTCGCTGGGTCAATAAAAATTGCACTTTACAATTGCATACGCGACGATGGTCTTTACTACAATGGGTCCGCATTGCGGTCTTCCTTTCCGGATATTACGACGCAGCCTCTGTCTAGACAGAGTGGAGTGGGAAGAATATACAATAGTTAAGAGAGTGTGAAACACTAAACAATGTTTTAGTGGGTTGGTGTTTTTAAATACAATTTTTTAACCGATCTACATCTAATTTTTGAATGCCTAATGATGATCAAGTACTGAATTTATCTTTAAACCAAATAAGACTGCCACTAACGATGTCTGTTTAACCCGACTACGGCAGTTAGTATTTTAGCAGTCTATTATGTATGTGACTATTTATTTATTTACTAGCTGTTGCCCTAGGTTCTTTGAAAATCCCGTGGGAACTCCTGGTTTTCTCGCGATAAAAGTAACCTGTAACACTGCAGGTCTACAACCATACCCATCAAAGAATCACGTAGATCCGTTGCTCGATGTACGTTGAACTAACTAAAAAATTATGGACTTTCATATAAATATTCAACCACCTATTTAACTCCTTCGCGGATAGAATTTTCAAAAAACGTAAAATACGTCTTTCCTTGGTTTTAATCGAGAGCCAAAATGCCACGGACTTTCATACAAACTAACGGTACCCCAATTTTACCCCTTCGGGGGTAGCATTTTCAAAAATCTAAAATACGTACTTCTTTGACCGAGCGAAGCGAGGTCTCTGAGTTTACTAGAGCGATTTGCACTTGTCCGTCCGTCCGTCCGTCCGTCCGTCCGTCAGAGTCTTATAACTTTTGAATTACTGAACGTATTTACTTCTATAATATGTAAACCGATGGCCTCCAGCTGAAAATGGCTTAAAAAAATATAAAAATCTTTATTTCAGGGGGGCTCTCATAGAGGCGAATGCGAAGAAATTTTTTTTTTTGCTATTCATAGAGTTTCTGTGTATCATTTTAAAGACAATTTGGCACAGAGTACAAAAGTATTTTTTTCCTAAAATTGACGAAATGGGGGGCTTTCAAAGTGGCGATTTAATACGCTCGCTTGAAGACGCTCTCTGGGAAAATTGGCTATATATTTTCAATCTGTACTTATTTTTTTGCTTCACTTGTATCCTGTACTTGAACAACAAATACTAAAATTATATGAATATTACAAAAATACGAGATTATTTAATTTTTAGGGTTCCGTACCCAAAGGGTACCAACGGGACCCTATTACTAAGCCTACGCTGTCCGTCCGTCCGTCCGTCCGTCCGTCCGTCCGTCCGTCCGTCTGTCAGCGGGCTGTATCTCGTAAACCGAAATAGTTAGACAGATGAAATTTTCACATATTATGTATTTCTATTGCCGCTATAACAACAAATAATAAAAATTAAATTAAATTAAAAAAATTAAATTAATATATCTCCATGGGTACATGGAAATATTTTAATTTAATTTTTTTAACGGAACCCTAAAAGAGCGAGGCCCGACTCGCACTTGGCCGATTTTTAATGAGCATCAGTAAATTTCACATAGCTTCACAATAATGCTAATAGATGGCGCAGTCATTAACTATTCCATGGAACGAGGAGTTACGACTACGATCTATCCCAAAAACAGTTTTGCGTCGAGCATTATTATTTAGGTACATAATATAATAACATATTATTCAATTCAAATTATTCTTTAGTTAAATATCAAACTTCAATAAACTATTAATTGCTGCATTTTGTATATTTTCTATTCGCGTCGATAGATGACGATTTGTACAGATGCCCCTAACCCGTTTTCACTCGTTAGTACCAACATAATAATTCAATGTTTTCACTGACGTTCCCTAACCTTTACGGGCTACCTATAATAAGTTAGGTGATGATTACTGTCAACTTCTTTATCACGATCCCGTACGGGACACCTAAAAGGACATTGGGACGGATGTTAGGACTTAGGATTGTGTTTTGGAGCTACCTACGTAAAGAGACTCCTACATAGGGGATTATTTAGGTATGTTTGGTGAAAACGGGCATAATAATAATGTCAGTTTTGGTCGTCATGTATCGATTGAATGAATAATCATGGAATACCGTTACCGTGAGGTCTCAGTTCGGGGCGAACCACTAAACCGTTGGGCTACTGAGGCTATTATATATATAGTACTAGCTGACTCGGCGAACTTCGTACCGCCAACTTACCTTTATAAATAAAACAAATAACTACTAAAACTATCTATCCTATCTTTCAAGTTGGACCAAATTACAGATAGTTACTGAGTTTGATCAAAATCGGCTAAGTAGTTTAGGAGTCCATCGCGGACAAACAACGTGACACGTAATTTATATATATTAAGATTTAATTAATCTATGAGGACCACTGGATCGACCGTCCCGTTGTAGGTATTTAAGTTTCTTGGCTATCTCTATACAAACAAATGATATGTTAATCATGGATCAATTTGAAGCACCACATTTGACATACGAGTGTCTCTGGTACTAATAAATAATATTGCAAATGGCGCACCAACCTCTATATAATTATTATAGACCTCTATAAGTAATCTATGATTTCATAGATTAATTAGCTGATGCCCGCGACTTCGTCCGCGTGGATTTAGTTTTTAAAATAAAAAAAATCATACATTAATTATAGAGGACGGTGCTCCATTTGCAAAATATTAGTTTCAGAGATAATCGTATCTGGTTACAGCGCCAAAATGGTTACAGCGCGTCAATCTAATAGGCCCAAAAAATATGATAGGAGCCTTTTCAGGGTTAATCATAAATTATTAATTATTCAGCTCAGTAAGTGAGACCAAAAATTGTCTTTGTTTATTTGTTCCTTTTTGACAGGTAAACGCTGATAAAATTAAAATAAATCTAGCTGATAGAATCAATTATAGCACGGGTAGATATAACTTGTATTTTCTGAGACAGTCGATCCTGGATCCTCGGTCATCAGCTATCTAACACCTACTCATTGAGACTGACCAAAACACACTAGATCTGCTGTAAGTTGCTGGGCATTTGGGTATCCCGCAGACTACTTGATACTGCAGCATCAGCTCAAGGTTACCATGCCTTAGAAATAATCCGAAGTAACAGTACACCTTTCAAATCAATAGTACCAATGGAAGCTTGAATTTTGAATGAAAATTGAACCCTTTAATCGTATAGGAAATGAGCTGATGATCTCCAAACGCCTGTGCAGATCTTTATAAATTATAGTTAAGATCCACTTAGCTTTCAAACGGAAAAAACGCATCAAAATCAGCTTAATGGGTACGAGGGAACGGACAGACACACATTTACGCAAATACACACGTCAAACTTGTAATACTTCCTTTTTGGTCGGGGGTTTACGCAAATACACATAAAATCACATTATACTTTTACAATAGCAACGTATCCTTACAACAAGTGTAAATTAAAATTTTTATTTTTAAATACAAGCTTTCAGTAGCTACATCATTAGACTCTGGATATCATCTAGGATCAGAGTACTTGTTATGACGAATCAGACGATCCCAAACTCGATGGGGTTACGTCGTTTTATTACAGAGTTCCGATAGCCATCTTCTGTCTCCATCATCAGATCAGCTCCGTGTTGCAATAATATTGCATTGTCATCCGATTTACACATAAATGCATTTCAGCTCGATCAGAAACGGGGAAGTAGGTCTAATTCATCTTGAAAGATTTGACCCAAACAAACATTGCAAGTTAAATAAAAGCTTGTAAAAACGAATCGAATTCCGGTCTTCCCGACAAGGATCCGAAATTCTTTAACCACTTGGCTATCGCCATCTGTATCAGCTACCCTGTAAGGTTTTTCTGATTGCAGTGTGGCTCAGTAACGAGCGGAGCGGGCACTTTGTCTTCGTTACGTATCGCTTGACCTCTAATGTCCATTACTTATTCAACCTCTCGCGGGCTAATGCGTGCAATAGATCTCATTACTTCTTTGTTCTGGGCTTTGTGTACACTCACGGAAGAAAGCCCATTTATTTGATATCATTATTATATATACATATAACAATCACACAGATCTTACCCTCCAAAGCTCCAATACTTCAATTTACATGTAGGAATATTTTCTAGTTTCCATTGGTACGAGAAAATAACTGGCCGAAGACCACCGGGTCGGAGAAGAACATCGTGGCTTAGAAACCTACGCCAATGGTATGGAAAAAGTACCCGATCCTTGTTCCGAGCAGCAGCGTCCAAGGTGCAGATAGCTCTAATGATTGCCAACCTCCGATAGGAGTCGGCACTCGAAGAAGAAGAAGAAGAATTGGTGCGAGTATATCTAAAATGCTTAATGAGGTGAATATTGTGGCGTATTCAGTTGATTTCCAATCACCATCATCTTTGGCGCATTTTTTTGTTAGATTTATTACGATGCGTGATTGAATGACAAATTAAGAAACCAACAATTTATCTTAAATAGGGTAAGTCCGGGGTAGTTGGCCATAGTTTTTTCTAGGCTCTGTCAGAAATCAATTACGCATGTTTTTATAATTATATTATTTATTTCTAATTAAACTTTGGACAATCGACTATGATATTATAAACATGAAACTAACAATTTCTAGTAAGATCTTAATTTAAGTTAAGTTTTTTTTAAATCACAATTGGCCATCTCTCCCGAGGTGTCCGGGCGTGATGGCCCTGGCATTAGAGGTAAGATGGCCATAACTAAATTCTAGCCTCACAATTACTTTTTGGTCTTATTTTCTACTTTTAAGTTTTCTTTTCTCTTGACCACATCTGGAGCACATACTATCAAATTCAGTACAGTGTTCGTGAACCCAAAACTGGCACACTGTACACTGAAGCCAGTCTTCGAAGAGAAGTGTTTCGTAGTAATTTTCACCATACCCACGACAATTGTCGTTTTCGTCTAACTTTCTTTTCTTATTCTTATCTGACAACATTGTTAATGGAATATCGGCACTACTATCAGATACTCTTCAAATGGCTTTTCTTTTGTTTACACATTGAACCATGCCTTTTATTGTCTCTTCTTTTTCCTTCTTTATTTTGACAGATTTATTTACGTTTTCCTTTTTTAGACTTTTAATTTTTGTGGAATAGGTGATATATCCTGTAAAATTCGAGATGGTGTGTAATTTGGATCCTTATTGAACGGAGCCTCTTTTAGAGTGCTCGGGTGTGAAACATTAGACATAGTGTCAGTGTTCACGGACTTTTGATTTTGTGGAAACGACTTACTTATCCATCGTTAAAGGGAAGCCTTTTGCTTGCATTGTTTTAGTATGAGCAACCAATTTCTTCTCGTTTTCTTCTCCAAATAAAGTAGACGGTCCCATAGGTCCTTTCTTGTCATTATTTTTCTTCAATCTTCTTTCTAATGTTTTTCTAGGTATTCGGTATTGGAGACCTACCGCGCGTATGGATAATCCATCATTTTTCACAGAATTAATAGCTGCTTTTAGTGATTCTTCTGACCAGTTTCCTCTCACAGCCACTACCTTTCTCTTGTATTTATTAGGCATCTAAAACAAATATTATAAAAAAATAAATCAATTATTTGAATAAAAAATCATTTCTGAACCATGATGCTATGGCCATCATATACCGACTGTAACTGGCCCTCTCTCCTTTTTTTCTGGGAGAGATGGCCACAACGAAAACTAAAACAAATCAAAACACGAAACAAATAATTTTGATATTATAACCAAGTATTGTTCGTATACTTTACAATAAATACAAATATCACCATTATTTAAAGAAACTAACACCACAACCATGTAAAATAATTACCATCTAAAAAATATTCACAGTAGATGAAACAAAAAACAAGGGATTTACTTACTTTTTCTTTTTTTTTCGCCAAATTTTTTGCCGTACCGTTGCCCTCACGCACGACGCGCAGCGAACTAAACGCTAAACAGCGACATCTAACCAACGAGTCCTTGAAATATTTCGATGGGCCATCTCTCCCATATGGCCATCTACCCCGGAATTACCCTAGATAATAAAAGGGAAAGGTGACTGACTGACTGACTAACTGACTAGCTGACTGATTTATCAACGCAAAGCTCAAAGCACTCTGGACTGATCGGGCTGAAATTTGACGTACAGATAGCTACTGAAACGTGGGCATCCGCTAAGAAAGGATTTTTGAAAATTAAACCCCTAAGGGGGTAAATTACGACTTTGAACTTAACTTACATCGAACTAAACGTGAGCGGAGCCGCTGGTTAAAGCTAGAATAGAATAGAATAGAAATGTTTTTATTCAAATAAACTTTTTTACAAGTGCTTTTGAATCGTCGGTGAGTCTACCCCTGGTTCGGAATGCCCTTCCTGCCGAGAAGAACCAGCAAGAAACTCGGCGGTTGCTCTTTTCAAAACAAGTAACGATTCAATGGATACGTTATGCTATGTATGCAGTGTTTCCACAATGAGTTCCACAAAAGCATACCTAATTATAATTCAACACCATGTTACGACGGGCACACAGAAAGTAGCCCCATTCCCGCTGGTGGAACCGGTTCACGAGCATGACGCATCACCCAGCCGTTGCTCTGCTCAACCATATTTGAGGGAACGTAACAACCTGCATCACACGACACCACCACGGAAATGTTTAATAGTAACTAGTAATAATAGTAACAAGCAGTGATATTAATTTTGTTCGTATTATATGTAGCTACATACAACGTCAAACGGACCATCTGCATCATATCGAATCGATTGACAACTCATTCATCAAAATCGTACCTACATACATACATACATACATACATATATACATACATACATACGACTGCTAAAATCATAATCCTTCCTTTTGGCTTTGGCGCAGTCAGGTAAAAAAGAGAGAAGGATCAAATAGCAAACGTGCATAGTGCATACATTTTAAGGTACGTTTTGACCTCATTGTCTAGACATTGACGACAATGAGACAGCAATAGGTGTCAGAAATGACCGGCTTACATAACGCAAGATCTCGTATAGGTTTGTGGATTCTATCAATATAGGTCTTAGGTACCCTAACCTCGACAAAGAGCATTTCTCGGTGAATCCTTCCATTTAGAGTACCTAATAGGTACTCTAAATGGAACTCTACCTATACTCGTAGATAAATCAAAAGATTATATTCTACAAACTCTACGGTTAACCCTGTCCACACATCTCTTTCCCTCGCCTCCAATGTTGGCAATGGGAGAGCCCAAGGTTGCCCTGCTTAACTATTTCTTCGTCCCATCTGATTCTTTGTCAACAGTCTTTCCAACCGTCTTTTCCCTAAACTATATTATAATATGTACCTACTAGTCTTCCATACCCACTTTACAGTTCTTATTGACTGGACTGCATCTTTTGTAATGTACTTAATGTCGGCCCAACGCAAGAATTCATAAAATTTATGAATATTTTAAAAGTACTCATAAAAATGTCTGCTTCGTGTAAACGCAAAGATATAATAGATGTAAAAATTACTTATTCAAGAGCCATGTCAAGGGTCAGAGTGCGACAAACGATAGTATTGCGTGCGCAACATTATCGTTACCTAACTGATATCCCTTAGCTCGTCTA
Organism: Oeneis ivallda; assembly: GCA_029955525.1. NCBI lineage: Eukaryota > Metazoa > Arthropoda > Insecta > Lepidoptera > Nymphalidae > Oeneis > Oeneis ivallda. The sequence continues at coordinate 159,132 of JARPMR010000047.1, read as the reverse complement.
ATACAAATATAATGATAATAATGACATGAAAATGAGACTCTTTGTCGTCACTGAAGGACGATGTCTTTATTATGCTTCGGTTACCTATCTGAATTTTTTATGATTATATATTATTATTGTTTATATCGTTAAGTTTATTAATAAGTTTTGATTATCTGATTTCTGTACCTACCTAAAGCATCTTTTTTTTTCTTAATTGTTCTCACATCTAGGGCATCTGGAAGAGATCCTCTTTTGTAGCGATAAGATGTCCTTGTACACGTCCTTTTCATATTTAAGTTTAGTTTTTAAGTATTAAAATGTACAGAATAAATAAAAAAATAAATAAATAAATAATGTATTGCTTAAGAAAGTTGTTATTGTCCTAATAGTCTATACTAGATGATGACCGCTTCTTCTTTCGCTTGGATTAAGATTTTTTGATTCCAGCGGGAACTGTCCAATCCTGGGTATGAGCTATTTTCATTCCAAATTTCAGCCATATCCGTTCATTCTTTGTGGCATTAAAGAGTAACAAACATCCATCCATCCATCCACACAAACTTTAGCATTTATAATATTAGTAGGATTAGTAGGATGATTTTTGATGAATAATGATTTTGCTTAGTAGCCTCTGTTTTAACTGATAAATTGAATATAGTTAACAGATATTAAGAACACTCTTGAGTGGTGCAATGCATCTATCTCTAATATGGATATCATACATATTTAAATGACAAAAAAAGTACATAGAGATTAAACTGTATCTAATGATAATGTGCAGCAGAGATAGCCTAGTGGTTAGGACTGTGGTCTCCTATTCGGGGGGTCGCAGGTTCGATCCCGGGTACGCACCTCTGACTTTTCGGAGTCAAGTGCGTTTAAGCAATTAACTATCACTTGCTTCAACGGTGAAGGAAAACATCGTGAGGAAACCTGCACATCTGAGAGTTCTTCATAATGTTCTCGAAGGTGTGTGAAGTCCACCAATTCGCATTGGGCCAGCGTGGTGGACTATGGCCTATAACCCTTCTCTCAGAGGAGACCTGCGCTCAGTAGTGAGCCGTTGCTGGGTTGCTAATGAATGAATGAATAATAGTGTTGCATTAATAATAGGTACTTCAATTGAGTAAAAAATATATTATAATCTATTTTTCTTATATTCGATAGCCTAGTGATTAGGATTGCGATCACCTATTTGGGGGGTCGCAGGTTCGATCCTGGGTTCGACGATTAAAGGTGAAGGAAAATATCGTGAGAAAACCTGCACACCTGAGAGTTCTCAAAGATGTGTGAAGTCATCTACCAATTCACATTGGGCCAGCGTGGTGGACTATGGCCTATAACCCTTCTCTGAGAGGAGACCTGCGCTCAGTAGTAAGACGTTAATGGGTTGCTCATGATGATGAAGAAAAAATAGAATAGTTACACCTACTTATCATACTTTTTTAAACAAAGCTTTTGGTGATCAGGTGTCAACCTTGCAACCCACACATACAATAAGGTGAATTGTTCAATTTCTATTGTATTTCTTTCCATTAGTCGGTTACCAATTTGTTGAAGAGGTTTGTTTCTTTTATTGTTCGTTTAATAGAACTTAATTTATTTTCGAACGGATACGCGTTGAAAGTTTGTAATGGACCGAATCTCTTGACTTCGTCAACAAGATGGATCAAGTTATGGACGTTACTTGTTATATATTCTTTACCATAGTGATCTCTGTAATGTTCAACAAAATATAACAACATCATTCGTGCAATCGGCAAAAACTGAAAAAAAATGTTGGCTTGAACAAATCGTAACAGCACAAAAGAAAATCAACGCACAGCTCTAACCACTGGACGGATCGGGCTGAAATTTTGCACACAGATAGTTATTATGACGTAGACGTCCGCTAAGAAAGGATTTTTGAAAATTCCAACCCCAAGAGGGTTAAATGGGGGTTGAAAGTTTTATATAAAAGTCCGTCATTTATCAAATTATTTTTCATGTAATATCCATGAAACTTTAATTTTTGGGCTTTCAATAAAAAAATAAGAAATACGTGTTTCGCAAATTTTGAAAATTCCACCCCCAAAGATTTCAAATAGGGGGTGAAAATTTGTATAAAAGTCCAGATTTTTAAGTTAATTTTCAAGTAATATCCATCAAACTTGGTACTTTAGCTTTCATCTAATCTAAATATATAAAAGGCAAAGTTGACTGACTGACTGACTGACTGACTGACTGGTCTATCAACGCACAGCTCTAACCACTGGACGGATCGGGTTGAAATTTTGCACACAGATAGTTATTATGACGTAGACGTCCGCTTAGAAAGGATTTTTGAAAATTCCAACCCCAAGAGGGTTAAATGGGGGTTCCAAGTTTTATATAAAAGTCCGTCATTTATCAAATTATTTTTCATGTAATAATCCATGAAACTTTAATTTTTGGGCTTTCGATAAAAAAATAAGAAATACGTGTTTCGCAAATTTTGAAAATTCCACCCCCAAAGATTTCAAATAGGGGGTGAAAATTTGTATAAAAGTCCAGATTTTTAAGTTAATTTTCAAGTAATATCCATCAAACTTGGTACTTTAGCTTTCATCTAAATATATAAAAGGCAAAGGTGACTGACTGACTGACTGACTGACTGACTGGTCTATCAACGCACAGCTCTAACCACTGGACGGATCGGGCTGAAATTTTGCACACAGATAGTTATTATGACGTAGACGTCCGCTAAGAAAGGATTTTTGAAAATTTCAACCCCAAGAGGGTTAAATGGGGGTTGAAAGTTTGTATAAAAGTCCGTCATTTATCGAATTATTTTTCATGTAATATCCATGAAACTTTAATTTTTGGGCTTTCGATAAAAAAATAAGAAATACGTGTTTCGCAAATTTTGAAAATTCCACCCCCAAAGATTTCAAATAGGGGGTTTAGGGTTCCGGTGCGATGGCGGAATATATATAAATCTATATATATATAAAAGAAAGTGGTGTTAATTACACTATTTATAACTCAAGTACGGATGAGCCGATTTGGCTCAAAATTGGTGGAGAGGTAGCTTACAACCAGGAGACGGACATAGGATACTTTTATCCCGTTCGACCGCGTTTCCGTCAAGTCAATATAAAACCCGGTATAACAAAAATGCATCTGACATGGAATAAAAAAACGAAAATGACAGTGGAAGAACAAAACTTAAATGACAGCTAAACGTAATTTTGTATTTGGTTAATTATGGTAAAAACAATTATAAAAATTATAGTTTAACGTAATTGATAATATCATCAGTAATATGTTTTCTCTTTGAATCATCATTAACAATGCCGCGAGCAAGACGATCAAATGTTTCCTGCTACAAAGCTACGGATTGACGTGATTTATTGGATAGGTATAACTAAAGTCTATAGACTAAAGTCTTCGATAGTGCGTGTTGCCAGTGATGACTTACGGATCCGAGACATGGTCGCTAACTAAGGGCCTCATAAGTAGGCTCAGGACCGCTCAGCGGGCGATGGAGAGAGCTATGCTCGGAGTGTCCCTGCGGGATCGAATCAGAAATGAGGAGATTCGTAGGAGAACCAGAGTCACCGACATAGCTAAGCGAGTCGCGATACTGAAGTGGAAATGGGCGGGGCACATAGTTCTACATAGCCGCCCTAAGGCGTCCTCCATGACCTCCTCAAAATGAACAAAATCGCCCGAGGGGGGTCGGTACACGCAGACTATAATATATCGGTCCAGCTCGACACAAGACAGCTCAATAATGCGTTCCATAGAAAGACTAACAATGTCTTTTCGCTCTTTGCAATTAATGTTATTGCGCGTTATTATTAAAGAACCCCCGCGTATAGCAGTCCTTCTGGAGAACGCACTTGACAATAAATAATTATCAAAATGTATAATTAACTGATGAGAATTGAGCCAATGCTCGGTGAGGCATAAGATGTCAATATCGAATTCTTTAATAAATAGCTCAATCTCGTGTTCTTTGCCAGATAAGCCCTGTATATTTTGGTGTACAAGATTAATCTTATATTGCTCATCTGTTGTCTTATTGGTTAGTTTAAAACAATATTAGAATTATTCCTATTGGAGTCTAATGTCGAAAAACTTGGATTAGTACTACTACTAATTATGTCTATAGCGTTAGTACAACATGTACTTTTGTCAACTAAAATTGAATCAATAGATTTTATTGTCAAAATACTTGAATTAGTAATATTACTAACTAAGTCAATATTATGTGTACAATATGTACCATCGCCATTCAAGCTAAAAATAGCTGAATCTTGTATATTGTAAGCTACTAATGAAGCTATTCGTTTCCTATATCTAAAGGGTAGATGCATAGTATCCCTTGTCAATTGAAATTTTTTAATAAACTTATTGGTATTAAAGAAATGAAAATATTCTCTATGACCATAAGTTAGGTTATGTAAAAGCAAGTTAAGCTTATAGATATGGTTATTCTGTACGTTTGTAACGTATGTTACGTTACGGGTGACGTTCCGACGACGTCGGCACACTGCCGACGTCGTCGGAACGTTCATATCGTTACCGTGTTCGGTAACGATGTGAACCGAATGTATACGTTCGTTTATTATCGTTACATGGGGGACACGGCATAACGTGGTTAAGCCGTGTCGCCGATAACCCCATACGACCCGTGTGGCGTATGGGGTTATCGGCGACACGGTATGCCGATAACCCCATACTTGTCTCGCTTCGCTCGACAGTGAAACAGAATCCCCAGTACAAATGATCCAGAATCCCCAATTCACTAGTTATTGGGGATCCTATATCAAGCACGCTTGCGTTGCGCAATGCATGATATATGTTTATTATGATTAGTTTGACGAGACCGCGACTATAAGAAATCCGAGCGAGCCGCGTGACTTATTATTTACTTCTAAAAATTTGCTCTCGGATAGTTAATCGGTTTAATTTGTTGCGCTCAATGAATGCACATTGATCGTGCTTTTGCATGATCTGATCATAGCTATACATTAGTATGGATTTCGATTGATCGATTCGAGGCTTGCAAACTTATAAGATAATGGTTGATACTTATTCAATGACTATTGTAGGTTGGTTATAAGGAGATTTTTTAAATGTTATCTATCAATAAAAAATCTATTAATGTTAGTGCATCAGAAATATATTCGTATTACAGTAACGATATCTCTTCTACATATCGGACATAACATTTTATAAAATGATAGAGCACATTTAGGACACGCTATAGCATGACCACATGGACTATAACACACGCCTACTTCTTCTACAAGACAAATTTTGCACAAAAGTTTAAGTGTGTCTTTACTATTTTCGACACATATATTCTGTTTGTAAATTGAGAACTTATTGAATTGTTATTTACTAATTGTTCAGAGTTTTTTGATGTACCACAATCATCTCTGCCAATACTTTGTATGTATGTTTCCCCCTTCACAAGCAAAACATAGGGACAGGACGGAAACCAGCGAGCGTGCTCCGACCATGGCATGTCTTCAACGCCCCAATCTTTGAGCTTGCCATCACAAAAGTAACAAATCACTCGATCACTTATTCCTGTATAAAAAAACCCAGCATCCACCATATCTTGAGGTTTTTGATTTAAACCTTGTGGCCAGGACAGTCGATCTTAGACACGCCATTACACAAGTTTGAGAAATCTATTATAAAACTATTCTCATGAAAAAAGCATATTATATTATACAATTGAAGATTATATAGAAGATAAATGAGCGTGGATATAACTCGCTCCAGCAATAAGACTGGTGTACGGTGTAAACTGGTATGCGATTCTCTTACGTAAAATACAATTTACATCGGTTGCGCATCGAGCGTTATTTTAGATGTTGCAAATTTGGTATTCTCTTTCGCGCCGTTGCCACACTAGCGCTCCAAGAGCGAGCGTGTTAGATGTAGGAAACTCAATTTGACATATAAGTATGGTAATTGGTATTCTGCAAGACATTTTTGGCTCGTCTTTGACTGCATCGTAAGCCGTAGCCTTCGATTTTAAACGTCAAAATGAAAGCGTCTTGTTTTGTAGCTTTTCCTAAGATGTAGTGTGAGATGAAGAGTAAAATTTCCTTGTGAAATCAAAGAAATCTTTGAAAATTTTGAAAATGTGAATTTTCTTCTACCACAAAATATTATCTGAGATGGATCATGTAAAAAAGGTATGTAACTCCTTGTGAATATGCCAAATAAGAGCTGTATCCTAGTTAAATTATTAGAATATACATAACATATTATCTCGGAATATAATAATTGTTTGTCTTATTTTTAAAAGTATAATAAATTTAATATCACAGTCATTAATAAAGTTCTTAGAGCATCTAAGTTTAAGTTACATTAGAAATAATAATTGCAGATGCATAATAATCATTGACGAATAATATTTACTAAAAGTGCACTATGAATCCTTAATAATATTATAAATGTGAAAGTGTTTGTTCGTTGGTTTGTCCTTCAATCACGCCGCAACAGAGCTACGAATCGACGTGACATTTTATTCCGAAAACCAGAGTTCCTGAGGGATTTTAAAAACGCGGACGGAGTCGCGGGCATCAGCTTGTAAGGAATAATTTTAATTTAATATCCAACAATACTACTTACTACTAATTGACCGAGCGAAGCGAGGTCTCTGAGTTTACTAGAGCGATTTGCACTTGTCCGTCCGTCCGTCCGTCCGTCTGTCAGAGCCTTATAACTTTTGAATTACTGAACGTAATTACTTCAAATTTAGATATAATATGTAAACCGATGGCCTCCAGCCGAAAATGGCTTAAAAAGTTATAAAAATCTTTATTTCAGGGGGGCTCTCATAGAAGTGAATGCAAAGTAAAAATTTTTTTTTTGCTATTCATAGATTTTATGTGTATCATTTTAAAGACAATTTTTAACAGAGTACAAACGTTTTTTTTTTATTTTTTTCCTAAAATTGACGAAATGGGGGGCTTTCAAAGTGGCGATTTAATACGCTCGCTTGAAGACGCTCTCTGAGAAAATTGGCTATATATTTTCAAGGTCTACTTATTTTCTTACTTCACTTGTATCCTGTACTTGAACAACAAATACTAAAATTAGATAAATATTATAAAGAAACGAAATTATTTAAGTTTTAATGGGCATCAATGTTTTTAACAAAACTTCACTATACTGATAATAGATGGCGCTGTCTTTAATATTGTAAATACGCATCCCATCCACGAAAGCAGATGACGATTGACGTCATCAGATTCGGCGCGTTTTAATTACAATATAATATAGTTAAAACTACCTTATGGAAATTATGGGATACCGCGAGGTCTCAGTTCGGGGCGAACCACTAGTATTATAAATGCGAAAGTTTGCGAGAATGTTTGGATTGATGGATGGATGTTTGTTACTCCTTCACGCCACCACGAATGAACCGATTTGGCTAAAATTTGCAATAGAGATAGCTCATACTCAGGATTAGAACATGGGCTACATTTTATCCCGGAAAATAAATGATTTCCCGCAGGAATTAAAAACCACCTGACTGTGACATCATATGTCTAGCAAATCTTTTTGTCCTTCTTTCCTTTAACACCTTTTGTCCTTGTTTCCTTCAACACGTGCAATCTGGCTTTAAACCAAGAGTGAATAGATATCTTCTAGGCAAACCCGTTCCAACTTAGACCACATCTTCACTTTTTATCAGCTGTGATAGGGGTCAAGCGTGTGACTATAATGTATAAAAAGATATCGCGATAAGAATAGCGTTATTTTAGCGCTTTTTTCCGCGTCTTTTTCCGCGTGGCGTTAAGTTTTTAAACAACATAATATATAACATAATATTTACATAATATGAATACTATATTACACAGTTTGATATTAATATAATTAATTATTAGTTGAGTTTAGTGCAGGTAAATAGACTCGAGAGTTACTTCTACCTACTTGATGCTATGTAAAGAGCTACTGTGCACTGCAACTCAGAAACCCAGTGGATATTAACTGAAGTAATATTCATAATTAAAACATTAACTGCAATTCTAACAAAAAGATGTTCTACTCATTGTTAACAGCATAAAGAGTAAATTTTCATTAAGAAATAAAACAGCCACCTTCTTGTCCGGGCTTAGGAATAACGGAACATTTGCAGAAAACAACACCAACTGCGTCGTTAGACAATGCCAGTGAGCGTGCAAGTTGCCCTCTACTGGTTTTTAAAACAGGAGGGTTAACGGAATATGATCTATGCCTAGAGTCTGTAAAGTTATACAAAAATATGTAGATATATTGTGGTGAGAAAAATATACAAACACTAGCTTTTGTCCCCGTGAAGAAAACTGTGAAAACATAGGCTTATTATATTTACTACGTGTAAAACATGTACCCACTTCTTTATTTTTATTCGAAAGTCAAATACCTAGTTTCATGAATACAAATTGAATTTTCCACCCCTTTTTAACCCCATTGGGGGCGAAATTTTCAAAAATTATTTACTTAGTGGGTGGTTTAAGCTGTGTGTGTATCAGTCAGTCAGGTAGGACATCTTTTTATAATTATGTTAAACTGGTCACTTTCAAGTAAAGATTTTTATGTAAACCTGTGAAGATGATAATTCTACTGGCGCAATTAGAATGCCATTAGCATAGTTTGTAGTATTCGTTTACAAATTGCGAAAAACCAAATTAAATTTGAATTTCGCGGGCAGACTCGTATAATCATCCTTAACATGTGTAGCCTAAGTTAAGTATGTCACGCTCTCTTTAAACATTTCTGTGGTGGTGTCGTGTGGTGCGGGTTGTTACGTTCTACATAATAATATTGTAAAATGATTATTTTGAAAAGAGCAACTGCTGAGTTTCTTGCCGGCTCTTCTCAGCAGAATCCGCTTTCCGAACCGGTGGTAGAGTCACGACGTGTCATAAGAGCCACAGGTTGGCCTACGTGAAATAAATAATTTTGAATTTGAATTTAATTGGTTCAAATGCGTTGATGCGGCAAGAACGCCATAAATTCATCCCATCGTTGGTGCCAAAGGGACTGTATTATAAGCCTCCGCTATCCGTCTGTCAGTGGGCTGCATTTTATGAATCGTAATAGGTATATACTTGAAATTTTCGCAGAATGTGTATTTCTATTGGCCCTATAAGAGCAAATAATAGAATGTTAAAATTAACAAAGAGTCTCCCTACAAGAAACGTGATTTTTCGACGTTTTTTGTTCGACCTTAACAATCGCTGTTGCTGTTCCCTGCGACTCGTTTAATTTTTCTTCGTCTGAGCTTTATGACTTCTGAAGTACCTAGCTCAAATATTTACCACAAATATAATGAAATACATTTAGTATAATAGAAAGAAAATTGCTACGATATTTTTTGGAAAAAAAATTGTATGGAAAAACTTTGCGTGTAGGTATAATCCGAGGTATAGGGTAGTAATATATTCAGGCGAAACTCATCTTTAATTGAGGTTAGCATTAATTAATTATTATTATTATTATTAGAGTCTTTATTGATAACTTGACGTTAATATTGGAATCAATGTACTTCAGTAATACCTAAGTTAACTAATGAATTGATAAATCAACCAGAACGATAGGTCATTATTAATTAAATGCAATCGCCATTAGCATTAGTTTGTCACTATGTCAGATGCCGACGGATGACATAAACAGATATTTAAAAAAGTTTCAATAGTGAATTTTTGAATAATAAAGGTTTGATAGTTGTTCCTTTTCTTCTCTACTTAGAGTAGGTTTATGTTGCAGTTCAGAACGGTTTTTAATCATTGCTTTTGTTTCAGTAGATATAAAGCTTCTTTTGGCGTGGCGTGGCAAATTTGCACACTGAAGGCAGTCTAACAGCAGTTTTTCGATTTTTCGCTCGCCGCAGCTAACATCAATGTCCTGCCCTGGCCTGCTCAGTCGCCAGACTTGAACCCGATTGAGCATGCATGGGATATGCTACAGAGAAGAGCTCTGCCGAATATGGAGGGTATCCAGTGGCAAGAAGACCTTTTTTTGTTGTTGCAACGAACATGGGCGGTCATTCCACAGCGTGATTTGGATGAACTCATTTTGAGTATGCCAAACCGATGTTCTTGTGTTGTTAGTGTTCGCGGTAGAAACACGGATTATTAATTGTTTAAGTTACCCAATAAAATTTTAAAGAAAACTGTTATTTCAGTCTTTTTTTCGAACTTTAATGTTAGTGGTTCAAATGTCAAAAATCCCTTTATTAGGAAAATGGCAAATTTCTTTATTAATGCAAAGGTGACTTGGTTTATCGTTACTGTGACAAACGAAAACACTTTATTTGATGAATCCTTAAAGAAAATTTTAATTAATATCAATCAGGAGAAAAGTTATTGCAAAAATATATGTTGATCCCTAGACACTTTTGATGTGTGTATTTTTAGAACATTAACTTATTTATAAAAATAAATTAAAATAAACTTAACGTTTAGGCCTAGCGCAAACATACAACTTTTAGTTGAACAACTATTCAGCTGAACAACTATTCAGTTGTGTTTCATAAGTTTATGGAAATGTACTGCGATCATAGAATGTGCGCAAACTATCATCACGATAGTTGCTCGACAAAAAAATCAAAAAGCATTACGATTTGCTTTTGATTGTATGGAATTCACGAAAAGTACACAACTCGACTGAACAGTTACCACTATTCTAGGCGGGTATGGCGTAATCGAAAAGTCGAGAAGCAATTATAAATAGGCTACTAGATAAGCGTAAACTATGATTCGAATGTCGAATAATTAGGTAGCGTTTAAAGTTACAGCACAGAATATATAATAGTACTACGTGTTACAGTTAGGCAAACGTAAGCGGTAAGGTAATTACTAATTAACTAATTAGGTACCCTAGTGGTAGTGACCAGTATTTTACTCAATCACCTTTATTTTCGACTGTATTCACCAAAGTCGACGTAAGAGGAATAGGGAGTGTACACATTGGGAATAGAAGTAAACAAAACATTTTTCGGCTTTATCAATAAAATCTATGTGCTGTTTTCAAAGTCAAGCAAGCGTTGGGAGATAGTAAAAAGTAAATTACAATTGACATTACAACCTCTGTCTGAAACGTGATGGGAGAGTAGAATCGGAGCAGTAAAAGTAATATTTTTACAATTTGATGATGTCATCGAATGCGTGAATGAACTGAAAAATAAAACTGATGATTCCGAAACTCTAAGCGACAGTGAAGCAGTCTTGAACGAAATGGTAACTTTTGAGTTTATTGTTGGTATACACGTCTGGTATGAGGTTGTGCTACGTGTACTTAAACAATATAAGGAAAGTCGCTATTGATACTTTACGTTCATTTTGTAGCTGGATTCAAGAATTCCGTAATACAGGATTTGAAAAAAGCGTAACAGAAGCTAGATTGTTTGTGGAGAAAAGTACTTATGAAATTCAGTCTCAATTTAAGGTACCTAAAAAGAATAGCCAGGAAAAAACGAATGTTTAGTTACGAACATACTGATGAACCAGTTGAATCTCCTGAAATGCAGTTCAGGGTTAATTATTTTAACACAATGGTAGATGCTATAATAGTCGACACTGAATGTCGATTCACAGCGCTCAATGAATATTTTGAGCAATTTGGTTTTATTTATGATATCAATTATTTGAAATCTATGCCAAAAGATGATCTTGTCAAACATTGTAATGATTTAGGTACAATACTTCGGGAAGTGGGAATACTAAGTATAAAACCGGCGGAGTTTTTAGGCGACTGTGTGTTTGTGTGTGTGTGTGTGTGTGTATGTATCTCTCTCTCTCACTCTCTCTCTCTCTCTGTGTATGTGTGTGTGATTGTGTGTGTGTTTGAGAGTGTTGTTTGTACTACCTACACACATCTACACGCGCATGCACGCACACTCACACATATACACAAACTTAAGCACTTTCACCTAAGATTTGATAAATAAAATAAATGTTGCCTCAGTATTGTTCGTCATCAAAAGAATTACTTACTATTTTATTTTGTGTGATTGTACCTACGGAGTTCTCGTAGGTGTGTGAAGTCCGCCAATTCGCATTGGGCCAGCGTGGTGGACTATGGCCTATAACCCTTCTCTAAGAGGACACCTGCGCTCAGTAGCGAGCCGTTGATGGGTTGCTAATGATGATGGTTAATGTCTAGTATTAAGTTACACAAAATGCGACGGAGTGATACTCACGGTAACTTTGTAGTTGCCGGAGGGCGCGATGTATGTGACGGTGCCCTTGGCGCGCGGCGGCATCAGCATCTTGTGCTTCACCAGCGTGTTCTCGTGCACGATGCCGTACAGGTCGCCGCCCGTGATGTGGGACCCCACCTGTGGGCATGCCACTCTCGATAAAATAAATAAAATAAAAAATAAAAATAGCCTTTATTCTCTGATCAACAGTTATACTAAGTTCCTAATGCTAATATTAATTAATTAATTTTTATGTTACTTAATAATAGATTAACTATAAGCCTAATTTAAATTAATTATAACACCAGCACTAATACTAATTTATAGATCAGGTTGTCCTTTGACATAGGCCTCCTCTAGAATTCCCCACTTTTCTCTGTGGAATGCTAATCTGCGCCATCCCTGTGGTAGGTCATCTTCCCATCTTTTTTGTGGGCGTCCTCCTGCTCTCTTCCCATCTCTGGGGTACCATGATATGACCTCTTTCGTCCACTTTTCTTTCGGAGACCTAACCACATGTCCAATCCAGCGCCATTTAAGTTATTTAATTTTCTTTGTAACGTCTGTCACACCTGTTATTTTTCTAATTTTGGTCAGTCTCCATTTATTTCGAATTTTTTTGTGCAGCATGCTGCTCTCTATCCCCTGTTGGCAAACCTTTAGTTTTTGGTTTTGGCACTCTCAATACAGTGCCACAAGTATATGTTGGCGGTGGCGTTTTGAGGAACTAATTCGGTCATCCAATTTAAATACTACATGGCCACTTGAAAATTCACTATTGGATCTCGTTGTGTGCTGTGTGCGTTTATTGTGTAAATTAAATTTTTTTTTCCCCCCAATTTTGTCTCACATTCTATACATTGGCAATAGTAATGTTGAGCACAGTGGCGCACAGCCGCGCCAAGTTATACTTGTCGCACTGTGCCTTCGTTTGGCTCTCAGTTCCTTCACTGAGTTTTTTTATACTAAACTAGGGATATATGTATTCCGATATACACTGTAACCACTGTAAGGTGTGACGTCAATCCAGTATACTGTGAAGCAGTTACTTTTTAGTTTGCTTTACTGGTTACTGTTTAAAATCGGAAAATTCGTGGCAGAATTAAAAAAAAACTACATAAAGTGCATATTTTCATATTTTTTTTTATGTTGGTAACTATATTTAATCCTACTTATAAGGTATCAATTGTAACTTTAGGTACTATTTATTATTGTTTCTTTCTCTTTTTTTTTAAGTAATTTATTTTAAGCGTAAATATTTCACAGAATAACTCCCGCACTATTAACCATTAAATTAAACGTTTCTAGTGAATACTTTAAAGGCTATTGTAATACCTAGATTTAAGTAGCTATGTTATGTTTTTATTTATGCTGTATGTATTCCAATAAAGAGAAAAAAATATACGGAATGCAGTCCAGTATACTGTCATCCCCATTTTTTCAAATCTCTAGGCGCTGTGATGTTTTTTGATCACGTGATCAAAGAACTGAGAGCACCTTACCTCGAAAGCGCCAATGGCGGCGATTTATGATGTAATATATTTCCCTAGGGTACTGCAGCGGTGTATAAAGTAAATAGTCACCTTAACGTTGAGAGGGTTGAACTCCCAGTCGACCTCGCGCGCGAGGCAGGGCACGTTGACGCCCTTGGGGATGTAGATGGACTGCGTGAGCTCGTGGATGTCCTTGAGCGGGCGCTGGATGCCGTCGAAGATGGAGCCCAGGATGCCGGGGCCCAGCTCCACCGACAGCGGCTTGCCCGTGCGCAGCACTGGGTCGCCCACCGTCACGCCAGACGTCTCCTCGTACACCTGCCGCAAGTTCCACAGCATTCATTACCTGTCACTGACTCCTGGCCGACCAGGCAGTATGTGAATGACAAACATGGTGTCACCACTATTAGAGTGCAGATGTACAGCTACCTCTTGTATATATTGTGCATAACAATTAATTCATGTTTTTTGTGGGTATTACTAACCCTTAAAAAAAAAACTACTCTTTACTACATAGCTGATCAAAATTTTGGAACATCTTACACCGATCAATCTCCTTCGTGCCTTCTCCATCAACGCGATACTGGCGAAACAATCTGTGCCCAGTTGGCACACCCAAAAGCCACTAATTGGGAATTGAATTAATATAATTTTGTATATTTATATGTATAATATAATTTATTAAAAAACTGATGTGATTAATACTATGTTTGTATATGGAATAAATACTATGTTTATGGTCAGAGTCAACTAAACTATTTATAGTGGTTTCAAGAAATAAGTCAAAAATCTTTGAGTACTGTTAAAATTCTTAATAAACACAAATGTAGTGTCCAAAGGAAAAACCAAGTGTGATTAGGATTCACACTAGATGGATTACATACTGATCGTACTTTTTAATTTTTATAATTTGTTTCTTTTAGTGGCAATTCACACTATGTGGAAATTTCAGCTATCCACATATTACAGTTCATGGCATACAGGCCGCTGACAGACGGACGGACAGCAGAGGCTTAGTAATAGGGTCCCTTTGGATACAGAACCCTAAATATTAATAAATCAACCGCATTCGTGAAAACATCACAATGCAAAATTTTGCCAATTTGCCACATCAGCTTCAACTGAGCTATATCGCCTGGCCTTACAACAGCAAATGGCTATAAATCCATCACAAATGAATTCGGACAGCCCAAACGAGTTTTGAAACTTAAGGTTATACTCGTAAGTATTTTGGATTCGGCGAAGAACTTCCACTAAAATTGTTCCAACTTCGAAACTTTTTGCCAATCATTTCGAGTTTGTCCTTGAGGTGGCAAAAAATATAAGTTAAATGCCCGTCTCTCGACCGCAAATTTTGTTTTGTTTTTTTTTGCACATACCTTTTATTGTATAATTTTTTATACGAGTACATCTTAATCGAAATTGAAATCGTGCCCTTTGAGTATTAAACCCACATCGTACCCATGGTACCTAGTCATATTTTTTATTATTATTTATTATATTAGCTAAAGATAAACTGTTTTATATATTCTCATTAAAATCAGTATAATCTGAACAGCAAAGTAATTTCAATCTAACGTTAATAGAAATATGAATTATTTTCACGTACACTTTGTCCTGTGTCAACACTGAGCCCTACAAAGAATTATCGCTAAAACATATCACCCTTATCTGGAGTTCACTGCCCCGTTGAGTTCGCGCACGCACTGCAGCTTACACCTGCGTTGAAAAGACGTCGCTTTTCATACGGGGATTTACTCTATCTACGAGGTACGAATAGGTAAGCATTGCAATATATAGACACATAATAATATATAAAAATTCTTTAAAAAAACCGACTTCAAACGCCACTGAAAAGTATAAAATAATTTCAGTTTGTACATGTCCTCCATCTCCGCAGATATTCATCAAATCTTCATTTGGCTATAGAGCATTGGTGCTTATTTATTTTTTTAGCCTCCTATGTATATAGCCCCAATACGACAAAATTATTTGCAAAAGCAAATGCAAGTATAAAACAACTGCCATGAAATAGGTAATTACGGCTCTACTTAATTTTGCTAGCTTTGTACAGCTTGCTGTGGCTTAGTGCTGTGTGGGATAACTTAATTGTTAATGAATTAAGACATGAAGAAGACATTACTTGGAAGGAAAAGAGTTAGTCATTATTAATATGGCTTATATTATTACCAAAAAAAATTATAGGAAAAAACTTTATTTGCTCGAATGTAAAACACTCAACAATACACTTTTCTTGTACTTATGAACAAACAAACACAACACACACCACATACAGAATTGCGCTACAATACTCCTGTTTTTTTTAAATATCATAAATTAAATGTGAGTTAATAGAAGAACGTTCTACGTTATGCATAATGTAAGTTGCAACTTCAAAATCCAGGCACGAAGCGTGTTTTCTTAGTAAAATATGTAACTGCATTCGAGTTACATGGACCGTATGAATACTGGAAATCGCATTGCAATTTCCATTAAATTTTAATTACATTTGCACGAATTACATTGTTCGGTAGAGTTGCCACCCGTACCGCGGTGCCACAGACATTAATATTAATTAAACGTAAGAACCAACTCGGCTGGGCAGCGTTTGGGAAGCTCCGAGATGTCTTCTCGTCCAAAATCCCTCAGTGCCTGAAGACTAAAGTCTTCGAACAGTGCGTGTTGCCAGTGATGACTTACGGATCCGAGACATGGTCGCTAACTGTGGGCCTCATAAGAAGGCTCAGGGTCACTCAGCGAGCGATGGAGAGAGCTATGCTCGGTATATCCCTGCGAGGTCAAATCAGAAATGAGGAGATCCGTAGGAGAACCAAAGTCACTGACATAGCTCAGCGAGTCGCGAAACTGAAGTGGAAATGGGCGGAGCACATAGTTCGAAGAGCTGATAGTCGTTGGGGTCCCAAGGTGCTGGAGTGGCGACCCCTCACCGGGTAACGCAGTGTTTGCATCAAACGAGTCGCAGAGAGCCGCTGGATTCAAGCGGCGCAAGATCGAAGTCTGTGGAAGTCCATGCAGGAGACCTTTGTCCAGCAGTGGATGTCTATAGGTTGATAAAGAAGAAGAAACGTAAAAACTAAACCGCCTAGTGTTCTAGTGGTTAGCATGTTCCACTGCGGATGACGAGGTCTCATGTTCGATTCCCAGGTCAGGCCATAAAATGTATTGGGGGTTTCTGTCAAGAAATTCTCAGTACTAGCCCGGAGTTAGGGGTTAGGCGGTGTGTCACCCCTGTGCCTCGGAGAGCACGTAAAGCTGTCCGTCGTGCGCCTAATCCCTTTCCGGTCGTGTCGGATTTCCGCCCCATCGGACTATGAGGTGAGGTAATAGTGCGTGCACGCCTGTGCACTTTAATTTCTCCCGCGCAGATGGCTGATCGCCATGGGGATGATTATTACTATTTTATTTGATTGATTTTATTAAAATTATTTGAACGAGCGAAGCGAGGTCTCCCAGCCTTTGGGGTTTGAACTTGTCATCTCTCTGTCAGTCTGTCTAATCTTGTGAATTAATGAAAGAAACAATTAATACTTACACACAAACACAAAATACATAAAATATTGTCAATTTGTTTGTATTCTTCGTCTTTATTAGATTAAATATTATTAATTCTATCATCTCATTGCTCAGTTATCCAATTAATATGTCTCACCGTTTATTCCACTTTTTTCTATAGTGTTCAGTTTTTTAAGAAGTTGAAATAGCACGTGCTTATCAGACGAAGTGAAGCGCATAAAGCAGCTGTGGGATTGTCTAAAAATGATCGCATCATTGTGACAATCGCAATCAGTTCTGATTGGCTGAATTTATAACGTCCTTGCAGCACTGAATTATTAGAGCAAGATCCCAGTTGCGACCCCCCGAATAGGAGACCACAGTCCTAACTACTAGGCGATAGTTCGACACTGCCCTGCAAAATGTTTGCATTTCGTGAATGTCGTGAAATTCCGCAAAGTAACGCCTTCTTCTTCTTCTTCTTTATCAACCGATAGACGTCCACTGCTGGACAAAGGTCTCTTGCATGGACTTCCACAGGCCTCGGTCTTGCGCCGCCTGAATCCAGCGGCTCCCTGCGACTCGTTTGATGTCGTCGGTCCACCTGGTGGGGGGTCTGCCAACACTGCGCTTCCCGGTGCGGGGTCGCCACTCCAGCACCTTGGGACCCCAACGACCATCAGCTCTTCGAACTATGTGCCCCGCCCATTTCCACTTCAGTATCGCGACTCGCTTAGCTATGTCGGTGACTCTGGTTCTCCTACGGATCTCCTCATTTCTGATTCGATCCCGCAGGGACACTCCGAGCATAGCTCTCTCCATCGCCCGCTGAGCGGTCCTGAGCCTACTTATGAGGCCCTTAGTTAGCGACCATGTCTCGGATCCGTAAGTCATCACTGGCAACACGCACTGTTCGAAGACTTGAGTCTTCAGGCACTGAGGAATTTTGGACGAGAAGACATCTCGGAGCTTCCCGAACGCAGCCCAGCCGAGTTGGATTCGGCGGCTGATCTCTTTCTCGAAATTGGACCTACCTAGCTGGACTGTGTGTCCCAGGTAAATATACTCGTCGACAATTTCGAGTGCAGAGTTCTCAACAATTACTGGGTGGAGCGGTGCATGAGCATTGGACATGATTTTCGTCTTGCTCATGTTCATTTTCAGGCCCACCTGTTGAGAAACCCTGCTGAGATCGTTGAGCATTGTATTGAGGTCTCTCAGAGTCTCTGCCATGACTACTATGTCATCGGCAAATCGCAGGTGAGTGATGTACTCGCCGTTTATGTTGATGCCAAGCCCGTTCCAATCCAGAAGCTTAAAGACGTCCTCCAACGCAGCGGTAAAGAGCTTCGGGGAGATAACGTCTCCCTGTCGCACTCCACGCTGCAAGTGGATTGGCCTCGTAGTCTGGTCCTGTATACGTACTGACATTGTGGCGTTTTCATACAAGCACTTCAACACTTGGATATACCGGTAGTCAATCCGGCATCTCTGCAGCGACCTCAACACAGCCCAAGTTTCCACCGAATCGAAGGCTTTCTCATAGTCCACAAACGCTAAGCAAAGTGGCTGGTTATACTCTTCCGTCTTTTGTACAACCTGCCGCAGCGTATGGATGTGATCTATGGTACCAAAGCCTTTTCGGAATCCGGCTTGTTCGGGAGGCTGGAAGTCGTCGAACCTACGAGCGAGACGATTCGTAATGACTCTCGAGAACAACTTATAAACATGACTCAACAACGAGATGGGTCTATAATTCTTCAACAAGGTATTATCACCCTTTTTGAAGAACAGAACCACCACGCTCCTGTGCCATGCTTCCGGCGTTGTGCCCTCGTGGATGACGGAATTGAACAATCGCTGAAAGATCTTAAGTACCGGTTTTCCACCCGCTTTCAGGAGTTCCGCAGTGATTCCGTCATCACCTGGTGCCTTGTTGTCCTTGAGCTGTTTGAGAGCCATTCTAATCTCGTATAGGCTGACGTCCGGGATATCTTCGGTATAGTGTCGGGTCAGTTTGGCTCTGGGATCTTTCGCCAAATCTTCAACAGGTTTTTGTGTCGTGGTATATAACTGTCCATAGAACTTCTCAACCTCTCCCAAGACCTCAGGTCGAGAAGAGACGAGACGGCCGTCATCAGTTTTCAACCGCGTCAGCTGGCTCTGTCCGATAGACAGATCTCTCGCGAACACTTTTGAGCCTTTGTTCCGCTCAATGGTATCTTTAATACACTTGGTATTAAAGACACGGAGGTCGCGAGTTTGTGCCTTAGAGATCTGCCTATTAATCCGCCGGTAGGCAGCCGCGTCTGCCGATGACTGCAGCCTCATCTCTTGTCTCTCCTTCATTAGCTTGAGAGTATGGTCAGAGAACTTTTCGGTTCTTTTCCTGCGATGGGTCTTAAAGAATTTAGACCCCACAGTATGGACAGTTTCCACGAACCTGTTGTTTAGATCGTCCACAGAAACGCAGTCTGCTAGGCACTCGAATCGGTTCTGCAGTTCGAGTTGGAAGTTTTCGGGATTTTGGATATGAGCACGAGAAGGTCGGAGAGTGGACTTCACCAGTCTGGCCCTTTCCAGCTTTACATTAATATTCAACGTGCCTCTTACCATCCGGTGATCGCTACCGGTTTTCACCCTATTGATCACAGAGACATCATTGAATATATGCCGCTTGGTCGACATAATGAAGTCGATCTCATTTCTCGTGGAACCATCGGGACTCAACCATGTCCATTTTCTGTGTGGCCGCTTCCTGAAGAAGGAGTTCATCATAAAGAGGCCCTCCTTCTCCATGAAGTCGGCCAACATTTGGCCCCTTTGGTTCCTTCGCCCATACCCAAAATGCCCCACTCTCGTCTCTGCACCGCTTCGTTCGCCCAGCCTTGCATTGAAGTAACGCCTGATTCTTTTCAATATAAACTTTCGTGGTATGGCGGCTGGTTTGCTGTTACAGTAAGCTGGCCACGTGCACACGGCTCGCGTCTACGTCACAACCGCTCGAACGCCGGGTGTCCGGTTACGCCGCCCGCCCAGACCAGCAACTTTCACTGACTCCATCCCAAAGGCAAGGTCACGCTCAGAGACGGTGCACGCGGCACGTGACACTGTGACCGATTCCGTGTTTACCTTTGATACGGGGTCGGAATTCGGAAGGAAGACTGGCGTGTTGGAAAATATCGTTTCGTTTTCCATAGACAATGTTTTTTTATTTTATCAGGCTTTTAAGTTTAGCTGTCATTTGTTTTTTTTAATTATTACTCTTTGTGACCTCTATGCATTGTTGTTTTGTGAACTTTTGAGAGTTTATAATTTAACTACGCTACCTACAGCTTTAGATTGCTGTTACTAAATACAGAAACTTGGTATTACTACTATCATGGTTGTTAGGATGAGCCTATATTTTTTTTATGATTGTTTTATAACAAAGCTTCTTTATCAATCGATAGACGTCCAATGCTGGACGTGGTTCTCTTGTAAAAACTTTGTCTTGGTCTTATGCCGCCTGTATTCTGCGGCTCCCTACGATTCGTCTGATCTACCTAGTGGTAGGTCGCCACTTCAGCACTTGGCACCCTAACGATCATTTTTTCTTTGGATATAGCATACCTATAGCATCCTTTGAAGGTTGATCACATCAGATGTAGAATTTCATCATTTCATGCAGACCACTCTTGGACCAACCCCAAGGTTCTTCAAATATAACTGCAAAGTTAACGCAACAAGTCCCAAAACGTTAAGGCCTTTGTGTGAAAGACTCGCGTCTCATACGACTGGCAGACTCGCGTTGTTGTTTATTTTAGTTCTTATGTGATTGCAATAAGGGACGTGTTGCCAATGTGCATAGTAGAAGGGGGTGGAATCTCAGCCCCTCTGTAAATAATTACGTCTGCCCACGAGGGTGCATCCCCTAAGATAGGGTTACCACATTCAAACTGAATCTACGTTAACCATGTTTATTTAAAAAAAAAATATGTTCTTAGTTTTTGTCAGTAATTGCTAATCGTACAAAAATCGTGTCCTCCATAGCGCAACGGTTAAAGGTGTCGACTGAAAAGTCGACGGTTCGATCTCCAGGCGATCTCCTAACACAGGCTTTACGCTTATTTGGAGGGGAGAGGAGAATATTAGTAAAGTTCATCATGGCTACTATTCTTAAAAAATACTTTTTTTAATACATTATTTTTATTTTTTATTTATATTATTAATACATTACACACGCTTGACCGTTATCACACCTGATGGAAAGTGATGATTTAAGGTGGAACGCGTTTGCCTAGAAGATGTCTATTCACTCTTGATTTAAAGATACCCAGATTGTACGTGGATATAGATAGGTATAGGAAACACAGATCTCAGATGAGCGTTCCAGACCCTGGTCGTGCGAACGACCATCAAATGAAACTTGCTTAAAAACTCGGAGACTTCAGAAAATCTCCAAGGATTAATACAGAGGCTGGCTATATTAAGATTTTATACAAAGTGTAGTGCTATTTTCTGCAGTTTGCGAAGTTTTGGCCAAAATCCTTACGTCTGCAAGTGGCAAGTTGGAAACCTCAGAAACTGTGATGTGGTGGTAACCCTACCGTCCGCTAGTTCCAAACATGGCTCCCCCTCATGGTTTTTGAGTTTCCTTTGCTCCGCTTTTTGGGAGTCCTCTGAAGAATAGACTTCACTTCGCCCTAGTCATTACTGAACTTACTGAGAATTTTAATTGTATCCAATTTAAGGTCCCCCATATTAAAGCGTAGGTATAATTTGCTCTCTTTGATCTATCAAGACCTATTCTGTGGCTAATAGGCCTGAACTATATGGAAGTAAGCATACCAACCATCTTGGGTGGTTCAGTAGGTATTAAGGGAGAGATCTATAGATCGTACTCTGGCTCTGTTCAAGACTCAAGAGAGAGTTAAAATGAGACAAATATGTTCCGACATGAATCTGTCTCGTTTTAACTCAGTCTTGAGTCTAAGTTGAGTGGAAGTGCCATCTATACTCACCATTAGACCTACTTTGGACTATGGAGTCCATTGGAGTCTTTGTAAAAAAAAATAGGAACGACATTGAGGGTCCTTCTGATTCTAGGGTACGTATGCATGAACCCCATGAACCTGGATTTTGAATTTGTTTTTAGATTTAAAGAAAAAAAATTTTTTACTAAAGACTACCTACTACAATTTAAAAATATGTATTACGGGTTTTTCTTTGCAATAATTAATTTTTATCCCTTATAATACATATCTGACGTTTATAAAGACAGCTTTATTATAATTTATAACACTTTTTATAATTGTCAAATTTTTTACCATACTTAATCAAAGACAAAATTACGTTTAGCTGTAATTTACGTTTTGTTATTCCACTGTCATTTGCGTTTTGTTATTCCATGTCAGATGCGTTTTTGTTCTACCACGTTTTATAGTGACTTGACGGAAACGCGGTCGAACGGGATAAAAAGTATCCTATGTCCGTCTCCTGGTTCTAAGCTACCTCTCCACCAATTTTCAGCCAAATCGGTTCATACGTTCTTGAGTTATAAATAGTGTAACTAACACCACTTTCTTTTATATATATAGATTTGACTTCATCTATGAAATCTTTAGACTATACTGTCTGTGTATTACATATTATAAAAGATTTAAATATCATTCTTTCCCATTTCTACGTAAGTTATAACCCGGGCGCGGGAGGTCGCGGCGAGAGTTTTACTTTTTTCGTGACATAGGCAACTGATAATAGTCTAAATACTTCTTACGAAAAAGTAGGCTCTCTAGGTAGGTACAACCTCAACTTGTGGTTTTTTGCTGAACTTTAGAGACGAGAGGAAAAGAGACATGATGTACAAGAATAGAAGAATCTAATGTTTTGGAATCCACATCTAGAGGTGATTTAAAAAAAATAAAATTAGTAACTTTTTAAAAATAGAATGCTTCCGCTTATGTGAACTAGCCTTATGCGTAGAGCATAATCGTTTGAGCTTAGACAATTTAAATCTCTGGTCTCGTAATATCATACGCTATTCGTAAATAACAGTAATTTTATTTTCATTTAGACGAAACACCGGGCCGTGGTTCCAGCAATAAAATATGTGTTACGTTACATCTGGCCATAGCCGTAAATATACCAAATGGAAATGCCGCAGACTTGTTTGAACAATTTTGTCAACAATCGCGGGAACAAAAAGCTGATTGGACGTGTTTCCACTGAAATGGAAATTGGACCAATCGGCTGATCGAGTGCTAAAATTGTGAATCAATCCTTGCTTCAATCTAAATTGAGGTGATAAGCTGAATTTACGGTATTCTTGCTGAAATACATTTTAGGCAATAGCAAGGATAATAGACAATAGCTAATCGGAGGAAATTGTGATTAACTGTAGCAATCATTTTGTGAACAGAGGTCGACCCTACCATCAGCATCGTCCCGACGGATCGAATACATCGAAAGGTGAGTGGATCCTTTAATTTCGTGCTCGCTTATTGATGTTGGAGGTTTGCCTAGAATTAGTAACTATCGAATGAAACTAGTGTATATATAAAAGGTTTACTGTAACAAAGTTGCAAGTGATTTTACATGCCTATTAACATTCTTAATTAGTATAGTAGAATAATACTATACGTAATGTCGTGACCTCTAACTGTTAACTCAGTTGTTCAGGCTCCTTTACTTAATATTGACGGTGTATAAGTTTAGCGTCTTTGTTAAACTGTCTGCACGGGCACCTGGGGAACGGTAGAGGGGAATTGGACTAATTGGGCCTCAACTATATTTTACCCTCCAAGTATCAAGGACCTAACCACGAGGAAGAAGTCGCGGGCATCAGTTACTAATTAGTATAGTAATTATTAATATTATACCTAATGGTGTGACTTTTACTGTTATCTCAGTTATTCAGGCTCCATTACTTAGGCCTGCTTGCAGAGCCGGGTTAGTTCACCCAGGAATAAATTTGTAATTCTGACAGAAACTTTATACGAAATCTGTCAAATCTGTCCTTTTAACTCGGCGTTTCTGCAAGCGTGCCTTAATATTGACGGTAGGTATATATAAGTTTACCGTTTTTGTTAAACTGCCTGCACGGGCACCTGGGGAGCGGTAGAGGGGAATTGGACTAATTGGGCCTCAACTATTACGAGTTGCCAAGTGTGTTAGACTATTTCCTAAAGCTAGGCCGAAGGGCCTTTTTATGAGATAGACCAATATTGGCCAAATGATTACGAATATGAAGTTATTCGAGAGGAGACCTTTGCCTGCCCATTTGTGGGCCGGCGATAATTTGAGAGGATGATGATGAATGCGTTGTTAAATGAGAATCTGTTTAATGCCTACTCTGTGGATATTGAGTTTGAGCCCTCATTTGCATATATCGAACATAAATTCTCGTTTGTAAGAACGCATTGGCACTTTTATTGTGCGCTTCTTTGTATCGAGCAAAAAATTGACAGATCTTTTTTATCACGGCATACTTCATAACTTGACCTATGTTCGGATTTCGTCGATATGACCGAACGTACGCAGAGAACTGTTCTAAATAGTCAGACACGTGAGTTCGTAATACGCCTTCGTAACTATTTCGATCGTGAAGCTCAAAATGGAGGGCCAATTTTACCTATAACGTCAGTGGTTGAACGCGTAGCTGATGCGCTTAATATTGGACAACGAACTGTTAGACGGATAACTAAAAAAAAATATGGCGAGACTGGCACAGAAGAAAATAAACTTCACACACCAAAAAAGAGAAAACGAGCAAAACCAGTCGTAGGCATCGATAGCTTTGATGCCGATGCTATCCGAAGACATGTTTACGGCTACTATTTACGCGATAAAAGCTATGCAATAGCTTAATAATTTCCTTTCAACTGAAATTCATCAACGTTTACGTCCATTGCAGTGTACTTGGCAAAGGTTTCTTGCAAGGTTTTCCACAGAATACGGTCTTGTGGCGTCTGTGTTGAACGAATACCACGGATTCGCTTGAGATTGCGTTTTTTTGCGGGATAGCAGTTGTTTCCTCGTTTCTAAGGCTGAGATCTAAAGATGGCACTTTCACTCAGCTAAGACTCAAGACTGAGTTAAAACGAGACAAGTTTTATGTCAAGACATATATTTTGCGTCTCATATTAACTCTATTTTGTAATGAACTGCCTCCTAAACGTTAAAACTTTACACTTTTGAAATTGTTCACATTGACGTACAATTTAGGCTGATATAATATGTATAGTATAGGTATAGACGTACATGATGTCCAATTCAACAATGAGGACAAAGTCGTAACTCGTAGCGGATGAGGTAAACAAAATAAAGGCATAGAAAAAAACTATTTTTAATCATGTTATCGTAGGGGTGTTTAAAGATAATTAACATTAAATAGTTTGGTTAAAATGTGTAGATATAATAATGAATGAAGAGTAGGTTTTAAATATACATTTGAGGAAAATATACGCCGTACCTACCTATTTGGTGAACTATCGTTTAACAAAATCCTTTTAATCAAATAATTATTATTGTATCAAACGTTTCTATGAAATCAATTGTTTTACTAATGATAATAATTAAAATTATTAAATAAACAATAGCTTGTGTAATACTTTTCATGAAATTAAATATTGTCTGTGTTTATTACTTTTTCTAACTCATAACCACCTATGAATAATAATATCTAGATAAACTTGTAAAGTTAAGTTATCTACACAACTTATATTATCTAGCTTTTAAATATCGCTTCATATTGTCTGTAACCTATAATAATATAAGAACTAAATCAATGGTGAGAACATACATTTTTGTCAAATACATACATTATTACTTAAATATAAATATATTTAAATTACTTATTGAATTTAAGTGAAAGTGAAACTAATATATTATTAAGTATGTTTTTTTAAATGTTATATTAGTATTTTCTTACTTTTCTCTTGCGATCATCAATTAGAATGAATTTTATTGATCACAGTTTTCATCAATTGAATCAATAAACAGTAGGAAATCTTTTTTATTGAATTGGTGCAAAAGCCACAACGGAAAGGGGACTGTCCACTTTGTATGGAGGTTTTGGCTTAGACTGGACAGACACTGAGAATAATAATTTTATGTTAAGTTAGTAGAATTAACCAGTAGGAATTAGAAAAATAATAAAGTTTTGTGTCCAGGTGTTCCTAATTCGTTTTTTGTGAAGTTAGATATACTCAAAAGGTTTTTGAAATAAAATATCGTTGTTTTTGGTTTTTTTTTTAATTAATCTGAATCATATGTTAATAAGATGTTATCTAAGAACTGGGCAGGTGGATTTATAGAACACTTACCACTTGAGGTGCAATCCAGTGTCGTATTACGGACATAACCTCTATAAGTTCAAGGCTATGCCTTCTCCTTTGATTCATGTCGGTACCGCAATTAATACATCTCAATTCCAATGCATCGGAAGTACCTTCCATTGGAATTACATCCACGACAGTAAACATTAGGGCTTCGAAGTTCGATCACTACCGGTAGGAATGCCAGGGTCGTCGTAAATAGCTCAGTCCATTCCAATATATCAGTGTCAATTATTATTAGCAAATGTCGATATAGAAAAACGGGAAGCAACAAAAGTAACAACAAATATAATCACTAAAAACACAATAAATAACAAAGCGAACTGCAAAATAATGTAGTTTGTAGTTTTACCGCGGAATGGAATAAAACAAAATGACAAGTGACAAGACAAAGTCTATAGTCTATGAACTGTTACGTCAAGGGTTGCCGTAAAAGGCATTTTCGGTAAACAATTGAATCGATGAAATCGATAATCGAAACTATTACAATAATTATTAAAAGTGCAATAATGACATTATTTCCTTGCTTAATTAAATGAAATAATAATGAACCTAATAATTATTGCAATTCTGTGATTTTTCACCATAGTTAGATGACATTTACTTTAATTATAGGCCTTTTATAGATAACTTTTCTTTTTTTATTCGATTTAAAAATACTTCGAATCGATTATTTGTTAATAATTAATTGTTTTTTTTAGACTGGCAACTTGACGTTATAGCGGAAATAAACCGGAACTAAATCATTAATTAATTAAATACTTATTAAATAAAGTTTTTATCAGTTTATATTGATACAACTGAAAATCACAAATAATCATGATTTAATTTATAATAATTTTTGGTATAATTGTTTTTTTGCATGAATTCTGTTCACGCCAAGCCAATAATGGACAATTCCCTTTATTTCATGAATTTTTCATTAATAATTACTATGTGTGATATGTTAAATTGTAATTTAGTTAAGTGCTATATTGTATGACACATTGTAATCTAGTTGTAAAAAAGATTAAGAGAAAACTTTTACGAGTAGGTACTTTGCAAAAGGCATGATGACTGATTGAAAAACTGTTGGATGGTGTTCGGAAATATCTATTTCGAAAGAATAAAGATTATCTTAATTCAGCAAAATACATAAAATATGTTTTGTCATAGTAGTTTGTCAAAATATGAAGATGACGACCTCCCTGGCTCAGTGGCGAGCGCTGTTGTCTTGTAACTGGGAGGTCTCGGGTTCGATTCCCGGCGGGGTCAATTTGGGAATTTATAATTTCTGAATTGTCCCTGGTCTGGTCTGGTGGGAGGCTTTGACCGTGGCTAGTTACCACCTTACTGTCAAAGACGTGCCGCCAAGCGATTTAGCGTTCCGGCACGATGGCGTGTAGAAACCAATTAGGGGTACGGGTTGAATGTTCACTGCCCATACCCCTTCCAAGTTAGCCCGCTACCATCTTAGACTGCATTGTCACTTACCATCAGGTGAGATCGCAGTCAAGGACTAGCTTGCGCCCGCCGCGGTCGCAAACCGCGCCGTGGAAATTGAAACATACAAATCTGCATTCTACGGAGGCCGCGGGCCCGCAAGTGCTGCGGGCGCGGGCGCAGAACCGCGCCGTGGAAACCCAGTCTAAACCTAGAAGTTTATAGAAGTTTATATTAAAACAGATAGACTTTGACAGTGTACCTATGACTCCACTTACGTCTATACGTATACGCCAAGTGTAGAGGGTAGAATGGACCAGACGTCAACACCTGGAAGTGTTACGTCACGTCACGGTACGGAGCCACGAGACGCCGGTGAACCATATCATGGGAGCGTCTGTCCATGCGTTACGGTTGTAGGCTACGGTGCACGGGATGAGTATGCAGTTCGAGGGATTACACAGATAAGAATCAATCATAACATGGTTCAATTACCCCCGATTGGCCATTTGAAATAGGTATAATACCTAACGTATAATTTCAACCATTATGCTCGTCACTCATCGCCTTCGCCGCAGCACTCGTAACTTCATTCCTTGTCACTCATATTTCTAGGAGTCTAGTGCAGTGACAAGTCCTAGGGATGTTTTACATTGCATGGACTAGGCATAAGTCCAGTAGGACTGGTTCGACAAAAATCTTGATGCTATTTAATGGTAATAAATAACTGTAAAATTTAAGGTTTATTTTTATAACGGTTAGCTAAACGACATCCAAGAGAGAAAGTGTCGCAAATTATTTCTTCAAAGACAGTTCGCTGTCTAAACAAAGACCTGTCCTGATAAAGGCAGTTATTAAAAGCCAACTCAAAATTAAATTGCACCAGTTCGGTGGCGTCATCAGTAGAGAAAGGTTCAATGAACAAAACTCATGCTGTATTTTTACCTGTGCTCAACTTTTGTGTTGCTATCCGCGTTTGTAGTTCTGAAAAGGATTAGACTTGGACGAAAGGTAAGGACTTCAAATAAAGTTTTTCATTAAGCTTTATTCATCTCCACCCATTTACCCACTATCTATTGGGCACAGGACTCCTTTAATAAGAAGGAAGAATAAGAAGGATTTAGGCCATAGTCCACCACGTGGACTAAGCTAAGTGGCTAAGTGTATTGGCAGACCTCACACTTCTTTGAGAAGAACAATAATATGGACAACTCTTAGGTAAGTATGCAGATTCCTGCAGGGTTCTAGCGATGTTTAACTTCACCGTCAACGCAAGTGATATTTAACTCGGAAAAGTTAGAGATGCGTGCCAATATGACCGTACGGAACCCCTTCCGTACGATCCTATTGGTCGCAGGTTCGATCCCGGGCGCAATAGAATAAAAAAGAAATATTTTTTATTCAAATAAACTTTTTACAAGTGCTTTTGAATCATCTGCCTCTACCACTGGTTCGGGATGCCCTTTCTGCCGAGAAGAGCCAGCAAGAAACTCGGCGGTTGCTCTTTTCAAAACAAGTTTACAATGCAATAAATACTATGCTATATATGCAGTGTTTCCACAAAGAGGGAAGTTCCAAAAATGCATACCGACTAACTTCTATCGTAATGATGTTGTAAATATGTTGTCTTAATAAATATCACTTGCTTCAACGGTGAAGAAAAATATAGTGAGGAAACATGCACATCTAAGAGTTCTTCATAATTTTTTTTCAAGGGTTACTAATTAATTATTTTAAAAACTGCCAGTTTTATTTAGGAGTGATGTCAACGTAGAAAAATTCAAATATTTTTTTATACCTTTTGCGCAAATAAAACTGATAATAAACCAATTTTAAAGTCGAAAGGCCAATGATTGAGGGGTGGCCAAAATTACTACGGCTTACCCTATAATAGTTTTTGAGTAATCGGCCAAAATGTCGAAAAAAATAACGTTCCCCCCCCCCCCCCCCCCTTATCTCCGAAGTTTACCAATCGAAAAATCTGAAATTATTATGGTCAATACAGGTTTATGTATATTTTAAAGGAAAAATAAAACCAACGCTCTAACTAGCATAGTTTTTTTTTATATTAACAATAAACCTCTACAAACAAAGTTAACGATAAATAAGCAAATTAATATAATATTATCGTTTTACTTTTACTTTTGGAGTACGGAACCCTCGGTGCGCGAGTCCGACTCGCACTTGACCGGCTTTTTTTAGTTATGTAGCCGCTGTGATAGAAAGAGACACAGCTATTTATCGCGACAACTCGACGCGAATGTTCGCACGATAATGTGGCCACACCGTAATTATAAATGCGAAAATGTTTTTGTTTTTCATTCAATTACGCAGTAACCACAGAGTAAGGTGCAGCAACGGAGCAACGTAGAAACGTGATTATTTGCTTGGGTTATATATTTGACGACTGGGAGAGTGACATGGACTACCTTTTATTCCAAAAAACCAGAGCTCCAATGGGATTTTTAAAAACCTAACCACGTGGACAAGTTCGTGGGCAAAAGCTAGTACTTTGTTACTGGACGTTAAAGTAAAATATCGTAATAAAACCTGCCATGGGAGTTGTTTATAATGTTCCCGAAGGTGTGTGTAGTCTGCCGATTCGCATTGGGCCATCGTGGTGGACTATGGCCTGTAACCCTTCTCTGAGTAGAGACCTGCGTCATGTAGTAAGCCATTTATGAGTTAGGTACCTACTAGTAGTAATCTTCCTCATCATCATCATCATTATCAACCCATCAACGGCTCACTACTGAGCGCAGGTCTCCTCTCAGAGAAGGGTTACAGGCCATGGTCCACCACGCTGGCCCAATGCGAATTGGCGGACTTCACACACCTACGAGAACATTATGAAGAACTCTCAGGTGTGCAGTTTTTCTCGCGATGTTTTCCTTCACCGTTAAAGCATATGATATTTAATTACTCAAACGCACTTAACTTCGAAAAGTCAGAGGTGCGTACCCAGGATAGAACCTGCAATCCCCCCAATAGGAGACCACAGTCGTAACCACTAGGCTATCACTGCTTAGTAATCTTAATACTTACTAATGATGATGATAAAGTAGAAGTAATCCATTGTATGAAAAACGCATTTTTTCAGACCCCTATTCCAACGAAGGTGATGTCACCAAATTCTTCGAGGCTCTAGGGTCTGGAGACCCGGACTCGGTGTCTGATGCAGAAGACGGTGGTGATGATGAGGTATGGCATCACGTTATAGTAATACAAGTGAAAATAAAGAATGAATTAAGGTCATCGCTCACTTATCAAACAGCACCCGACCAACACTGTTATATCCAATTTTTAACCCCCCAACAAAAAAAGAAGACGTGTGAATCTTTTTATCTGTGTATAGGTACACACACATACACAGTGCCCGCATAGAGCCCAGAGTTCGATGCCTGGCGCTCGATTCTGGAGATTTAAAAAAAGGGGGATTCCAGCACTACCTTAAGGAACCGAAAGGTGGCGGTTCTATCCTTTCCACCAACAAAAGCATTCCCAAGGAGGGTTGACGTCAGGCAGGCGGCCGGTCGTAAAATGTCAAGCCGAACCTCTTACAACATTGCTTACAGGACATAGCGTGGGACAAGGAGAGGGAGATGATGATGACCTGTGTATCTGTGTATGAGTGATGCAGTTTTTTCTGTTTGAAAACTAATGTAATCGAGGTCTTAGCTATAACTTATGAAGCGTTTTTCTTTTATCTGCTCAAGCGTTTGGAGAACTTCAGCTCATTTCCTACTTGATTAAAGGGTCTTACGAGCTTTCACTGGTGCGATTGATTTGTGGTGTACTTTTACTTCGGATTATTTCCAAGGCATGGTGCTGATGCTGCAGCGTCAAATAGTCTGCGGGACACCCAACTCCTCAGCAACTTACAGCGGATATAATGTGTTTGGCCTCATTAGAATGGTCTCAATGAGTATAAGGTGTTAGATAGATGATGACCGCGAGGATCGAGGAGTCGAGGATCAAACGTGCGATTGCCTAAAAGTTGCCGATCAAAATCGTATTCATTTGATCGCATTAGCGTCAAAGTAAAATATTCCTTGAATATTGATTTAGTCACAAATTCAGTACAACCCATTTAACATGGAGCGTTATGGAGCGTATCGTAGGTATAGGTAGCGGCACGAAAGTCTAGCGGTGACCGTTATTGCGTAGAAGTCGAAAATAAGGTATCATGGCGTTGATTGGCTCTCCGGTCGCATTCCGGCCGTCGTCATTGGTTGCGCGACAGTACCCCATGAACAGCTATTTCGTTCAGCGCTAGACTTTCGTGCCGCGACCTATACATACCTAAACGTATAAGAATGCATACACGAAATTGAGTTCTAATCCAATACTTTTACGGTTTATTTTACTTTGCCATCAAATGAATACGGTTTTGATCGGCAACTTTTAGACAGTCGGCGGGGCTGATGGTGGAGTAGAAAACAGGATGTCAGGTATATCGTACATAGTCTGGCCATAGATTCACAAATGTCGGGGGTGTTTTAAATGTTCAATTTACATTTTACACTTAAGTCCGTAGTTGGGGGTTTAAACTTTCTTTTCTTCGTCTATACAAAGTGATCTTTCTCTACAGGCTTTCGAGCGCGGGGCGTTCAAGGAGGTGACCTTGAGCGAAATCTCGGATAAATCAGGGTCTATCCAGATCAAGAAGATGCCAGCTCCGCTCAAGCAAGATTTACTGGATACCAAGGTAATGTGACTCGAATATTGGTTTATAAGGTTTTAAGATTTCTAGTAATTTCACTCCACTATATTATTAAGTATCATCATCATCATCAGCAACCCATCAACGTCTCACTACTGAGCGCAGGTCTCCTTTCAAAGAAAGGCATAGTCCACCACGCTGGCCCAATGCGAATTGGCAGACTTCACACACCTTTGAGAACATTATAAAGAACTCCCAGGCGTGCAGGTTTCCTCACGTTTTCCTTCACCGTTGAAGCTTGTGAAATTTAATTTCTTAAACGCACTTAGAAAAGCCAGAGAGAGGTGCGTGCCCGGGATCGAACCTGCGACCCTCCGAATAGGAGACCGCAGTACTAACCATTAGGCTATCAATGCTTAGTAATTAAAAAATTAAATTAAAATTAGTAATGTTAGTAAGTATATTATAATCTAAAAACATTTATTAGGAAAAAGTGAGTGACTGTAGGTTGATGGTGCGTTCTCGAAAAGGCTTATGTCCAGCATTGGACGAATAACAGGCTGACTGATGGATGGATGACTGACTGACTGACTGACTGATCTGTCAACGCACAGCTTAAGATGTTTTTACATCGATGTTTTGCCTGCCATCTAGTTGAAATGTTAGGTACTTTTAGCAGAGCCTGCCCGAGTCAGGCAGGCTCTGCTAAAAGTAACTAGTGGCGTGACGTCACTCGGTAAACTTTTTAGAAAAAAGTGGTTGTCTGTAAAGTCTGTTTATGGATGATAATTTTAGATGATAACGTCATAAGAAAACTCGGCTCGGCTTGGCTTGGCTCGGCTCGGCTTAGGCGGAATGCGACATTTTCATGCATGCAGCCGGCGATCAAAAATAATAAAGCCGGCGATAAAAAAAATGCTGTTAAATGTAATTTTATTTCCTCTACTCTACACTTTCCTTATTTTAAAGACTAACCTATTCAATAGCTATAGATAATATTGTTATAAATAATAGATTTTATACAAAATTTTACTATTAGATAGATCATTAATAAAAAAACATCGATGTTTCGATACATCGATTTCTAGGCGTGCCAACTGGGCATCAAATTGATTCGCCCATGGAACTAGGAATTACGACCGTCTAAAGTGTCACTTTGATGGAGAAGGCACCAAGGAGATTTGAGTTTTGCAGACGTAGTCGTAATTCCTAGTTCCATGGTTTTGCATGGAGTGCATGGAGTATTGTGACTTGAATTTTGACGTACGATGATGTCGGGAGTTGATGAAAATTTTTTTGAAATGATTTTATAGATTTCGACGTGCTCTTTTCGAATTTTCATTTTGCCACCTCGTATCTTTGCCGCTCGCGCCGCCATATTGGAAAAATGACGCCCAAAAACAGTTTTTTAAGGATGATAAGGAGTTTTTGAAGGGTCTGCCCGCGAAATTCAAATTTAATTTGGTTTTTTCGCAATTTGTAAACTAATACGACAAACTAGGCTAGTGTCATTCTAATTGCGCCATTAGAATTATCATTTTCACAGGTTTACATAAAAATCTTTACTTGAAAGTAAAGAAGTAAAGAATACTGACTAATTTGCAAGTAGCTCTCGTCCAACTGGGTATTTTGATTAATTTCTTAAACTGGTCACTTTCAAGTTAAGATTTTTATGCAAACCTATGAAGATGATAATTCTACTGGCGCAATTAAAATACCATAGGCCTACTTTGTCGTATTAGTTTACAAAATGGGAAAAACCAAATTAAATTTGAATTTCGCGGGCAGACTCGTATAATCTACCTTAACAATAATCTCTGTCAGACTGAAAAATAGGTATTAATAAATTAAACTACCTACAGAAAATTTACTATGATTTATCTAGTGACTTTTTGTTTGTAGAGTCAATAGTTTTAGCGTACGAAGCGCCGCAAGGTCCACACCTTTTACTCTGACGTTATTGTGTTTCGATGCTCAAAATCCATCGACGTTGTCGAGACCTTACAAAATATAATAGAGAGATAAAACTGTGATACAAAAATGCTACCTGATAATCAAAATCATTATAATTTATGAGAAAATTTTGGCTCAAGGTCTCAGATTGGGAACACCGCTGTGCCACGAGCACAGATGTCCGTGTGGAAAGGAGGTTGATACATTTGGAATTCTCGGACTCTCTTGCCAGAGGAGCGCTGGTAGGCTATTTCGGCATGGTTCTCTTAACGATACGTTAAAAAGGGCTCTTGCCACCATTGACATTCCTGCGCTCATCGAGCCAACTATTTTTGATAGTTTTATCCTGATAAACAATAAGGTTCCTCCGGGACAGGCAATGAAAGTTTTTATCGATTTTACTTCAGAACCTCGTCAATTTTAACCGATTTTAATAATTCTTTTATCTACTCCAGCATCGAAAAGTTCCAATTTCGAATTTGACAGCTGAATCGAAATGAACCCTCTTTCGGTTTTGCTTCTCATTTCGACGCAGCTCGTTGTATGGGAGCTGAATCGAAATGGTTATCTTCTTAAAATAGGATACCTAAAGCTAAGGCTCTGAGTTCTGGCACTTTTGTACCGTTCATATGACAGAGGCGGTATATGGTTAACTGAGATATTTCGTATGTTTGCATTAGTGCATATAACATCTACAAGCGTTTCACTTTTATCTGTAAAATGCGTCGGTTTGGTGACTAATTGCTTTAAGTTTGAGTAATGGAGGAATTCATTAAACATTTTTACCTTTATTTCATCGCGCTTTAGCTGCGGGAAGCATTCTTGGAAGAGACCTCGCTTGAGAACGCAGAATTAGCAGATCCACTACTAAGTGGACCGATATCATCATCAACAACCCATCAACAGCTCACTACTGAGCACAGGTCTCCTTTCAGAGAAGGGTTAGTCCACCACGCTGGCCCAATGTGAATTGGCGGACTTCACAAAAAAGCAACCACAACCGAAACGTATTCTTCGTTCACCTGTGACTTACACTTACGTCAGAGGACTATCCGGCTTACCAACCCAAAGGGTGCCACGACAGACCGTAGGCCTCAATCGGTAAACAATACGCCGAGCTCACACAACAGGAGGAGATCAAGACTGGTTAAATATAAAGTGTCAGTATTAAAATCGCTAGAGAACTTTCGTCGTCATATCAGTAGAAACAGGTGTATCAAGGGCCAGTTAAACAAAAGTAATTTGTCTTCGTCAAGGACCAAATAAGGCGATGGTAATAAGAATTTTTACACCGGAACCTTCATAGCTCATGTGACAGTGCGGACTGTGGCATTAATATGGGAATTGTGAAAGACTGCGTTGATACGATTTATTGGGAATCTGAATGAAAAAGATAATCGTTAAATATAACTCCGAATCATTTTGATAGGACAGATTAAATAACATTCTAGTAAAGTAGTACGGATAGATAAAGTTAATATTTCTTATATTAACTTAAAATAACGATTCTATCAACCAAGTCTTATATACTTTTAGCGCCAGCGATCGCGCGTTTTTATGGCCTTTAGCGTTTTTATGGCCTTTAGCGTTTTTATGGCCTTAAGCGTTTTTAAGCTCCAAAATGTTTTCTGTCAGCAATTAAAACTAGCTGGGTCACAACGTGCAGTGACAAAAGTTATGTAATTGAAGTAGTACCTACTTTTACAGCAAAATTATTATGACTGTTGTAGCAAATGATAGGGCCTAAATAATAGAATAGAGTAGAAAGTTTTTTATTCAAATAAACTTTTACGTTTATTTCATCAAATATTAATTGTATTATATTATTACTACAATATTAATTGTAAATTACATTACAATTAATATAGCTTTGAGGTCATTTAATTCAATTTTGATTTAATGATTTTGCTTGACCATCTATCTGCTATCATACCTGGGTACCAATTGTCTAAAAGTTATATTCGTATTGATCGTATTCGATGACATCAGCGTCAAAGTAAAATACTCTTTGATTGTATTGGTTTAAAGTCACAAATTCAGTACAACCGATTTTAATATGGAGCTATATGGAGCGTATCGTACAAACGTGAACGTATAAGAATGCATACACGAAATTGATCTCTAATTCAATGTCGTTATGGTTTATTTTACTTTGAAGCTAATATCATCGTATACGATTACGATCAATGGAATAACTTTAGACAATCGCACCTCTGATTGAAAGTGATGATGTGGCCTAAGATGGAACGCGTTTGCCATATAAAGCTATATTAAGGATCATTTAACAACTATCCTCAAACTTATTTTTTTTAGTTAAATTTTCTGTTGTTTATTCAATGCAGATGATACTGAAGTTTCTACGACCACAGAGAGAGATCCGGTAGATGCAGAAAAAAATGGCAAGCCTCATCCTATACTGTTCATAAAGCCCCGCAGCACCACAGCACGCCCGGACACGTCTACTGGGCTTCCCTCTGATTGTTGGACATGGAATCGAAAACTCTTTATGCATTGGCATAATGTTTTTCTGAAAAATTGCGAATATTTCTTTCGAATACAATGCCAGCAATTAATATTCGCGATGACGGTAATACATTTTTGCATTTAAAAAAAAATTAAACATTTTTCAGCTATTTAAATTAACGCACGCAACCTTAATGTAATCGTATAATTGTAAAACTACTAATTCCCATAAAGTTTTCGATTTTTTACGGGAATTTTAGTGTTACCGGATCCCAGACCATCAAGCGAATCCCTGCAGCCGCGGGATACATGCGCCACAAGATCGTGTTCTGTGGCGATCCTTTCAAGAGACCTTTATCCAGCAGAGGACGGCTATCAGTGGATCGAACGGTTTTTCATTATTTAGTATCAGTATCAAATATAACCTACATCTAGATTGCTAAGGTAGGGCAAAAAGAGTTAATTTAAGCCCTATTTTGTGTAACTGCCCATTCCTAACAGAAGCTAGTTTTTCTAAATACAGCTGAATAGCCTTAATAAAGAATCACGTAAAATTAAATAAAATAGCTTCCATAAAGTTCATTCTCGGTAAGAAAAAATTATTAATTTGTATCAATTTCCTACTTCTGAAACTCACCGCCACTTCCTAACTCCGGTCTGGTACTGCGAATTTCTTGACAAACTCAAAACCTACATTTTTTGACCCAACCCGGGAATCGAACCCGGGACCTCGTCATCCGTAGTCGTAATTGCTAACCACTGAACCAACGAGGCAGTTACGCAGTATAATAGTGACTAGGTGAGTAGGCACATTTCACAAGTAAAAGAGAACATTTCTCTCATCCATTTAAAATGAAATTCTTGTATACTTTCAATTGAATGCAAGTACGTAATACATGAAATTTTAAAGAACTCCATATAATGTACATGCATTGCATACATGCTGGAATGCGGTTTAACATATTCTGGATTTCAAAGGATCTTTCTAGGCTAAGCTCTTAAACGCTGTAGGGGATGAAATGTCTTTTATTTATAACTAGCTGCCCGGACAGACTTCGTTCTGTCAAAAGTTAAAAGTAAAAATTTTTTTTTTTATTAAAACCTTCCGTGGACCTTAAGGAACATACAAAAAATAAATTAACCGAATTGGTCCATCCATTCTTGAGTTATGCGCTTACCAACATTCATTTTTATTTATATAGATCATTCTTCTATTTGACTGAATGCGAAAAACGATTCTTAAACGTATGGATTTTTCAGTTTTTCCTTTGAATAATATTAGTTTTAGATTTGTATTTCATATATTTATAATATGTTTTCCTTATAAGCAGTATATAGTTATAATAAGCAGTGATAGCCTAGTGGTTACGACTGTGGTCACCTATTCGGGGGGTCGCAGGTTTGATCCCGGGTACGCACCTCTGACTTTTCGAAGTTAAGTGCGTTTAAGAAATTAAATATCACATGCTTTAACGGTGAAGGAAAACATCGTGAGGAAACCTGCACACCTGAGAGTTCTCCATAATATTCTCGAAGATGTGTGAAGTCTGCCAATTCGCATAGTGCCAGCGTGGTGGACTATGGCCTATAACCCTTCTCTGAGAGGAGACCTCACTCAGTAGTGAGCCGAAGATGGGTTGATAATGATGATGATTTTTTCCTTATTTTATACTAATATACATATTTTACCCTTACAAATTATCATTGCGAAAGTGTGTAGGTCTGTTGGTTTGTTCTTCAATCTCGTAGCTACGGAGAAACAGATCAACGTGATTTTTTGCCTAGATAATAATAATATTGTTGATAAATTAGAGGACCTGGAGAGTAACATAGGCTACTTTTTATCCCGAAAAAAGGTCTCAGCGAGATTTTTAAAAACCTAAATCTACGTGGATGAAAGAGTTACTCTTCTTACTCGCAAAACTGCACTCTATGTCTAGAAACTCGAGAATTGTAAGTATGCTTTCGATATAACGTAGGCCCCATGACTATGGATTTCATACAATTTTAGGTTAAAGGTCCTGAAGCTTAAAGGTCAGCTAGTTATGTACATCTAGATTCTAGAGGACGTTGTCTCTACTGTATATCGATGATACGTGGTTTACAAGGGTTTAGGTATTCGGTTAAATAAAAAAACCATGTAGATATTTGTCACGGTTACCGCAATGCGACACTATATTGGGTGCCTTCATGTTTTGGCGTGCATGTAACAGTTAACCTTCCCAAACACACGTGTCTGTCTCACAGACCTCGGCTTTATTTTCCGCAAATCCATTTGCTATACCTTGATTCGCTTCATAATTTTAATTCATTTTTCAT
Organism: Oeneis ivallda; assembly: GCA_029955525.1. Classification (NCBI taxonomy): domain Eukaryota; kingdom Metazoa; phylum Arthropoda; class Insecta; order Lepidoptera; family Nymphalidae; genus Oeneis; species Oeneis ivallda. The sequence continues at coordinate 119,829 of JARPMR010000047.1, read as the reverse complement.
TGAACTGATTTCATCGCTGGTCCAGTACTGGGTAAAGGTCTCCTCCTGAATTAAAAGCGTTGAGGACATAGACAACTACACTCAAAATTTAAAAATATTTATTTCACGTAGGCCAACCTGTGGCTCTTATGACAAGTCATGATTCTACAGCCGGTTCGGAAAGCGGACTATAACCTTTAATAATTTACATTACGAAAAAGGGAGTAGGTAAGTTAAGTCTACGTGAAATAACCTTAAATTGTTAATCCTACTCATATTATAAATGCGAAAGTTTGTGAGGTAGATGTATGGATGGATAGATGGATGTATGGATGGATGAAAGTTTGTTACTCTTTCACACCAAAACGAATGAACCGAATTGACTGAAATTTGGAATAGTGATAGCTCATACCCAGGATTAACACATTTTATCCCAGAAAGTCAAGGAGTTCCCGCGGGAATTAAAAACCTTGATCCACGCGACGAAGTCGCGAGCATCGTCTAGTTGATCTTATTATACCAATCGTTATCATCATCATCTTAACCCAGAAAGAAATAGAGTAATAGAGTCTCGACTTTTTTTTGGTTCTTTATATAAATAAGTTATATAGCTTTAAAGTTTCCTGTTGGACAATGAGAGCGCTACTGAAGTGTGATGTCATAATTCAGCAGCTCCATACACGCTCCATAGAAAATTTCGTTCTAGAAAGAGACAGATACAGTCAAAGTAAAACAGCTTGTAATTCAGAGACAATGCGATTCTCGCTTAATAGCCACGTACGTAGAAAGCCTACGCTGTCCGTCTGTCAGTCCATCCGTCCATCCGTCCGTCTGTCAGCGGGCTATATCTCGTAAACCGTAATAGGTAGACAGTTGAAATTTTCACAGAGTGTGTATTTCTATTACCGCTATAACAAAAAATAATAAAAATAAAATAAAATTAAAAAATAAAGGGGCTCCCAAACATGGAAAAGGAGTCGAAATAAAATTTTATTTTTTTACCCTGGCATGCTTATCTAGAACTCATTAAGTTGAGTTCACATATATTTTTTATTATTTTAGCTACAAGAATGAAGAAATGGGGGGGGGGGGGCCTTTAAAGTTTTCGGTTTAGACCACTTTTGTTACGGGGTCTATCTCAAAAACAACTACTTGGGAATTTGAAATTTCTGTATATTATGTACTATATAGCGCATTTAAACAACAAATACTGAAAATGTGCATAAGTGATTTTGGCCAAAACAAACGAGCATTTTCCCCATAATGCTAATTATGTAGTACTTATCTAAGAACTAAGATATTTAAATATCTAATTAGACTAGAAAAGTGATTTGGTCATATGTACGGAACACTAAAACAGCGAGGCCCGACGCGCACTTGGCCGATTTTTTAATAATAAAATATAACCTGTAATCCTAGTAATCGCCATCCAGGACCTTTTTTTAGCATAATTTGATTTTAAAAGAGTTTAGAGTTAGCAATCTATTTCTTACCTCTTCTATTCTCATATTGTAAACCGACTTTTTCATACCTAATATAAAATAGATGCAATCAGTGTCCCGATGTAATCAATCTACATTATTTGTATAATTAACAATAAAAAAAAAGATATAAACAATGAATTTTTTTAAATCTCTATTAACAATATTATTAACTATTGTATAGAGAATTAAAAAAAAATTAAACATTATGTTTTTTTTAATATATTTTTCATGGATCGAAAGTACCCAAATTTGAGATTTTTCGAACCTTTAAAAATTCATATCTTTAAAAATATTAACTTTATCGTGAAAAGTCATAGGACCTTTTTTATTGGTATTTCAATAAAGAATATATAAAAAAAAATTGTCCGGTTGAAAAATAACAATTCCTTGCAATTGTTTAAACAATTTCGGTTTAAACAATATGGCACCGGGTTGCGCCATGGCAACATGCATTAGGAGGTCAATTTGAAGAGGATCGCATAAAAAAATTGAGGTGGAATAGTTTTCGGTACTCATGCGCCGATTTCTCCCGGACTACTTGTTTTGAGCCTACATTTGGAGTGGAACTTTGTTAGAAACTTCCGATCTATGAGTATCTTATCTGAGGGTAAGGACCTATTTGTAGTAAGTAGACATCTCGAAAAGCTGAAAGAGCACAACAAAAAAGTAAAACTTGCGTGTTCATTGAAATGTAAATTCGAAAGTGTCCTTTGTCCAGCAGTGGACGTCTATCGGTTGACAAAGAAGAAGAAGACTTCAATAAACGTGTACAAACTAAAATTATTTTTGTACTCTGTAGTGGCGTTTGAAGTCTGTTTTTTGAAAAGAATTTTATTTATTTAAGCTCTATCAAACTTTGTAAGCTATGTAATTAATCGACCGAGCGAAGCGAAGGTCTTTGAGTTAACTAGGGCGATTTGCACTTGTCCGTCCGTCCGTCCGTCCGTCCGTCCGTCTGTCAGAGCCTTATAACTTTTGAATTACTGAACGTAATTACTTCAAATTTAGATATAATATGTAAACCGATGGCCTCCAGCCGAAAATGGCTTAAAAAGTTATAAAAATCTTTATTTCAGGGGGGCTCTCATAGAAGCGAATGCGAAGTAAAAAAAAAAATATCGCGTTACATAAAATTGTTACGTATCATTTTAAAGATAATTTTGAACTGAGTACAAAAATAATTTTTTTTTAATTTTTCCCTTAAAATTGACGAAATGGGGGGCTTTCAAAGTGGCGATTTTATACGCTCGCTTGAAGACGCTCTCTAGAAAAATCCGCTATGGATTTTCAAACTGATTTTATGTTTTTAGGTCACTTATATCCTGTACTTGAACAACAAATACTAAAATTATATGAATATTATAAAGAAACGAGATTATTTAATTTTTAATGGGCGTCAGTAATTCATATAGCATCAACATAGCTTCACAATAATGCTAATAGATGGCGCAGTCAGTAACTATTCCCATGGAACTACGAGTTAAATTCAATGTTTGATAAATAATTCAATGTTTTCACTAACGTTCCCTAACCTTTACGGGCTACCTATAAGTTAGGTGATTGATGTTTTCTGTCAACTTATTTATCACGATCCTGTACGGGACACCTAAAAGGATATTGGGACGGATGTTAGGACTTAGGATTGTATTTAGGAGCTACCTACGTTAAGAGACTCCTACTTAGGGGATGATTTAGGTATGTTTGGTGAAAACGGGCATAATAATAATGTCAGTTTTGGTTATCATGTATCGATTGAATGAATAATCATGGGATACCGTTACCGCGAGGTCTCAGTTCGGGGCGAACCACTAGTTATATCGTTAGAACACACAAAGCGCAGTTTAACAGCAAATTTTTTCCGTGTAGCCTCAGGAAACCAAAACATTCCCAAGTTTCTCTTTTCGCTTTGCGGTAGGTAGGTACTAACTAAACGTGCAATAACGCGACGGCAAAACGTAAATATTTTGAATTTCAGCCTCATAAGAACCTACCTACTAAGTACTAACGTATAGGACCTCCAGCGACGCATACAATCTCGGCAGAAAAAACCCGTGTAAATCAGCCATTAAGGTGTGTGAAGGCTGCCAGTCCATCGTGGGTCGATTGGTTGGGTTGCGATCACTGACTGGCTGACTGATGATACTCACGTGTACATCACTCCTGCAAGCGCAGGCCGCTGATGGAGAGGAAGGTGAAAGCGTTGTGGAGCGCCACCACGGGCACCGCGCTCAGCGCGACCCGCGTGTTGAGGCGCCTGCCCACCGCCGCCGCTGCCGCTGACATGCTCTGAGGCGTCGGGGAACCCCATACCTGTCAGAGGATATAGTATAATCGTCAGGTTGCTGGATAACCGCCATCTTGAAATTGTAAATGGATATCATTTTCGTATAAACAAATTAATTTTTTGATTGTCGAAACCTAGGAAGTTGTACCAATATGAGGATATCTAGCTTGTGCCCACGACTTAATCCGTGTAGAGTTAGGTTAGGTTTAAAAATTCCGCGGGAAACTTCTATTTTTAGGGATGAGAGCTTATGTCACTCTCCAAGTCCAACTATAACCATGCCAAAAAATCACGTCGCTCCATTGCTCAATCAATGTATTTTATTTAACCAATAGCGATAGAGCACCGACCTGATATATGATAGCGAACTGACCTGGTAGAATATCCTGACGTAGAGCGCGGGGCAGGGCTCGCGCTCGCGGCAGTCGTTGAGCAGCTACCGGAGCGCGTACTCCAGCACGGCCTCCAGGTCGGCGCCGCGCATGGTGGCCGCGTGCGTGCGGTGCCGCTCGCACGCCGCCGCGTCCGGGAACTGACCTGGTAGTATATCCTGACGTAGAGCGTGGGGCAGGGCTCGCGCTCGCGGCAGTCGTTGAGCTGCTACCGGAGCGCGTACTCCAGCACGGCCTCCAGGTCGGCGCCGCGCATGGAGGCCGCGTGCGCGCGGTGCCGCTCGCACGCCGCCGCGTCCGGGAACTGACCTGGTAGAATATCCTGACGAAGAGCGCGGGGCAGGGCTCGCGCTCGCGGCAGTCGTTGAGCAGCTTCCGGAGCGCGTACTCCAGCATGGCCTCCAGGTCGGCGCCGCGCATGGTGGCCGCGTGCGCGCGGTGCCGCTCGCACGCCGCCGCGTCCGGGAACTGACCTGGTAGAATATCCTGACGAAGAGCGCGGGGCAGGGCTCGCGCTCGCGGCAGTCGTTGAGCAGCTTCCGGAGCGCGTACTCCAGCATGGCCTCCAGGTCGGCGCCGCGCATGGTGGCCGCGTGCGCGCGGTGCCGCTCGCACGCCGCCGCGTCCGGGAACGACACTTGGCACGTCGAGGGGGACGAACCTGACGATAGGGGTGTTGTCAACTGTACAAGCAGTTCTTTGTCATAACGCGTGACGTGATACTAAAGAAAGCACTCGTAAGGCACTCTTAAACTTAATTGTTAGACATTTGCGCATTAGTACAAACTGGAATCCCCCCCCCCCCCCCCCCAAACTGGAATCTTAAAAATAAATTGTTTCTTCATAATTTCAACAGGTCGCCTTTCGAATGAGAACTTTCTCGAAGGGAAGCCCACTTCGGCCAAGTGTGGATTGGCAGACTTTTTTTATTACTTAAAACTCACATGTCTCCGAAAAATCCTTGATGAGGATGTCACGGCTTCCGAATAACCTTAAAAGTACATAAATATTTTTTATTAACATCAGTACCTGTAGCGACGTAACAAACAATGGCAGCGACAGTGTTCTCGTAGTTCCACCGCCTCGTGATCGCCACTTTGTAGTCGCCTACGTTGCATCCTGTCTCTTCATCTACACAGATAGTCCAAATCAGTCACAGATATAATGTGTAAAATAACCTAAAACGTTACGACAGCAATTTGTAGTGACAAAGCAAAATTTCTTGTAAACAACTAGTCAAAATTAAAAAAAAAAACAAAATTATTTTTTGACGCTAATGTCATAGAATACGGATACGATCAATGGAATAACTTTTAGAAAATTGGTACCCAGGTCCCCCCTAGAATGAGAAGGGTCATAGTAAGTGCAGATTGGCAGACTTCACACACCTTCGAGAACTTTATCGAAAACTCTTGTCTCTTTAATAGAACTCTTAGACTGAGCTCTATAGATTGCACTCTGGCTCTGCTCAAGACTCAAGATAGAGTTAAAATGAGACACAAATATGTCCTGACATAAATCTGTCTAGTCTCCCTCTATCCTGAGTCTTGAGCAGAGCCAGAGTACGATATATAGATCTCAGCCTTAGTGCGCAGGTAAACGGTCACCATTCTTTTTAGATGACGGGACCTGTATCAAGTTCTTTGAAAATCTCGTATTCAAATGCCCGTGCACAATTAAAGTTTCCACTCTCTACAGTATTCTTACACACAGCAGGTTCCTCGTTTTCATTAGCTTTTCAATTAATTACCTTTATTCAGCATCAAAGGAAGCACCCAAGAGAAATGAGGTTTACATTCGTTTCTATTTTAATAAAAAGAGCGTTATATTACCTTCCTTTTGCAGTATAATTAGTTTTTACCAGGTTTTCAAGCTTAAGTGTTTTCGTGTTCAGTTTAAATTAATTTGCATTGATTTAAATTTATTATCACATCGACGTTCTAACACGTTTTATTTATTTCATACCTTTGTTTTCACCTCATACCTCACCTCTAGCCATTGATGGCTCACTACAGGGAGCAGGGTAGCAACTGTCTAAAAGTTATTTCACTGATCGTATTCGTATTCGATGACATCGTCAAAGTAAAATAACCCTTGATTGTATTTATTTAAAGTCACAAATTAAGTAAAACCGGAGATGGATTTGATTTGTCACTACTACTATTCGATCTCATAAAACAAAATGCTACTACTAGACCCGCGAGTTAGATTAGCGTTTTTTCGGCGCGTATGAGCTCGTTTTTATAAGCTCGTACAAGCGCGAGCCGCGAGAGATGCTTCCCCGCGCCCCCACCGTTTCGAGCGAACACGCCGGAATAAGCGTGTTCTACGCGCTACGGTTTTTTGACAAAATGTAACGCACGTGTAAGCGCGTAGCCGATACGAGCGAACTTATACGCGCAAAAAAAAAATACGCTAGTCTAAACTCTGAAACCGCTCTAAGGCCACGTTTTCGCATAGGCGTGGCGTTGCGCTTCGCGCGGCGCGTCGAGTCGCGTGAGCGGTCGCGCGATATGGCCAAGGTATGAGGGCGAGCGAGAGCGAGCGAGCGACGCGCCGCGCGACGCGCAACGCCACGCCTATGCGAAAACGTGGCCTTAGACTGCATGACGTGTTTAGGTTTTTAAAAATCCCTTAGGCTGAAATTAGTCGGTACCTCGCTCATCGTTCATTTTTGCGAAAATGAACTCTAAGGCCCTTTGCCCCAAATTCAAATTCAAATGTTTTATTTGCAAGATTGAGTACATAATACAAGGGCGAATTTAGACGGATGGCTCAACGATGATCCTCGAAAATGAAAAAATCTCGAAAAATTAACCTTAGAATATTCACCCTTAGGGCGAATTAAGATGTTTCATTTTCGCTAAAATGTTTGCAACGATGAACGATGCACCGTCTAATTTGGGCCTTATACTCCTTGATATTCTGGATTCCTGTGTGGAATCAGACTCAGGTTCAAAAATAAGTATCTATAACCACTTATTTTTGAACCTGAGTCTGATTCCACACAGGAATCCAGAATATCAAGGAGTATAAGGCCCAAATTAGACGGTGCATCGTTCATCGTTGCAAACATTTTAGCGAAAATGAAACATCTTAATTCGCCCTATTATTGTCTTTACTAAAAGATGAAAACAGACATAACCTCATGCCTCGTGGGTTGAGGCAGTGGCCGGGTAGATAAAGCCTTAATTTAAACCTATAGAGAAGTTTTAACAACTGACCTACCTATATCTTGGACACGCAGCCGTTCGAGACCAGGAGGATCTGGCTGATGTTGCACGACCTTATCGTGAAGTATGTCAACTAAATGACCTTATGCCTCGTGGGTTGAGGCAGTGGCCGGGTAGATAAAGCCTTAATTGAAGTCTATAGAGAAGTTTTAACAACTTACCTACCTATATCTTGGACACGCGCCCTTGGAGACCAGGAGGATCTGGCTGATATCACACAGCTTCATCTTGAAGTATGTAAACTTCATGACCATAAGCCTCGTGGATTGAGGCAGTGGTCGGGTAGCAAAGCCTTACGGAGAAGTGTCAGCAACTGACCTGCCTAGTATCTTGGACACGCAGCCGTTGGAGACCTGCAGGATCCTGATTGTACGTTCCCCAAGGCCTCATCATGCAGTGCTCAAATCTACGATCTTCTGCCTTGTTGAGTCAGGTATTGGCCGGTCAGACAAATCCATAGTTCAAGCCTGGAGAAGTGTCAACAACTGACCTGCCTAGTATCTTGGACACGCAGCCGTTGGAGACCTGCAGGATCCGGCTGATGTCGCACGGCCTCGCCCCGGAGTGCGCCAACTCCACGATCTTCTGCCGCGTGGAGTCGGGCAGCGGTCTGCCTCCTACAAACACCCCGCCGAGCTGGTTAACACCGCTGTGACCTGTTCACCACAAGCCTGCTTACTCCAATTAATCACGTTTAAAGTTTTATGAACAGACCTCTACGGGGTCGTCGGGAAACGATACCAGGACCTCGCGATTCGTTATCTTGTTTTTTTTTCTACATAACGATTGTGTTACGGCAATAAGTATACCTACCTATTTAACTCTTGTGTAAAGATGAACAAAATTGTAAGAATATGTGCGAATATGTGCGAATAGCGAATAGATTATTGATTTTTTTAAATTATTATTATTTTTGTCAATTTAATGGACATAAATACATTCAAAATTATGGAATAACTTTTAAAATTATGTATTAGTTTTTTTTTTTTAATTTGTTTATACTTAAATTGACATTATAAATATTCACACACCAGTACTGGTTTTTGTTCCGAATTACACCTTGTACCTCTTTACATACGTAGAAATATTGCTGATATTTGCTTTCTACTCAAGATAGTCAGGGGGTCAATTGACTGTCCGGAACTACTTGCGAAGCTAGGTATAATAGTGCCTTCACGACGCTTACTCCGTGTGACTAGAAATAATAAGATATTCAATATTCCCCGAACTAAAACCAATTACAGATATAACTCATTTATTATTCGTGCTTCTCGCCTTCTAAATTCTGTTTACAATGAACCTAATGTTGACTTGTTTCGTGGCAATTTGAATAGTTTACGTAGGAATTTAACTAAGTTATTAATCCAATTCATCTTAGTGGGTATTTAATTACTTTATAACAATTAACCTTGGCTGCATTTAAGCTAACCTCTATAATATTATTAGGCGCATGGGTGGACGCAGAATTTGTCTTGTAGGTGGGCCGTCTAATGTTATACAGTAACGGATAGATTGATTATGTTACCGCCAAATACGGTTAGGAATGGCTTCATAAACTGTAACTAACACGATCGATCGTTACGCGTAATTAGTTTTTCGATGCTATTATTACAATGTAATTTGTAGACTTACGCCCGCTGTGGTATTGTCTATAATGATTGCTACAGTATGACAATCGTAATCACCTCTGATTGGCTGGTGAGCGCCAGCTAATGTCGTTATTTGTTAAAAATTGATGCAGCGAGAACGTCATATAGATTCAGCCAATCAGGGTACCAATTGTCTAAAAGTTATTCCAATGATCGTATTCGTAATCGATGACATTAGCGTCAAAGTAAAATAAACCATAACAACATGGAATTAGACTGAGAGACTTGGTAGATTTTACGCTGAAAATATTATGATTTTTTGGTATTTTTCCTAGACCATTATTTTTAAATAGTCCGGTAATCAGAAATGAAACAGGATTTGAAGGTGAAAATTTGCAGATAATAATCAAGGTACCCATGCCGCAGTAAGGCTAGTAAAGAAATTACCTTATAATAATTGATAAAGGATATCCTTAGTTATTGTTTATAAACCCATATTAAGCACTGTCATTTACTGTGTCTATAAAAGGGGATTCAATTAATCTATCGATGTCGACACCGATAACTAATTACAATTTCTTAATGCGGCAATTGGACATCTTCTCCGGGACAATCAATCATTTGTCGTAATACTTAACCCCCTATTTAACCCCCTTAGGGGTGGAGGTTCAAAAACCCTTTCTTTGTGGATGTACCTACTGTCAAAATTGCAAGCTTCTAACTCCAGTAGTTTAGGCTGTGCGGTGATATATATCAGTCAGTCAGGACTTTGACTATTATGTAATACAGATTTTTTACTAAACTAGCGGCACGCTATGATGGCCGGTTTGACGTTTGTCCGCTCATGAAGTTCCGTATTAATTGATAACGACTTTGAAGGAAATAATTGTATTACTTTATTGACGATAGTGATGTGCAGAGATTCATAAATTTTATCGAATGTAGTTTTAGGTTTAGGACTCAAAATTTATTTATTAAATTGATTTCTAAAATGTATACAAGTGTAGAAAAATCAGTTTGCACCATTTAAGGGGTGAATGTACTTGTGAATATGAACAATTTTCACTATGTGGACAAACCTCTGAAATCGCAAAAAAATATCAGCTGTTTCATACAAAAGGTAAAATTTTTATTTTTATATGATATATACCACAACTCGGCATTTGGTTTTCTAAATTGAAAATTTTTAAAAATGGAATCTAATACGATCGTCACATAGGATCGCTGGCTAGCACAACTACTACCTCCGGCAAACTCGCGTCAATGCTCAATGCAAAACAAAGCAGTTTCGAATTGACGTTGCTTCGAAAAGTATAAACTGTCAGTGCAATGCGATTGTGATATAGTTTTGACCTGGCTTTGGATTTCAAATATTGATACTGCATTACTGTTGACCCTTGCTCGTTAATTTGGACTCTGTTCAAGCCCTTTGTTGTGGATTTCGTCGATATGACCGAACGTACGCAGAGAACTGTTCTAAATAGTCAGACACGTGAGTTCGTAATACGCCTTCGTAACTATTTCGATCGTGAAGCTCAAAATGGAGGGCCAATTTTACCTATAACGTCAGTGGTTGAACGCGTAGCTGATGCGCTTAATATTGGACAACGAACTGTTAGACGGATAACTAAAAAAAAATATGGCGAGACTGGCACAGAAGAAAATAAACTTCACACACCAAAAAAGAGAAAACGAGCAAAACCAGTCGTAGGCATCGATAGCTTTGATGCCGATGCTATCCGAAGACATGTTTACGGCTACTATTTACAGAAGGAGTATCCAACAAGAAAAAAGTTGGTGCATTCACTGAAGGAAGCTGGATTATTCTTCGGTGGGGAAAGTTCTTTAACGAAGATTTTGAAGACCATTGGATTTCGATACAAAAAATGTAACAAACGCAAAATATTGATGGAAAGATTTGATATAGCGATGGCAAGGTATACTTTTTTACGGCAAGTGAAAGAAATCAAAAATTGGCAAAATGTTGTGTTCTTGGATGAAACATGGCTTAATGCTAACCATACTGTAGGCCGTTCTTGGAACGATGACACAGCAGCATCTACTTCCAAAGTTATATTAACCATCTATTATAATTATGGACAACGCCCCATACCACTCGATGCAAATTGACAAGCCACCTGCCCAATCCCAAAAGAAAGCTGATATCGTCGCATGGCTTCGTAAAAATGGCGTAGATGCAAACATGAATATGTTAAAAGCGGAATTAGTACGTCTTTTAAAAGAAAACAAACCAACCAAGATCCGATACGTCATTGACGAAATAGCATTAGAACATGGGCACAGAGTTATACGGTTACCGCCTTACCATTGTGAGTATAATGCGATTGAGTTGGTGTGGGCTCAAATTAAGGGATATGCTGCAAGACACAATACAGAACCCCCATTTACCACAAAAAAAATGCTAAAATTATTAGAAGAAGCTTGTGAACATGTGACTAAAGGAGACTGGGAAAAGGTTGTGAATAGAACTGTTAAATTAATAAGGGAAGATTATGAAAGAGATGTGAAAATAGATAATATTATAGAAAACGAACATATAATTATTAATGTAGGTGATGATAGCAGTGACGACAGTGAAAATAGTAGTATGGACGAATCTGATTAATTATGGCCTTTTGTGGCACCTTTTTTGGTATCTTTTGTATTCATATGTTTCTTGTGTGCATATAAAGTATGTATATTCATTTTCATTCAAATATTCAGTTCGTTCAAATAAATTAAATAAACATATACATTTTTGTTTTATTAAACCTATTTAATCAGGTACAAAAACAAAACTTAATTGTTTTTTGTTCGAGAATAAATTGACATTCCACATCACTATTGTAATGTGTCAAACCGGCCATCATAGCGTGCCGCTAGTGTAGCTGTTTTAAAATGTGAACAATTTGGAGAAACGCGTAACCGACACACGTAGTCGGGTGCTTACGACATTCTTAACTTTAAATTTCAATTGTACGGCTGTATTGTACGTGTGGTAAGAAGTATTTGCTGTTCCGAGTATCGTCGATAAAGTAGGCCGACATAGCAAAATGAGGCTCTAATTATAAACCAATAAAGTCCAAAATCGTATATCTTAACGTTATCCCTTCTAATTATTATTATTAGTAACGCTACGTTACTTATATTACGCTGTCGAGCTGCCATGGTTTTTAGCGTAGACTTTTGTTATGTAACTTTGAGCTCTACTCGGTTCATTAGAGTCCATATTTTGTCGTAGATTAGTTCAAATGCAGCTTTGTTTACACGTTCGAGTTGCATAATGAAGGCTCAATAACTACATTAACTATGCATTATAGTCATTTCATAGTTGTTAGGAAAGTATTTAACATATAGATATTCAATGTACTCAATACATATATCGAGGAATTTATGGTTCGTGACATTTCCATGTAACATAGGTTAGTTGTATGATGTATCGGAGTGTATATGAATAAAACCGAATTTCGTGTGGTATTTTCGGCACATATCAGATAGTTTCGTGCGGGCGATTGGCGCGATTTTAATTTTATCTGTGATTTGTGAATGCAGTTGTTTTCTTTTTTAAGTGATAGTCGATCGGTGACTAATTATTTTGTATTTTTTATAAGTGCAACGGCGATCCGTTCGTGTAGAAAGCAATAGCTTTGATACAGTCGTGTAGTGTTTTTGACATATTTTAGATTCTATAAGATATAATCTTCCTTATACAGTACCTGGCAGAAGACATTACACATTGAACTTTGGAAAGGCATTGTCGCCTGGCTTTCTCGAAGCCACACTGTACGAATGACAGAATGACGTTCTATGAAGCAGAGGTTCGGCCGATATTCATTTCTGGGGTTCGATTTGTAATGTCTACTGTCGTGTACTATAATTCTTAGTATACGCGATCTACGAAGACCCTAATTCCGTAATATTTGCCAATAAGTCGTGGATACGAGCTAATTTCGCAGTGAGCAGCTTATCTTAGCTACATTTTGAATTTACACCTTTCATCTACGATTTCGTAAGTTCCGAGCCAGCTTCGGAAGCTAATCTTCTATTGCTGCGGTTTACAGTGAAAAGAGCATGATTTTTATTTCACGCCGACGACTGTTCGACGATATCATATTAATATATTCTCAGATTTAATCGTATTATAAATGTTTAGGATGTAATGTGTTTATAATCAGTGGGATTTTAGTGTAATTGTTCACGCCAACGAAATTTTTTAGCGTTTATTTAACATTTCCGGAGTTTGACTCTTAGGAAATAAAATTGGCAATGAGTAATTTTAATTGAAATTAATAAGTTCAATGTTAGAGAGCAAAGTTTTTGCCAAATGTAGAATTTAAACTTTGTGGTATTCGAGAGGGGTGGCAAAAATTTTATGTGTATGATAATAAATACAATATTTAACAAAAAGGGCTTATCATTATCAGGTGAACGAAGACCGTCGTGCTTAACGGCAGAACTTACGCTGAGATCGCACTCTTATTCAGCTCAAAAGTTATATTTATGTATATATATATATATATACTTAGAATAGTTTATAGTATAGATAGAATACAATATAGTTTTTAGAGGAATGTGCAGCGCCCAGACAAGCCGGCAACGCTTAAGGGCGCTAAAGAAATAAAGAAAATATGTATAAATTATTGTAAATAAAATAAATAAAATAAAATAAATAAAAAGGACCGAGTTAAAACGAGACAGATTTATGTAGACACATGTGTGATTCGTCTTATCTCTGTCTTAAGTTCGAGCTTAGTCAGAGCACACTATATATCTCAGCCTATGTTAGAAGACTGATGTTGTAGGGTTGGCTGGAGGTGCTCTTCCAATTTTCATTTTTTAATAAACCTATTACCATGTTTTATGAGTGCCAAATATTTGCAAAATTCATTTTCTAGCTTTATTAGGACAATAGGAAACTGTTGTTTCAATTTCAATACAGATCATATTAAATTCATAACCAATAATAATTATTCTGATTTGCAATCAGTTTCTGTACAGAAAATTAATACAATAAATAATTTTTAGATATTTTAAAATTTTCGTTCATGCTTTTTTTTTTCAAAAGTTTTAGAATTCTAAATACAGTCGGGTTACACCATAATTATAAAGCTGATCATACATTATAGGCTATATGACTATTCATTCATTATCAACCTTTAGATGTCCACTGCTGGACATAGGTCTCCTGCATGGACCTCCACCGGCCTCGGTCTTGCGCCGCCTGAATCCAGCGGCTCCCTGCGACTCGTTTGATGTCGTCGGTCCACCTAGTGGGGGGTCTGCCAACACTGCGTTTACCGGTGCGGGGTCGCCACTCCAACACCTTGGGACCCCAACGACCATCAGCTCTTCGAACTATGTGCCCCGCCCATTTCCACTTCAGTTTCGCGACTCGCTGAGCTATGTCGGTGACTTTAGTTCTCCTGCGGATCTCTTCATTTCTGATTTGATCTCGCAGGGATACCCCAAGCATAGCTCTCTCCATCGCTCGCTGAGTGACTCTGAGCCTTCTTATGAGGCTCACAGTTAGCGACCATGTCTCGGATCCATAAGTCATCACTGGCAACACGCACTGTTCGAAGACTTTAGTCTTCAGGCACTGAGGTATTTTGGACGAGAAGACATCTCGGAGCTTCCCGAACGCTGCCCAGCCGAGTTGGATTCGGCGGTTGATCTCTTTCTCGAAATTGGACCTACCTAGCTGGACTGTGTGTCCCAGGTATATGTACTCGTCCACAATTTCGAGCACAGAGTTCTCAACGATTACTGGGTGGAGCGGAGCATGAGCATTGGACATGATTTTCGTCTTGCTCATGTTCATTTTCAGGCCCACCTGTTGAGAAACCCTGCTGAGATCATTGAGCATTGTATTGAGGTCTCTCAGAGTCTCTGCCATGACTACTATGTCATCGGCAAATCGCAGGTGAGTGATGTACTCGCCGTTTATGTTGATGCCAAGTCCGTTCCAATCCAGAAGCTTAAAGACGTCCTCCAACGCAGCGGTAAATAGCTTCGGGGAGATTACATCTCCCTGTCGCACTCCACGCTGCAAGTGGATTGGTCTCGTAGTCTGGTCCTGTATACGTACTGACATAGTGGCGTTTTCGTACAAGCACTTCAACACTTGGATATACCGGTAGTTAATCCGGCATCTCTGCAGCGACCTCAATACAGCCCAAGTTTCCACTGAATCAAAGGCTTTCTCATAGTCCACAAACGCTAAGCAAAGTGGCTGGTTATACTCTTCCGTCTTCTGTATAACCTGCCGCAGCGTATGAATGTGATCTATGGTACCTATAGCTATATGACTATACTTGTGTTGAATGACGTCAACTGCATTAAATAAATGTGGATGACGTCACATTACATCTATTTGATGTGTGCGGTGCGTATTGATGATGAATTTTGATAAAAATGTTTTACAAAGTGCTTGGAAGACACTGTAACTTACATAAACCACCATTACTCTACAATATCTTTCATCATTTTTAATAACAATTAATAATAACTAAATATAATCACACAAATTACTTGGACAATAGTCGATGTATCTTAGATGTCTACGAGTATAAAGTCAATGTAAAGCTGTTAGATTAAGATATGTATCTAATATGTTATGTAGGTACGGCCGGCCATGTTTAGATGTGTACAAATAAATATAAAAGTTCTTATTGGACGTTTTATGCTTGTAATAGTTACATTTGCATCTATCCATGGCCATAAATACGCATGTTTTAACGTTTGATATGGATGTCTTAATTTGTAAATCAAATCACTAAATGCAAAATAAAGGTCAGTTCAGATTGTGCAAAGTGCATCGAAGCGAAAATTTGAATAGCGTTTGATAGAAGATGTCGAACGATATCTACGTTGGTTCGATTCGGTTTCGATTTCGACAACTTCTCTGTCGATACGAGAACTCTGAATTGAAAATTCATCTTATCGTGCGATAACAAACCGAATCGATCGATAATTATTGGGATAAGAGTTACGAGATAGAAAGAGAGGCGACTTCTACGTGAAATGTACTCTAGGTAAGTTAGCGCTGTGCGACCTGAATTGCACTTTATTGTGTGGGAGCTAAAGTCGCTATTTATTTAAATCCACCGGCGGGAATGGGGCTACTTTCTGTCTGCCCGTCTTAACATGAATTGAATTGTAGTATCTACGCTTTTTTGGAACTTCACTTCATTGTGGTAATATTCTATTATATTCTAACAAAGTTGCACGGGTTTAATCGGCTTGGTATCCGGCTGCCCACAAGATAGTATAAAAAACTTATTACAATGTAATAGCTGCATAATAATATTGTAAAATGATTATTGTTACAAAAAACAACTGCTGAGTTTCTTGCCGGCTCTTCTCAGCAGAAGCCGCTTTGCGAATCGGTGGTAGAGTCATGACGTGTCATAAGAGCCACGCCCACAGCCTACGTGAAATAAATAATTTAGAATTTTTTTGAAAATGATTTTGCGAAGTGAATCTTTTATACCTGTGCTATTACGTATTCTGGGCCCATGATTACACTAAAAGGTATTGTCAAAAACATAGCCGCTGTATGAAAGGCTCTGATATAGACATTTGTGACTTGTCTATCTAGACAAGGTTTCTACCGCCGTATTACATGCAACCAATTTCACAGTTCGTGCAGTTGATCGCAGCACCTGCGATCAACTGCACGAACTGGTCTCTACGTATCACGACCAAAGCACCACTTGTGTACGAGGTTGTACAGTACGTATCGTGACGGCCTGCTACGTACGGATTTGTACGTAGCAGGCCGTCACGATACGTACCCACGTTATGTACCCGTCACCTAGGTGGCACGGGCCTAGGTCCTTGTGAAACATTTCACAAATATACATGCTTTCAGCGTCATTTTTACACTTCAATCTAAGCCTGAAGATTGGCACCTAAGTTTATTTAAGTATCATTACCAAGTAGGTATCGAAAGCAGTATTTAGGGCTGCTAAGCATGATTTTTTGGAATGAAATATTATTATTTTAATTTGATGACAAAGGAGTCGAGAGAAAAAAAACTTTTTATATTATCTTAAAAGAAATATAATTTATTCTATTCATAAATGAGTAAATAAATAGAGAATAATATTGAGAAATAAAGTTTTTAGAATGGAGAGTGAAAGAAAGTAGCCCAGTAATTGAATATACATGGAAGAAAATCAAGTAAAACCTTGGCAGCCCTAATTATGACACTTGTTTGTAAAAGTTATTCCATTCAAAAACGATAAAAAAACGCGACTTAAAAACGCGCTAAATCTATCACTAAGCGAACAATACGACTTCACTCCATTTCAAAACAACGCCGTTACAAAAATAAATGGATGGCATTCGATTAGCAAAATACATTTTTGGCATTATGCAACGGCCATACGCAAACATTGGGTATAGCTAAGGGCCGGCGCAGAAGTCCGACGATTTTGTTGCGAATGGCGGTCTAAAAGTCCTCAGACAGTTGTAATAGTGCGTCAATCGAGCGGGAAATGTAGCAACAGTTCAAATTTGAGATACGCTGTTGGATTGGCCAAGCTACGGTCGGTACGGTCTACATCGATGGGGCCACCCGCCACACTCAATCTAATCGAAGTGGCCACATACATTCCGAAGCCGAATATTCGGATCATCGGACCTAGTTCGGCGAATCCGTGCGCTTGCTTCGCTCTGGACAGATACTATATACCTCAAAATTGCTACTACTACTGCGACCCTAGATTGATCGCTAAGAAATTTGTCTTAAAATACTTGAGAGAACTGGTTTTATCGATTCAAAGTCGGTAAAAATCAAGACGAATACCTAACTAGTTCTTCTCTCGAATTGTTCATGTCGTTGAGGTGAGAAGTATCTGGCACACTTTCACGATGCTGTACATTTACTTATCGCCAAAGATAAAAGGATTGACACGATCTCTAGTTCTGAAGGATATACTGGGTGAGAGAAAAAGAGAGATTTGGTTATGACGCATAATTTTAAATCGTGACGCATAATTTCGTGGCGCCAGATACCACAGACTATTGCCCACCGCAAACTTCGCCGATGTCTACGCGCGCCGGCCGAATTGGGATGTAACATTGTGGTGTGTAAAAAATTCACAAGCTTTATTTGGGTTTTCAGCCACTTTGCAAGCACCCTAGTTTGGTATGTTGTTGCCATACTCCAAGCCGAAGAGGGATAGGATAAGGAACGCTAGACCGAGGAATACTGAGCCGAGTAGATCGCCGAGTGACGTCAGATACGGGATGGCCGCGTTGTCCGGATCCTTCTTCTTCTTCCACATGAAGTGAATCAAGATGTATGCAAGGTACAATAGCACCATTACCTGAGAAAGAGAGGTGTTATTAGTAAGACCAGCCAAATGAGAGCCAAACTTGCGAATAAAGCAACTTTAAATTGTTATTTGGTCAAATTGTTCAACCACCTCAAAAACAAATTCCTTCCTTTTATTTATTACCGCAAAGCTACCTAATTATCTTTCTAAGTGCCAATTTCATCGCCGAGTAACGTTTAACCGAGGAGGAGAGGTTCTGACAGTTTTTTATTGAAAATATGTCAAAATGTTAAAATTCATTGGGTAAATATTAGCCGATGGTGGCACTAAAAGTTGTAATCTAAAATAATGCCATATGGAATAATACGTACCTTCTTATAAAGAGAAACCGTATGATAACTGACCCAGTACTTTTTCAGGAAAACATTAATATAAAAAAAAATATTTTTAAAAACGCTCGACCGATTTCGATGAAAAAAATGGGACCACCTGGGAAGGCGTCTTCGAGTAATTGGAGAACATACATAAAAAAAAAAGATTCTGACGAACTGAGAAACTCCTCCTTTTTTGAAGTCTTTTAAAAATAGCACACGCAACTTCTACCTTCTTTATGTACCCTCTCATGCCCGTCATAGGTAATACACACGCATCTCACCTGCACAACCGAGCACAGCACGTACGTGATGCCGAACGCCACCTGGATGCTGACGAAGCCCTGGAAGATGAAGTCCGCCACGATCATGAACACGATCTGTCCGCACAGCGCCAGAACGAGCAGCATGCGGCCGCCACCTTCGCTGCGGTCGCTGGAAGAGGAATACAATAGAAATATTTTTTATTCAAATAAGCTTATTTACAAGTGCTTTTGAATCGTCGATGAGTCTACCACTGGTTCGGAATGCCGTTCCTGCCGAGAACGACCAGCAAGATACTCGGCGGTTGCTCTTTTCAAAACAAGTTTACAATACGATAGGTATTAGGCTATGTATCTAGTGTTCCCACAATGAGGGGAAGTTCCAAAAATAAGGGGGACTAACATCTGTTAGAATGGTTTATGAAACCTAACTATTTTCATAGTGACATCAAGGAAAGTATGATGTGATTCCCAGTTTTTCAATTTTTCCGAACCATTGTTTACCTATTGTTTTGAAAAGAGCAACCGCCGAGTTTCTTGCTGATTCTTCTCGGCAGGAAGGGCATTCCGAACCAGTGGTAGACTCATCCACGATTCAAAAGCACTTGTAAAAAAGTTTAAATGAATAAACGAATTACTATTTCTATTTCTATTTTTATTTCTATTTCTATTTCTATTGTATACTTAAAGGAATTAGCTATACCTATGCCTATGTGGGTAGGGGGAAGCGTGCCTGCAGCCTGCACGCTAGGTCTCTGTGGGCGTGAAGTGTACCCGATGCGGTGCGATCATGGTAGGTAGGAAATTCCTACCTTCATGGGTGCGATGGTGTTGCTTGGCTGCAGGCACCCTGTCCACGCTGCGGCAGTGTGCGCGGGGGCGTGTCGCGTGATGAGAGCGCCGCCTGCGCGCGCGCCTCCCATTGTTGCAGCTTCCCGCTCCGGCCAACAGCCGGCCGCCGCGAACCCGATCACATCGCAATACCCACTTACCACGTTCACTTTTTATTCTGGGCGTGCATACCTACCTCATTAACGATGTTATGACACCTACCTTCTAGGTAAGTGTAGATGTCGAGTTACAGGTAGATACTTCGAGATTAACATTGTTTCTAATGTGGGTAATTTGCTAAGTATCTAACTTAAGTAACCTTCATAATAGGTACGCTCAGCTATAAGATTAGGTAAGTATTAACGAAGACTGTCCTAATGTCCTGGCGCAGTGGTGAGCGGCAAAACGTGGGGTCTTAGACTTGGAAGTCTGGGGTTCGATTCCCGGTGAAGACAGTTTCAATAATTAAGTAAGTAATTAAAATGTCTCATCTGGTCTGATGGCAGATTTTGGAAGTACCTAGTAACCTAGTTACCTAGTACCTAGTAAAAGTCTTAAAGAGTAGTTAATTAAGATTTTTTTCAATAATAAAAATATACAACTTAAGTTTAGTTCATTATTCTACAACTTTAGTTGATACAAGTACGTCGGGCTAATTTGGTACTAGTTGGTAATTACGATGTTGCTTTTGAGTAGCAATCATTGTTATAATTTATGCAAACCGTATATAGCGTACCGTAGGGGGGTAAGGGAGCGCACCTCCATCTAGCGCTCCAAACGTCAACCTCACCTGCCCGCGGTGCCCCCTGCTAGTCTACTGACGAGGCTATGACGACCGACAAATGGCGGTATAACCATTTCATACTGGCTAAACTGAGCAAATGGCACAGGCTTGTGTTGGGCAGCAGCGACACGGGTGCGATCAGTTTAGCCCTGCGATGACCAACACGCCTGCCCAGCGTGGTCATTATGGGCAAAACCTTGTAATGGATACTTGCACAAGACCATGGCCCCTAGTTCCCGGCGGCCTCGCTATTCCTGACCCTGGCAGCGGTCACGGTAATGGCGGGGCAGGGGGTGCTAAGAATCTCCGGACGAGATTCCGCTGCCAACCCCGACGACTGGACCTGGTGACATATAACGCACGCACTTTGAGGACCGACGAAAAGATCATCGAGCTGGAAGAAGCAGTGAGCAAGTTGCGCTGGAATATTATAGGATTGTCTGAAGTCCGTAGAGAGGGGGAGGACTCGATAATCCTCAATTCCGGCAACTTGTTTTACTACCGGGAGGGCGATCAACAGTCCCAGGGTGGTGTCGGGTTCATCGTCCACAAGTCCCTCGTCAACAACATTGTACAAGTCAAGAGTGTGTCGAGTAGGGTAGCGTACCTTATACTCAGAATCACCAAACGGTATTCGCTGAAGGTTATACAGGTCTACGCACCGACATCGACACATTCTGACGAGGAGGTAGAGGCGCTGTATGAGGATATATCAAAAGCCATACACGCCTCTACCACTCATTACAGTGTTGTGATGGGGGATTTCAATGCAAGGCTGGGCGAACGAAGCGGTGCAGAGACGAGAGTGGGGCATTTTGGGTATGGGCGAAGGAACCAAAGGGGCCAAATGTTGGCCGACTTCATGGAGAAGGAGGGCCTCTTTATGATGAACTCCTTCTTCAGGAAGCGGCCACACAGAAAATGGACATGGTTGAGTCCCGATGGTTCCACAAGAAATGAGATCGACTTCATTATGTCGACCAAGCGGCATATATTCAATGATGTCTCTGTGATCAATAGGGTGAAAACCGGTAGCGATCACCGGATGGTAAGAGGCACGTTGAATATTAATGTAAAGCTGGAAAGGGCCAGACTGGTGAAGTCCACTCTCCGACCTTCTCGTGCTCATATCCAAAATCCCGAAAACTTCCAACTCGAACTGCAGAACCGATTCGAGTGCCTAGCAGACTGCGTTTCTGTGGACGATCTAAACAACAGGTTCGTGGAAACTGTCCATACTGTGGGGTCTAAATTCTTTAAGACCCATCGCAGGAAAAGAACCGAAAAGTTCTCTGACCATACTCTCAAGCTAATGAAGGAGAGACAAGAGATGAGGCTGCAGTCATCGGCAGACGCGGCTGCCTACCGGCGGATTAATAGGCAGATCTCTAAGGCACAAACTCGCGACCTCCGTGTCTTTAATACCAAGTGTATTAAAGATACCATTGAGCGGAACAAAGGCTCAAAAGTGTTCGCGAGAGATCTGTCTATCGGACAGAGCCAGCTGACGCGGTTGAAAACTGACGACGGCCGTCTCGTCTCTTCTCGACCTGAGGTCTTGGGAGAGGTTGAGAAGTTCTATGGACAGTTATATACCACGACACAAAAACCTGTTGAAGATTTGGCGAAAGATCCCAGAGCCAAACTGACCCGACACTATACCGAAGATATCCCGGACGTCAGCCTATACGAGATTAGAATGGCTCTCAAACAGCTCAAGGACAACAAGGCACCAGGTGATGACGGAATCACTGCGGAACTCCTGAAAGCGGGTGGAAAACCGGTACTTAAGATCTTTCAGCGATTGTTCAATTCCGTCATCCACGAGGGCACAACGCCGGAAGCATGGCACAGGAGCGTGGTGGTTCTGTTCTTCAAAAAGGGTGATAATACCTTGTTGAAGAATTATAGACCCATCTCGTTGTTGAGTCATGTTTATAAGTTGTTCTCGAGAGTCATTACGAATCGTCTCGCTCGTAGGTTCGACGACTTCCAGCCTCCCGAACAAGCCGGATTCCGAAAAGGCTTTGGTACCATAGATCACATCCATACGCTGCGGCAGGTTGTACAAAAGACGGAAGAGTATAACCAGCCACTTTGCTTAGCGTTTGTGGACTATGAGAAAGCCTTCGATTCGGTGGAAACTTGGGCTGTGTTGAGGTCGCTGCAGAGATGCCGGATTGACTACCGGTATATCCAAGTGTTGAAGTGCTTGTATGAAAACGCCACAATGTCAGTACGTATACAGGACCAGACTACGAGGCCAATCCACTTGCAGCGTGGAGTGCGACAGGGAGACGTTATCTCCCCGAAGCTCTTTACCGCTGCGTTGGAGGACGTCTTTAAGCTTCTGGATTGGAACGTGCTTGGCATCAACATAAACGGCGAGTACATCACTCACCTGCGATTTGCCGATGACATAGTAGTCATGGCAGAGACTCTGAGAGACCTCAATACAATGCTCAACGATCTCAGCAAGGTTTCTCAACAGGTGGGCCTGAAAATGAACATGAGCAAGACGAAAATCATGTCCAATGCTCATGCACCGCTCCACCCAGTAATTGTTGAGAACTCTGCACTCGAAATTGTCGACGAGTATATTTACCTGGGACACACAGTCCAGCTAGGTAGGTCCAATTTCGAGAAAGAGATCAGCCGCCGAATCCAACTCGGCTGGGCTGCGTTCGGGAAGCTCCGAGATGTCTTCTCGTCCAAAATTCCTCAGTGCCTGAAGACTCAAGTCTTCGAACAGTGCGTGTTGCCAGTGATGACTTACGGATCCGAGACATGGTCGCTAACTAAGGGCCTCATAAGTAGGCTCAGGACCGCTCAGCGGGCGATGGAGAGAGCTATGCTCGGAGTGTCCCTGCGGGATCGAATCAGAAATGAGGAGATCCGGAGGAGAACCAGAGTCACCGACATAGCTAAGCGAGTCGCGATACTGAAGTGGAAATGGGCGGGGCACATAGTTCGAAGAGCTGATGGTCGTTGGGGTCCCAAGGTGCTGGAGTGGCGACCCCGCACCGGGAAGCGCAGTGTTGGCAGACCCCCCACCAGGTGGACCGACGACATCAAACGAGTCGCAGGGAGCCGCTGGATTCAGGCGGCGCAAGACCGAGGCCTGTGGAAGTCCATGCAAGAGACCTTTGTCCAGCAGTGGACGTCTATCGGTTGATAAAGAAGAAGAAGAAGTATATAGCGTACAATGGCGAATGATATTGCAGTTAAAGCAGGCAGAACTGTTCGTTAAATATTACAAAGGCTTTCAGTTAAGCCTATTTTTTTTTTTTTTTTTTTTTTTTTTTTTTTTTTTTTTTTTTTTTTTTTTATTAGTCCACAAAACTGACTACAATTGTTTAAAACAGACATTATTCAATATGTATATGAGGTTATTAGTTTTACAATCAAGTCTTCTAGATGTGGACGCGGCATGAGTAAGAAAAGGGTACAAAAGTAACAACTACAGCGCAACATGAGGCTAAGATAACAAAACAAAATAAAAATAGAACAGCTAAACAAAAAAGGTGAATAGATTACATACTAACTTAACTTACGTCTACTTAATGTCTTTTTTATACTTGGTATATTATCACAGAAGATATCTATAGTATCTCTATAACAATTTGCAAGAAGTTGCATTCTATACAAGGGACTATGTTGTCCCAGGTTGCTCTTGGCTTGAGGTAAAACAAAAGTCTTACGATTGTGCAAGCGGCTACCGTGACGAGGCACAACGAACTTTAAGCGTTCAAGTAACTCAGGCGCATCAATGTCACCCCTCATAAGTTTCACCAGAAAAATGATGTCCGCAATCTTTCTACGGTCTTTAAGTGATTTCATTTTATAGTATGAGAGACGGGAGTCATACGAAAACAATTTATTACATTTGAAGTCCTTGTAAGATAGGTGGTACAGAAAACGTTTTTGAATTCGTTCTATTCTATCGGAATGCACTTGATACCCTGGACTCCACACTGTGCTGCAATATTCAAGGATGCTACGGACAATACTGTAGAAGACGAGTATAGATAAACTGGGATCCTTGAATATTTTCATTTGTCTATAGACTAGTCCGGATATCTTTGACGCTTTAGATGTTACATGCTCGATATGTAGACGAAAACTCAAAACAGAGTCTATAATAACACCAAGGTCTTTCATACTATAAACTTCCTTAAGAGTAACCTTGTTTATTTTATAGACACAATCTAACGGATTTTTTTTCCTGGTAAATTTAATGTGGAAACACTTTTCAATATTTAGGGACATACCATTTGCAGTGCACCAAGAGTAAACAGCATCTATATCATTTTGTAGTGTTATTACGTCAGCTTGGCTATTAACAGTTTTGTAAATTTTCATATCATCTGCAAACATTTTGAATTTAGAATTTAACTGAAGTGCCAAATCATTTATAAAAATTAAAAAGAAAGTGGGACCTAGATGTGATCCTTGAGGTACGCCTGATGATATTTTTATCTCGTAAGACTTAAAACCATTAACAGCAACAAGTTGCGACCGATTTATTATATAAGATTCACACCAACGTAATAATGAGCCGTGAATTCCCAAGGACTCAATTTTTAATAATAAAATATTATGGTTCACCATATCGAACGCTTTACGAAAGTCAGTGTAAATTGCATGTACCTCACCAGCAGCATCTACAATCTCAGCGATGTCAGAAATATAACTTACTAAGTTAGAGGTTGTGGATTTGCGAGGGCGAAATCCGTGTTGATTAGGATCTAGATATGGAGCTATGTGAGAATAAATTTTTTGTTGTACTAAACTTTCTAAGACTTTTCCACAAATTGATAAAATAGATATAGGCCGGTAGTTTTTTATATCTTTTGAGTTGCCAGACTTATGGACTGGTGTGATATATGCAATTTTCCATTTGGTAGGAAATATACCCGTATGTAAAGAATAATTATATATGAGGGTTAGTGGTTTAACTAATTTATGAGCGCATTTTTTAAGAAATATTGGGGCGAGAAGATCTGGACCCGGACCTTTAAGTGAATCCAAGTTCAATAGATGTTTTAAAACTTCTTTTTCAGTAAGTTGACAAGTACTGAATGAAGTATTGGGAATGATTTTGTTTAGGAGTGGTGAATTTTGTACTTGGCAGTTACTGGTATTTATGTAGACTGATGAAAAATATTTGGCAAAAGCATCACATATATTTTTTCCTCCTTTGGCTACAAGATTATCTAGAATCATTTCGTTCGGAATACAATTGGTACCATTTTTACGCTGTTGTTTAAAAAACTTCCAAAAGTAAGTTGGATCATCACGAATACATTCAGTAACGCGTTTTTTAAAATTTTCATAGCAAGTTTTTATCATGAGAGCACAACGTTCACGCAGTAATTCGTATGAAAATTTGTCCATTGAGTTGTTATATTTTTTGCTTTTACGATGAATTTTTGCCTTTTCTTTAAGTGCGCGTAGTAATGGAACTGAGAACCATATAGGATAGTGACTATCTCGCGGTCTCCGCATAGGTGTATGTCTATAAATAATGGGCATTAGTGTCTGGTAAAAAATGTCTATTTTTGCATCGACCGAATGAACATTTTTAAATAGAGACAACCAATCTATTTGATCCAATTCAATACAGACATTATCATAGTCACATAAAAAGAAGTTGAGGAATGGTTTACGAGAAGGTTTAATGTAGCAGTCACAATTAACTTCTAAGCTTAGTTGTAGGGGTGGATGATGGTTGTCTATTGTAACTAAAGCCTTGTCTTCTTTTGTGACTTTTATCCAATCAGCATTATTTGTAAGAACCAAATCTAAAATACGGTCGTTCATATTTTGAACAGGATTACATTGTTTCAAATTGTTAAAAGTTATATGCTCCACAAATAAAATATCTAAACTATTACCTAATTGATTTGGCATTAATCCGTTATCTTTAGAATTAGTTACCCAAGAAATGTTAGATAAATTGAAATCACCAACTATAAGAGTTGGTGAATCCTGACGTATTCTGTTATTACAAATATCAGTCACATTATTAAAAAAACATTCCAAGTAATCTTCTGTAACAGGCGGAGGAACGTAAATACCACAAATATATACAAAAATATTATGATTGGTTTTAATCGATAACCATAAATCTTCACATGCAGATTCCCATTCATACTTCCTTAAGGACTCAAATTTTTTATTAACGGCAATTGCCACTCCACCACCTTCTTTTTTATGACAAGATAGTGGACACGAAGAGCGATCTCGTCTATGCAAAATATAACGACTGTCAAGAATTTCATTATCAAAAACCGTGTTATTCAACCAAGTTTCAGTTAAAATTATTAAATCATAGTCCTGACACAGAGCCGCTGTATAGATATCTTCTGTTTTGGTCCTAAGACCTCGTACATTTTGATAAAAAATTTTTAACGCGTATTTTACTGAATATAAATGTTAACGCATGCATACAGAAATACTATACTAATTTAAGCTTTTTAGAGTCTCGGTGTTTTTTATCCACAATGCTGCAGCTTCATTATTTTTCCGAACAAATATACGACCATTTCTTATCCACACAAATTCATATTTCTTCTCTTTCGCAGCTAGTCTAGTGGCAGCATGTAGCTTTTTATTTTTCGGAGATAAATGTTCCATGATGTATATGGGTATGTTTGGCTCAGTGAATCCCAAATGAGATGTATTCAGTTTGTTCCGTGGATTTTTCTTATTAAAGCGTTTAACGGCCGCGAGGAAATCGTCACGTACTCTTGGGCTAGACAACTTCACCACAATGTTTCTTGGCCGTTGAGATTGTGCATCCAACTTAGCAACTCTGTGGTAGTTTAGAATGCTGCTATCTGATAAATCGCAAGAGATAACTGATGCCATCTGCTGGACAATCTTGAGGATATTCTCATTTTTAGTCTCCGGAATGCACTGAAGCTCTACGTTACAATCACGGGCTTGCTGCTCAATGTGGTCAATTTTGATATTTAATTCAAGCATTTGCGATCGCAAGTTTTGATTTTCAACATTTAGATTAGACATGGACTTTTTGAATTCTTCGTTTATCTTAATTTGATCATCATAAGCATTAGACAAGTATTGCACAGACTTTGTCAGCTCGTCCACTTCCTCCTTTAGTGAACAAAATTTACCTCCAAGGTCTCTGACTTCTTTTTGGACTTCAGTAAGCTTGGCATCGAACTTGTTTAGTCTTACTTGTTGGTTTTCAAAGTGTTCCTTCATTTCTCGACGCAAATTTCTTATTTCTTTTATGATGACCTCTGGATTTGAACCACTTGTCGTACCTAATAGCGGCGGCAAGACGGTAGCATTATCGGGCGATTGTTGCTTGCGGTTTCTGCCTTGAATTGGTGTATTACTATTGTCTTGTTTTGGCTTGCTCGCTGTGCAAGAAGGACAGACCCATGTCGCACGATTTGATGGAGTACTGTCGTCATAGTTAACGCACTCACTATGGTATAATAGGGCGCAACTCCCGACAGAGCACTTCAATCTTTTTTGCGTAACTAGGACATTGTTATTACAAGCTGCACACAAGCCGAGCATTTTCAGATAAACAAAACAACAAAAAAACAAATATGAAACACTCGAAAAGTTCAGAATTCCTTTTGTATATGAATTAATAAATAAATAAGCTTCGCAAACGAACGAAATCTTTGTTTTCTTTGTTTACATCAGAAAAATATATAAATCTACGAAGGTAGTTGGATTGTTGACACTTCACTTAGATTATTCACTGATGTGCACTGGTTACAGTTTAATTCACTATTTGTGGACTATAGCTGCATTTCTTTTCGCAAAAAATGATTTTTCAGTATGCTTTCGTATTTAAAAAAGTTATTAACTCAAAGTATTAGCTGAACTGTGCCTAGTTTATTTTAAAAAGTTTAACTTGCAACGGAGATGTTACACTGACGTTGTGTACCCGCGGCGCGACGTCGTCCTATGAAGTTTTCCGCGAGGTACAATAGTGCAATTTCCAAGGCCTGGTCGATTAGTAGTTTTAAAAAAGAAATCGAAAACGTTGCTTTGTATCTATATCTAGGTACTAGGTATACTTATTTTATAAATAAAAAAAAATACGTGTGGCACTCAAGGACTGCCGCGGTAAAGCTATTGCATAGCATTTTTTATCAACTTATGCAATTATAATATTTATGCAATATTTTTCTTTGCATAATAAAAATTATGCAAAAAAATAATTAAAATACAAAGAAACAAGAAAAGCGCTCTGTCACTACTTCGCGAGTGAGATTCGAACCTACGACATCATACACCATACGGTAAAGAAAGCGGCCGCTCGCCCACTGCGCCGAACAGAGCTACTTGTGAACCTCTAAAATGGTGAACGCTTACTGAACGACGGTGTTAGGTTTATTTTCGTTACGGAATTTCTTGATTCGATCGCCGCGCTCAAAGCCCGCGATATAATATAAGCTATGCAATAGCTTAAAAATAAAAAAAGCTATTTTCATTATTGACACTAAAATAATTCTTTCAACAAAAGATTACGGTTAAGGAAATAAATATAATATAATATCTATTATTATAATTTTTAACGTCATCAGAGCCATGGGATATCGTGATATTTGTGCTGCGTGCTGCACGAAATATTTTCATACTATAATTTGGATATAGTTTGACACAAACACAGGGTAATTTATAATGGAACGATTTTAAGTTACCAATCCAAGTTGAAAATAATTTTATTACGTGATTTTGGAAGAGAAAACTTCTAATTAATAAGTCAGTGGTAAAGAGAAAAGAGGAAGAGAACGGTCCGACTTAGCTATGGCCGCTATTCGATATGAGAGATGCTTCGAAATACTCAAGCATCCTCCATATTCCCCAGACCTTAGGCTAAGATCTATAGAGTTTCCGAGTTTATTGCTGGTTCTTCTCGGCAGGAACGGCATTCCGAACCAGTGGTAGACTCATCGACGATTCAAAAGCACTTGTAAAAAACTTTATTTGAATAAAAAACATTTCTATTCTATTCTATTCTATAGATCGTGCTTTGGCTCTGCGTACGACTCAAGATAGAGTTAATATGAGATACAAAATATATGTCCTGACATAAATCTATCTCGTTTTAACTTTAAGTCTTGAGTCTGAGCTGAGTGGGAGTGTAATCTATAAATCTCACCCTTAGAACCAAACGATTTCTACCCAAGTTCTGAGAGGACAGCGATTTGTAAATGATGAAACTAGGTATTCTAGACCTAGATCAGTGTTTTTCAATCTTCTTGAAAACGCGACTCCTGTACAAATTAAAAAATTCTGGCGACCCGCCTGGGGTCGAGACCCACAGATTGAAAAACACTGATCTAGATGATCCAGAGTGCAGAGTTTTTAGGAAGGGAATTCTAAACTTAGAGATAAGGAATTACTTATAGTCCAGTAAAAAGTTAAATGAAACCATGATCTGACCAGTTTTGGCGCAATGAGTAAAAATGTGTTCATTAATACTTAAATAATGATATTATGAAAGAAATTTTGATTTAAATTTAGGGGAAAGTGATGAAAAAAATAAAAAAATGCCTTTTTTTTAAATAACTTAATAACGGTAGGAAATAGAAAAAAAAGTTTCAAGTAAAAGTTGTAGAGAAAAAAATTCTACACAAAAAAGTTCCTCTTCATTTTTTTGTTATCTGCTTTAGTTTAGCTGCAAAAAATAAAAATTAAATTTGCTTTAGGACCCAGGGTGCTGGAGTGGCGTCCCCACACCGAGAAGCGCAGTGTTAGTAGACCCTCCCCCCCCACAAGGTTAACCAAAGACATCAAACGAGTTGCAGGAAGCCGTTGCAAGACCGAGGTCTGTGGAAGTCCTTGCAAGAGACCTTTGTTCAACAGTGGACGTCTATCGGTTGCTATAGAAGATTTGTTACTAGGTAATAACTAGGTATCTACGTACCTTGAGGTACTCCGGATTGAGGTGCTCGCCGTGGTGCAGGTCCACCAGCTTGAGGTTGAAGTTGAGGTTGAGCGCGCGCGCCGTCAGCAGCACCGCCCTGCACAAATTGGCAGACTTCACACACTTTGAGAACATTATGGTGAACTCTCAGGCGTGCAGGTTTTCTCACGATGTTTTCCTTCACCGTTCAAACATGTGATATTTAATTCTATTTCTATTTCATAATATAAATAGTGTAGGTATCTAAACTTAATTAGGCACGCAACTATAAAAAGGTAATAAAACAGTTAGGTACATAATTTTACACAGTTGTTTATTCATCGACAAACCAACAAACAAACACACTTTTGGATTTAAGTATAATATTAGTAAGACATGCCATCTCCTGAAGAAAATATAGTACATATTTTTAATAATCTGCTAAAAAATCTATTTGAGATTCTAATGGTATATTGTAATAAATTAAAAGCAAAAGCAAAAAAACTAAATAACAGTAAACCCACAAAGAAAAACTATCGTCATTCACCTTTTACAAGCTTCGGGCGGAACTTTCACGGAAGAACGGTAGAAATAAACATAAAAACTACGACAAATAGAAGAGGAACCTAAACACAAGTGTGGAAAAACACAATTTCCAGAGTATCCAAAGTGAACTGCCAAACTGAATTACTGTAAAAGTTTTTGTGGGCGTTGCTAAACTTGCAGATTGTACGTAATGATTTTGGTCAGACCATTAAGTTTATTCCTTCGGCAGGGAACTTTGCGTTCGATAAAAATAAAAGTGGAAAGGACAGACAGTCGCAAACTTGGGGATACTGTAACTTGTGTCCTAAACTGTAGTTTCAAAAGTAACATAATATAAGTTCTAACACTTCGTTTTTATTATGATTGTGATAGGTCTTCGTCTTACAACCAAACTCATTAGAAGGATTAGGTAATAGAGTGTATCTGATCATGCACAATATAGACCAAACTGATGAAACTAAATTGATAAATTTTATTTTTGGATTATTGATGTCTTCGACGATACAGAGAATGACTATAACGAAGTATGTAGTCAGCATGTTGGTGGTTATTACGTTGTCGTTTGTCCAGTTAAGCTGGACCATAGTCGCAATTCGTGAGTAGTGGGTAGCGGCTGGCAGCTTAGTGGGCACGGGTAGTGGGTAGTGCAAGGCAAGGGCCGGTACTCGGTAGTGCGGAGGGCGCGGGCCAAGGCCTGCGCACCTGCCGCCCACGCGGCCGCTTCGCCCGGCCTTCCGTCGCGCGGCGTGCTCCCCGCCCGCGCTCACAACTGTGAGACACGCCGCGCCCGACGAAAGGACACCCCAACTGTCACGTATGGTCCAACTCCTGGAACTCATTGTCTCTCAGTACAAAATACAGGTGTCGCAAGTCGCAACCCACCAGATAAGGGTCATCTAATGTACAATAATGAATATGACCCATGTGACATAATACGGTAGAGATACATTTGACGCAGCACGGCTTCAAATAGGTGCAAGGTGCAAGGCAAAGAAGGAGGGGGCTTACCTATTCTAAGTAGGTATGGCAGCATAATCCACTAAAAAGTTAATAAACAAATAAAACCAAAATTTTCCCAAACACGATACATCTGCTGCACGTTGTGGAGTTAGGTACTCCACAGACTATCATGGTGGCAGCATCAGGTTATTGTTGGATGTTCCCATATTATTATTGCAGTAAATGAAAGTAATATAAATATTTCAATTACGTATATTATCACTCATCTCTACACTGGCTGGAAAAAAAGCTCATAGTCCTTAAACAGTTGAACAGAGTTTCATGAAGCATAGCTTAAAACCATCCCAATTAAAACCGCTTTCGAAATTTCGTATCTTTATATCAGAAACAATTAGTTTGTCTACATAATTTATTCAAAATAACCAAATCATCTACCTACATCTGGCGTTCAACAATGCAAATCTCGCGGGTTAGCCACCCGCGAGAACGATCACGTTTTCGCTACGAGGGTGTATACTGTATTGTATACGGGTTAAAGCATTTGATTCAGCGGACGAGGGGCGAATATAATGGAGTCCTTGGTAGCGAGGACACGCGGGGGTGGGCGGCGGCGTGCGGGTGGAGGGGTGTTACGGCGTTCATTGAGCGCGGCAGATGAATGAGCTGAGATGACTCACCCGATCGATGCGAATCCTCCTCCCCCCCCCCTCCCCCGTCCCCCCTCCCACCTCCCACCAACGTCCGCGCCATGGCCGCCTCCGAGGTCCCGCCACCGCGCGGCGGCTGCGTGCTGCGACCGACCTGCAACTCCGCCCGCTACACCCGACGACACGGGAAGGTTCAATGTAAACAAGGGAACCCCTAAAGTTTAGTGCAGTCCGTCTGTATGGCACAACAACTTTTTTTTATATTTTTTAGAATATAAAAATATTGCCAAGCTTAACTTGACAAAATATTATGTTCTCCTCTCCCCTCCAAATAAGCGGACGGCTTGTATTAGGAGTGGGTACGGGTGTATATTGAAGTGTCGACCTATCAGTTTTCTGTCCGTATTTTAAACCTTGGAACAATTGAGGTATTTAATTCAGATTCAGAAGTAATGTTAATATACCAATTGCTTTTGTGTAATGTTTCGACCAAGAAAACCAATGATTTTTTCAACCATTCGAAGCAATCTGATTGTTACTGATCATGACGCTATCACTATTTGTCTTGATTCAGAACTCTTATTTTAAAAAAAAAACATCATCTACTTATTACTTAATTATTATTTACTAGCTGATGCCCGCGACTTCGTCCGCGTGGATTTAGTTTTTAAAATCCCTCGTGAACACTTTGATTTTCCGAGATAAAAAGTAGCCTATGTCCTAGTACCCATCCAAAAAATCACGTCGATCCGTGGCTCTGTTGTGGCGTGATTGAAGGACAAACCAACACACTTTCGGATTTATAATATTAGTATGATTGGAATATTAAATTGCATAGGAAAACACTGTAGCATTATTTAAGTCCATACGATGTATTACATCCATACCTACTATGTAGTATGTAGGTATAATGATCGTTTGGCAAAATCTGACGCCTTTGGACTTGGAGTAGTTTGACTTTGACAAAATAGGGCTATCCACGATGGCTATATACGATAAAGTACGCTTGCCAGCTTAAGATGAGCCGTACATTCAAAGTATCTTGTAGATTCCGGGGTTCAAGTTATTTGGACCTTATACTGAAGATCTTGATGTCTATAATTTCTGAACTACGAAATTGACGACCTTGAAATAATTACAGGACAATCTCTAAAGAACTTGCTTTCTAACAAAAAAAGAATGGATTAAATCGGAATACGCCTTAATGAATTACAGCGAAATACCCATTTGGAATTTCAGCCCCTCTCCCAAGGGAACCGTGCTGAATTTTGGGATAAAAAGTATCCTATATTATACCTCGTAGTATTATCTTAAATCGTGCCAAGTTTCATTTAAATCCGTCCAGTAGTTTCGGCGTGATGCGCGGCCAAGATACAGACAGACAGACAGACAGACAGACAGACAGACAGACAGACAAAAAATTAAAAAAAAATTGTTTTGGCTTCAGTATCGATTATAGAGTGCCCTCAAACAAAAATTTTCAAAATATCTTCAATGTACAGAATTGGACCTGTTACAGTTTTATTATATTATAGAAGATAGATAGGTTTAAAACACACTACGCTGCAGGTGCTTCATCTGTGTAGGGTATGTCCAGAGTAAAGATAGATAGAGTACGGAAACTACCTATAAACGTTCGAAACGGCTCACTCACACAAACATGCGCATCGACGAGACCAAATACCGGTCCTCACTACTGACAGCACCGCGAGGACCGCTAATGGGTCTCGTCGATGCGCATGTTTGTGTGAGTGAGGCCGTTTCGAGCGCTGAGTACGGAAACTACCTATAAACGTTCGAAACGGCTCTCACACAAACATGCGCATCGACGAGACCAAATACCGGTCCTCACTACTGACAGCACCGCGAGGACCGCTAATGGGTCTCGTCGATGCGCATGTTTGTATGAGTGAGGCCGTTTCGAGCGTTTGTAGGTAGTTTCAGTACTGGTTATAATTCTACTGTGGTATGTCTCTCTCACTTGGGGTTGGCAAAGTTTATCGATTGAATATAACATTTAGGAAACTTCAAATAATATATTATATATATTATTATATATATATAAATTCAAATTAATACATGATATACATCTTAATATATATATTTCTTGTGTGTGTGTGTATGTCACTGAACTCCTCCTAGACGGCTTTACCGTATAATAGCATCGCTTCCCTGCAAGTAGAGTTTTCTGCAAGGACTTTGAATGAGATTTATATTTGTACTTATAATTTTTTTCTTTCAAAATAAGAGTCAATTTGACAAAATAGCATAAAAATTCAAATTTATTTATTCCACGTAAGCCAACCTGTGGCTCTTATGGCACGTCATGACTCTACCACCGGTTCGGAAAGCAGTTTACTCTTACTTGAAATGCAAGTACTTGTATATTATTATTTATATGCAATCGTACAAATTCTTTTTAGCTAGTTAAGTACCTACGAAAACAATGGAAGGAGGAAAAAAATCTATTCCATTTTATTCTACATATTACCGCGTATCATTTGATGTTTAGTAAGCAGAATTAAGATTGTATGTTGAACAAATATTTACCCTTTTTAGTTTGTAATTACACCAAAGCAAATACATGCTCGTATATACAATAAAAATGTGTGACAATAATAAAATAAGAGTGCGATCTATAGATCTCTAGAGATTAAGCCACAAGTGAACACCCGAATGAGTACATTTACCATATCATAGGTAAGTCTTGAGCAGAGCCAGAGTGCGATCTATAGATCTCTAGAGATTAAGCCACAAGTGAACACCCGAACGAGTACATTTACCATGTCATAGGTAAGTCTTGAGCAGAGCCAGAGTGCGATCTATAGATCTCTAGAGATTAAGC
Source organism: Oeneis ivallda (assembly GCA_029955525.1). NCBI lineage: Eukaryota > Metazoa > Arthropoda > Insecta > Lepidoptera > Nymphalidae > Oeneis > Oeneis ivallda. Next base: position 84,433 of record JARPMR010000047.1, on the reverse strand, counting down.
CACAAGTGAACACCCGAATGAGTACATTTACCATATCATAGGTAAGTCTTGAGCAGAGCCACAGTGCGATCTATAGATCTCTAGAGATTAAGCCACAAGTGAACACCCGAATGAGTACATTTACCATATCATAGGTAAGTCTTGAGCAGAGCCAGAGTGCGATCTATAGATCTCTAGAGATTAAGCCACAAGTGAACACCCGAACGAGTACATTTACCATGTCATAGGTAAGTCTTGAGCAGAGCCAGAGTGCGATCTATAGATCTCTAGAGATTAAGCCACAAGTGAACACTCGAACGAGTAGATTTACCATGTCATAGGTAAGTCTTGAGCAGAGCCACAGTGCGATCTATAGATCTCTAGAGATTAAGCCACAAGTGAACACCTGAACGAGTACATTTACCATGTCATAGGTAAGTCTTGAGCAGAGCCAGAGTGCGATCTATAGATCTCTAGAGATTAAGCCACAAGTGAACACCCGAACGAGTAGATTTACCATGTCATAGGTAATATGATAAATTGACTCCAGTTCAAATGCAGCATAGTGGATTTGGCATACAATGCGTCATAGGTAATATGATGAAAAAGACAAGGTAAATATAACATTTGATATGAAAAACTAAAATATCAACACGTCATCCCACCGTCGCCGGTCCACTATTAGGCTTCCCCTCGAATGAGACGGGTTTAGGCCTCAATCCCTCGACGGAGTGGCAGACTGCACACATCCTTGAAAACGCAAAAGCACGTGACATTTTTTTTTTGTGTTCCTCCCTTTTTTCTTACGACATGGGGGTCGAAGACTGTTCTAGGTCGGTACTTAGCTTTTACTCTTTTTATTTGTGCAACTCCTACATGAGCCCGAAAAGGAGGCTGAAATCTTCAGCTATCTATCTTTTCTATCACCGCTATACCGTTTGAGTGACGCGGACAAACAAAAGGCAGCTATTTGTACAGTTGGTGAACTGTTGTTGTGCGTGTGTGGTGTACAGCTGGGTCGCCAGGTGCAGCAGCCGTGCTCGCTGACGTGCGGCCGCGGCGTGCCCACGCTGGCGTGCGCCGCGTGCCTCTGCCTCTACCACCCGCCGTGCGTGGGCTTCGTGTGCATCGCGCCGCCGGATCGGTTCCTGTGCAAGGTACTTAAGTACTACCTAATACAACGGGTTTCGATGGTTTTAGTAGGAAAAGTGGCCAGTGGTCTGCCGCCCAAGCCGTCTTTTGAGAGACCCTGGAGAGATAGCGGGCCTGGTGTGCCAAGAGACTGCCTATGCAGGTCAGTCATATTCTGTAGAAAACAACTCTATAATTTAAAAAATAAATGAATTATAATAATTCTTATTAGTATGTCATAGTCCAAAGCCGAAATCTTGAAATACCCACATTCGTCTGACTTCAAAGTCAAAAAATATCGAGGTCTAGGTTAAAGGCCAAACCTTAACTTTTTAGCTGATTTTCATCAAAAACAGTACCTAATTAAGGAGAAATAGTTTAATAAGGCTTTTTGATAACCCCGTCCTCATTTAGATAAGATCGAATGTTACCCAGAATACATAATTTTTTCTATGTTTTAATTTAATTTTAACTATTATTTAAGTGTGTAGCAATATAGAATTTATTTATCTATCTATCTAATATTATTTAAATGGTTTTGGCTGTAATAATTTGTAATAATAGTATCTAGTGTAATAATGAAAAAAAATATATAATTATAAATGTTGATATCATGTCTTTATAATTATGTTATGAACAAAGCATTTTAACTTAATATATTATTACTTATAGTTTTGTAGGTACTGGAATATTGAATTTGTTCTGCTTTCAGTGATGTCAGTGATTACGAGTTCTTCAAAATCTTCGTTAAAGAACTTTCCCCACCGAAGAATAATCCAGCTTCCTTCAGTGAATGCACCAACTTTTTTCTTGTTGGATACTCCTTCTGTAAATAGTAGCCGTAAACATGTCTTCGGATAGCATCGGCATCAAAGCTATCGATGCCTACAGGTCTATAAATATCCTACAAGACTCTATTTATTTGTTTTTTTCATATTTTTGCTAAATTATATTTAACCAAATAAAACATACTTTATTTATTTAAAGTTTTTGTTTATTTAAAAACAAACACAATATTCAAAATATTATTAACAATAAAGAAATCTCGAATTTCCACGTTCGATTGTCCATTAGTCTAGTAGGTAAGTAATCCTGCCATTATCGGAAGTCTGCGAGAGCTCTAAAAAGTAATTAACGTGAAACATGACACTGAGTAGGTAAGTAAATAAACCTGGGTTAAGTAATGGGTTAAGACGAATGTTTATTGAAATAAACGGCTAATCCATCCCATTCACCAGTTCGGCTGGGGTGCCTAGACTTAATACCCGAGCCGGTACTTAGGTGATATCTAGCAAAAGTGACGTGTCTGAGTTTAATATTTAGGATTCAATATTCTAAGCAGCTCTAACACTTGAAACACTTAAAGATTGCAGTCATTTAGATATTATAGAAATAGTTAGAAACATGTAGATGTACATTTAGTTAATATATAATAGTAATGTTAAAGAATGATGACATGAAAATACAACGAGGATAAACAGGACATAAAAAATCATACGAAGAACTTTTACAGTTAAGATTATATTGGAATATAAAGATGTTACAAAATAAAAAGAAACAATTATTATAATAACAGAATATTGGATTTTCCTATAATAGTGCCTTATTATTGCAGCATGCAAATACACGAAAATGCAACCGTTAAAGGATCCAAAAACATGAAAAACAATAGTATGTTACAGTACATTCGTACCTTAACAAGTCTCTATGTAAGGAGCCCTTATCAGTAAGGATCCCTTATCAAAAGACGTCACCCAAATCTAGACATCAACCGCAGCGTTTAAGTATCCCATGAAAACAAAATCGTTGTTAAATGTAACCTATTTGAGTTTATGTGTTCCCTAAGGTGACGTGCGTCGTCGGTGAAAACAGTTTTGTATTCTGATCTGATCTGTTATCAACAATTATCATTTCTAAATAAATATTGTTAATTAAGTATGAGTAATTTTGTCTTTTTCTAAAGATACCTACATCTTTGTTATAGCTTTCTTTGAATCTTAACTCGCCGTATCGGTAATAGTATCGGCGATACTTTTTTGTAAATACCGGTATCGGTATCGTTTCGGCTGAAATGCGTATCGATGCATCCCTAGTATAAACCTACTTCAATTCGATCGATCAAGTTGCAAGTACCTAGTAAGAAAAAAATAGGTTAAACACCAAAATATAGAACAGTGACTAGTGAGTGGCTCCTGAAATTCCGTATGTGCATGTAAAATATAGCACAGTGACTGTGGCCCCTGAAATTCCGTATGTAAAATCGTGTTCCTCTGTACCTACTGTGGGAGATGTGAGGTTCGGTTTAGGTGTGGAGGTCAATGCCCGATAAGGTCCGCGCTATGCCAACCTCTCATTTCACATTGCCTAAGCTATTTGTCAACGGTACTAATACGATAAACAGACCGACTGACAAACTAATTAATTAAGCTAATTCGTGTAAATGATAGATCATGTTAATAGGAGGAATTAATTTACTCTTGTACCTACTTAATTAATGATAAGTAATTATTAAAAAAAAAGAGTTGTAGTAACTATAATAATAATATTTATTATTATTGGTTGATATATTTTTCGCCTTATCTATACAGTACACACCTACTTGAACAGACTGTAGGGTTGGACCATTTATTCACCCTTTACAATAATGAATAACTTAATAATCTTTTAAAATTATCTGCTTATAAAATAGGATGATTCATCAATGATTAAACTAAGTAGATGTTAAAAAAAATTTAAGCGCAATCTAATATGAATAAACGCCATCTATTACTGGCTCAATAAAACTTTAAGACCGTTTTAAACTCGAGGCATTCGTATATGAAGAGGAAAAACATACACTGAACGATGTAGTCTTGAGGTTAGCTTGTTTGTAATTTGTCTCTTGTTTTATTTATGAGTATCAAAAAGTGTTTCACTAACAGATGAGTCCGCAATCAAGGGCTAACTTGCCAATGAGCAAAAACGGCATACAAGCAAGGGAGGGTAAGCGCGAGGGGCACCTCTATCGCGGCCGTAAGGTGGCCCTTCCGGGTACGCACCTCTGACTTTTCGGAGTCAAGTGCGTTTAAGCAATTAACTATCACTTGCTTCAACGGTGAAGGAAAACATCGTGAGGAAACGAGCATACCTGAGAGTTCTTCATAATGTTCTTGAAGGTATGTGAAGTCTGCCAATTCGCATTGGGCCAGCGTGATGGACTATGGCCTATAACCCTTCTCTGAGAGGAGACCTGCGCTGAGTAGTGAGCCGTTGATGGGTTGCTATTAATGATTATGCGAATTGGCGGAGTTCACACAATATCTTCGAGAACATTATGAAGAACTCTTAGAAGTGCAGGTTTCCTCACGAGCGACATTTCCTTCACCGTTGAAGCAGGTGATATTTAATTCTTAAACGCGCTTGACTCCGAAAAGTCAGAGGTGCGTACCCGGGATCGAACTTGCGACCCCCCGAATAGGAAACCACAGTCCTAACCACTGGGCTATTACTGCTTCAAACTTAGAATACTGGAACATAATTGGCAGTGTGGTCGACACCTTTTCAATTAATTTACTTAAATACCTACTACATTCATGCAATAAATGTATCATCTAATTACTAACTTATGATAAAACTGCTTAACCATACAATTAAAAACTGTTAATTTACTCTATCTACGCACTCTGAGCATCATAAAATTGCTCTCTTAACTACAAAAGTAAAATATCATTCAACATCAAAATCTAATTCCTAAAGTAATATCCATAAATCGCATACAAATCGGTTTTCACCGTAAAATCGCTCGCTCCAATCGAGATAATCACAATCGTATGGTGACATATACACAGGTAACCACAACTGCGCCCTATAGGCCCTAATAATTTAAACCCTGCACAATTGAACTAGTAACAAGGTTCCTCACCTGGCCTCGTCCTCCAACTCCTTCTGCTGCTGCTCCTTCATCTTGCTCATCTCCTCAGCGTTGTACTTGCCCAGCTTGTTGCGCTGCAAGAATGAGCGCAGTGTGTCTCCCTTTTTCTCGTACTCCTCCTCAGACAGGCGAAATCTTAAATTAATACACAATCTATTATATTATCAGCCTATCAATAGCCTTACGGATAAAGGTGCGGACTGGTAAGATAGGTCACAGGTTTGATCCCCACCCATTGCACTATACTGTTTTATGTTTTTTAAGGAGTTTGGCGAATTTTGACCCAGCATTTTTAAAAACCGTTTAGATTCAGAAATCACTTAATTTTAATTAATATTTTTCAGAGTATTTTTCTGTGTAAACCCGATATTTTTAGAAGATGGGGATCAAAAATATAATTATTCACAAATACACATTATAAATAACCGTTACATGGCAATACAAATGAATATCTTTTTTTCTCCCAACTTTATTTGATAGACTAGTTTATTAGAACAAGCATGAGAAGTATGATTCCTGAACGTGGGCTTGAGGCCCACGGTTCAGTTCGTCTGGGTCAGAAACTCTATGGAATTTGCCAATCTCCTTTTGATGTATGTGTACACTACCCACTCCAAACACAAGCTTTCCTCTTATTTGGAGGGCAGAGAAGAATAAAAAAAAACAAATTTATAGTTAAAAATGAAATGCTGCTTGATAGTAAGCACATCACTTAAGAATGGCTAGACTGATTTGGCCATTTTTCTTGGTTAAAAATATGTATTTGTAATACTTAATCTGAATAAGTAGTATGTTAATATTGTAGTAAGCTAACTTGACTCCTTTAGTAACTTTCAGTCACTAAACAGTGATAGCTTAGTAGTTAAGACTTCAGCCTCCTTTACGTAAGGGTCTGAGGTTCAGTCACATGACCACATCTCTAATTTTTTAATTTCAGAGTTAGCAATTAAATATCACTAGTTTTTACAGTGGTGAAACACATGGTCAGTGTGGTGGACGATGGTCTAAACCAGCAGAACACCAGCCCAATACACTTTATTTTCATAATTCTACATTCGCAAAATATTATATTCTCAAATAATTCATCATCAGTAGGGACCCATCAAGGGCTCACAACTGAGTGCAGGACTCCTCTCGGAGAAGAGTTATAGGTCATAGTCCATCACGCTGGCCCAATGCGAATTGGCACACTTCACACACCTTTGAGAACATTATAGAGAACTCTCAGATGTGCAGGTTTCTTCACTATGTTTTGCTTCACTGTTGAAGCAAGTGATATTTAATTGCTCAAACACACATACTCTAAAAAGTCAGAGGTGCGTGCCCGGGATCGGTCTGGGACCCCCCCGAATTCACCTTGCTTCTCAAAATATTAGTAGGACAGGTCTCATTTTTAATTTTATGGAGACAGAGAGATTCAGTATTGGGTTGAGATGATTTTAAAATAAACCTCATAAAACTTACAAGTATGTCATACTGTGCCAAATTTAAAACCCACCCACCTTTCAGCTGCATCTGACGATTCAAAGTCTTTGACAAGTGCAAAGTTGTCTATGACATACATAGACTTATTATACATATATTTACCATGGAACTAGGTATAATATTTACTACCGTAAGGTTGAAACGTAAAATATTCCCTTTGGTGTAAGCTGTCACCGCAGTACTGTCACGCCTCTGGATAAGTGCTTTTAGAACAGGAAATTCGCGGGCGTGCTATGCACTTGAGTAATCCTAATCAAGTATTTTCAAAATTTTACCACCACTACCGCCACGTGGTGCGCTTAACCTGAAAATAAACCTCGATCTGTAAATGTCAAGGGCCCAATAAAATAGGTACAATTAGGCGCACAGATAATAAAATTATAATTGCTATTCCACATCTTCTATATATATAAAAGAAAGTGGTGTTAGTTACACTATTTATAACTCAAGAACGGTTGAACCGATTTGGCTGAAAATTGGTGGAGAGGTAGCTTAGAACCAGGAGACGGACATAGGATACTTTTTATCCCGTTCGACTGCGTTTCCGTCATGTCACTATAAAACGTGGTATAACAAAAACGCATCTGACATAGAATAACAAAACGCAAATGACAGTGGAATAACAAAACGTAAATGACAGCTAAACGTAATTTTGTCTTTGGTTGTAAAAAATTGGACAATTATAAAAAGTGTTATAATAAAGCATTACTGATATTATAAATGCGAAAGTGTGTTTGTTTGTTGGTTTGTCCTTCAATCACGTCGCAACAGAACAGCGGATTGATGCAATTTTTGCATGGGTATAGTAATGGATGTTGTAGTGGTTCCTCAGACCGGGAAAGCTACTTTTTTTCTCGGATAATGAAAGAGTTCCCGCGGGATTATTAAAACTAAATCCATGCGGACGAAGTCGCGGGCATCAGCTAGTTTATAATACGAAATACCGCGAATTATATTCAATACACTTTTGTCTTTGATCAGCTGCAGCGCCATCTAGTCTAGCACTAACCAAACCTTCAAGCGTTAACGATCGCAGAAAGAGAATAGATACAACGAAGTATAACTTGGCTAAGGGGGCTAACACTCTCCAGGTCCTCAACTATACTTACGCAAAAAATCACTTCGTTAGTTTGTTCTTTAATCATGATCAGCAAACACACTTTCGCATTTATAATATTAGTTGAGAGGTACAGATTACTTTCGCATAGACTCCATTCACACCGGAACTCGCGCTAAAATGTAATAAAGATCTGTCCCTTCCAGACGCGACAGGGCGGCCCTGGCTCGGCCTCGAGCACATCAACAAAACGCCGAAGCGCTCGCGCGTCAACTACCTCGAGAAGGCCATCAAGATATACAACTGAGGAGCCCTCTGACACCGCCCCCGTACACACGACTAGTAAAATACATTTTACTGCATACCTAATTTAAGCCCGGTTTCACCAACTTTCACGGATTACCTGAGCTAAGATAAATGACGCTTTCTGTCAATTTCGTTTTGATGAACCTATATGAAACACCTAAAGGTGAAAATGACTGTATTTAGGGCCTGCCTATGTAAAGAGACTCCTACTTTGGGCATGATTGTATGGTTGGTGAAATCGGGCATCAGTTTATTTATTAATTTTTTCATTGATCCACTGTATTATTTATAACATGATAGGGTAGATGACTATTATGATTTTGTTGAATGCTTAAGCACCCAATATCTCATTTATAAAGGGTTTTGTTGACCCACTCAAAAAATGAAACAAGTTGATTGAAATGGGATGCATGACGATGGCGTGACGTCGCGATATTTAATTGTGGGCGTGCGAGGGAGAAAGCATGCTTTTACTACTACTCTCACTCTTGATCATCTTTATCAATCAATAGACGTCCACTGCTGGACAAAGGTCTCCTGCATGGACTTCACAGCTTCGGTCTTGCGCCGCCTGTATCCAGTGGCTCCCTGCGACTCGTTTGATGTAGTCGGTCCACCTAGTGGGGGTCTGCCAACACTGCGCTTCCCGGTGTGGGGTCGCCACTCAAGCACCTTGGGACCCCAATGACCATCAGCTCTTCGAACTATGCTCTTCCTCATCACTTCATTTAAATATTAAATTTTAGTGCCTCTTCTCAGAACAAATAAATGTTTTTCCTTACTCATAAATTATTTCGAAACCTTGTAGCAGTAAAACAAATCTTATTATTTTTATTCTTCGTTAAACTCTATTAACAAATTATGCACCAGATAACACTAATCAGTAACTTAAAATGTATCCCAAATTTAACCAAAACAATCTACCCTGTTATAGCTTCTTTTTCCTTTAAAATAACTATTTGTAAATGCCATTTATATTATTGTTATTGTATTTAAAGGGAAATTTTTAATATGAGGTGTGTTTCACGATAAAATTTATCCAGACTATTACTTGTGTTCAGTGAATGTATGTTATTTATTCTTCTATATAATTGACAGTTATATATAAATCACTCAATCAATTTATTTTGCCAGATAAATTCCAATGTACATTAATGAGTATAACATGAACTTACGTATGATTGATAATGATAAATAATGTTAAATTTTAACTTGGAATATGATTTGTACTTTGATTATATAAACTCTAGATACCGCATCACGCAATGAGCGATGCGACACAAACAGGCCAGCTTTTACGAGCGTGTCTGCGTGAGGCACGCACACACGCATAGCAGTGGCTATGTCTTACACCAGCGTCATTTGGATCTTGGAGTTACCAGCTAATGAATCTATCCCGATAAAATGGGGGAAAACTGTGAAATTATGTTAATAATATAATAACATAAATTGTAATATTTTACTATTTAAATGATTTTTTTTTACTTTATGTATTATGTATAGAAAAATACTATCAAATAAAAGTCAATAACGTATTTACAAAATATGTTTTATTATTTAACTTATAGTGTCGATTTATAAAAATACTAGGGTTTCAAGGTGGCATCGCCTTCTTTTATATTTTTTTTTTAAATTTTAAAAAGTCACATTATTTTTTTTTTAATTTTAAAAAGTCACCGCCATATTGGAATTCTTTGTTATTGGACCGATTTCGTTCAAAATCGATATTTAGGCTTCTCTGGGGTCAAGAAAGAGGACATGGTTGCCAAAATTTTAAAAAGTCACCGCCATATTGAAATTCTTTGTTATTGGACCGATTTCGTTCAAAGTCGATATTTAGGCTTCTTTGCGGTCAAGAAAGAGGAAATGGTTGCCAAAACTATAAAAAGTCACCGCCATATTGGAATTCTTTGTTATTGGACCGATTTCGTTCAAAATCGATATTTAGGCTTCTCTGGGGCCAAGAAAGAGGAAATGGTTGGCAAAATTATAAAAAGTCACCGCCATATTGGAATTCTTTGTTATTGGACCGATTTCGTTCAAAATCGATATTTAGGCTTCTCTGGGGTCAAGAAAGAGGACATGGTTGCCAAAATTTTAAAAAGTCACCGCCATATTGAAATTCTTTGTTATTGGACCGATTTCGTTCAAAATCGATATTTAGGCTTCTTTGCGGTCAAGAAAGAGGAAATGGTTGCCAAAATTATAAAAAGTCACCGCCATATTGGAATTCTTTGTTATTGGACCGATTTCATTTAAAATCGATATTTAGGCTTCTCTGGACCCAAGAAAGAGGAAATGGTTGGCAAAATTATAAAGAGTCACCGCCATATTGGAATTCTTTGTTATTGGACCGATTTCGTTCAAAATCGATATTTAGGCTTCTCTGGGGTCAAGAAAGAGGACATGGTTGCCAAAATTTAAAAAAGTCACCGCCATATTGGAATTCTTTGTTATTGGACCGATTTCGTTCAAAATCGATATTTAGGCTTCTCTGGGGCCAAGAAAGAGGAAATGGTTGGCAAAATTATAAAAAGTCACCGCCATATTGGAATTCTTTGTTATTGGACCGATTTCGTTCAAAATCGATATTTAGGCTTCTCTGGGGTCAAGATAGAGGAAATGGTTGCCAAAATTATAAAAAGTCACCGCCATATTGGAATTCTTTGTTATTGGACCGATTTCGTTCAAAATCGATATTTAGGCTTCTCTGCGGTCAAGAAAGAGGACATGGTTGCCAAAATTTAAAAAAGTCACCGCCATATTGGAATTCTTTGTTATTGGACCGATTTCGTTCAAAATCGATATTTAGGCTTCTCTGGATCCAAGAAAGAGGAAATGGTTGGCAAAATTATAAAAAGTCACCGCCATATTGGAATTCTTTGTTATTGGACCGATTTCGTTCAAAATCGATATTTAGGCTTCTCTGTGGCCAAGAAAGAGGAAATGGTTGGCAAAATTATAAAAAGTCACCGCCATATTGGAATTCTTTGTTATTGGACCGATTTCGTTCAAAATCGATATTTAGGCTTCTCTGGGGTCAAGAAAGAGGACATGGTTGCCAAAATTTTAAAAAGTCACCGCCATATTGAAATTCTTTGTTATTGGACCGATTTCGTTCAAAATCGATATTTAGGCTTCTTTGCGGTCAAGAAAGAGGAAATGGTTGCCAAAATTATAAAAAGTCACCGCCATATTGGAATTCTTTGTTATTGGACCGATTTCGTTCAAAATCGATATTTAGGCTTCTTTGCGGTCAAGAAAGAGGAAATGGTTGCCAAAATTATAAAAAGTCACCGCCATATTGGAATTCTTTGTTATTGGACCGATTTCGTTCAAAATTGATATTTAGGCTTCTCTGGGGTCAAGAAAGAGGAAATGGTTGCAAAAATTTAAAAAGTCACCGCCATATTGGAATTCATTGTTTTTGGATCGATTTCGTTAAAAATTGAAATTTAGGCTTCTCTGCGGTCAAGAAAGAGGACATGATTGCCAAAATTTTAAAAAGTCACCGCCATATTGGAATTCTTTGTTATTGGACCGATTTCGTCCAAAATCGATATTTAGAATTCTCTGGGGTCAAGAAAGAGGACATGATTGGCAAAAATTTTAAAAAGTCACCGCCATATTGGAATTCTTTGTTATTGGACCGATTTCGTTCAAAATCGATATTTAGGCTTATCTGGGGTCAAGAAACAATACTTAATGTATCAGAACTTTCAGGCTCTTCATTTGATGCGGGATTATTCTGAAATCAAAAGTAACATAATATTATATGGGTTAGATACTGATCTTAAAGAAGCGATAATAACAGATGATAGTAAAAGTGAAACCTCATAAAATTCTACTCTGAATAATCAAGCAGTAATTCTCCAGATCTTAAAGCTTATAAATAAGTACAGACAACATAATTGTTAATGGGATAATATTTTCTAGGAATCGGTTCTGTTAAGGACTAATTTTAAATTAACGTTACTCCTAACATACATGAATCCGACAAGTATATAATATACACTCACTTATTATTTGCTATAGGTATCATAACAAAAACTTACGAACTTCTGAGACTTCTGTTTTTCAAAATTATATTCCAACTTTACTCCAACGTCATCATCAGTGATATCACTTTCGTCAGATTTCACTGATGATATAAACAATGCCTACAATTAAAAAAGAATGTTGAACATGTAAATAATCATAAAGTCCTCATATAAAGTGAGAAATATGAATTTTATCGGTAATGCCAACAGAAACGAACCGCGGTACTTCAAGTTGAAAGTTCGCCGCTCTTACCACTGAATTACAATCGCTAGTGTACCTTATACACTAACGAAGGTAACTATATTATAAAATTTAAATACATGAGCCTGCACGTAATAAAACATACTTTTTTCGGTATCGCATCCTTTTTCAATCTTTGACGTCCTTGATTACTGATATGTTCCGAACATTTCCGTGAAAAAGACTTGTATTTTGCAATACAAGTCTTTTTCACGGAAATGTTCGGAACATATCACCGTGGATTTGGATGGTTTCACGTTATCACGTCAAAAACCATGCCAATTTACATATAATGAAATTCATTAATTAATAAAGAAATATTTGTATAAAAAGCCAATATAAAATAATTATTAGGTAAAATTTATTCACGGTAGGAAGGTAAGTACCTATCAGGTACTACTATTATGTTCCTATAAGCTTTGAATCCTAACTAATATTATAAATGCGAAAGTGTTTGTTTGTCCTCCAATCACGTAGCAAGGGTGCAACGGACTGATACATATAAGCCACTTTTTATCCCGGAAAATAAGTTCCCGCAGGATTTCAAAAACTAAATCCACACGGACGAAGTCGCTGGCATCAGCTAGTGTAAATTATCCTTCGACTCTGAAACGAATCTGCAGTTACTAATTACTCCTTACCGTCAAACAAATCAAAGCAGTAAAGTCGATTGAGCAAAGAACAACAAAACCGCACCGTTCGTTATCTTCATATAGAAACTTCCGCTCCACCGCCCGACAGTCGGAAAACGTGAAGGAAATGTAACGAGAAAAGCACAATGAAAGGTAAAATTGCAGTGTCACGACCTGAATTGGCATAATATTATGAATGCATTATTATGTTTACTAGTGTAAGTATAACATAATTAGGGCGAGCAGAGAGAGACCTAAGTGTGACCTCTTCTCCACGTCTTTATCTTATTATTTCCACCCATGGACTTCTAAATATGGGATCAATAGGTATCCTGAAACCGCAAAATTTCAAAGTTTTTTTTTTTAAATTTGACCGATGTATTTCAAATTGTGCGTTAATTTCAATATGGCGGTGACTTTTTATAATTTTGCCAACTATTTCCTCTTTCTTGACCCCAGAGAAGCCTAAATATCGATTTTGAACGAAATCGGTCCAATAACAAAGAATTCCAATATGGCGGTGTTTTTTTTAAATTTTGGCAACCATTTCCTCTTTCTTGACCCCAGAGAAGCCTAAATATCGATTTTGAACGAAATCGGTCCAATAACAAAGAATTCCAATATGGCGGTGACTCTTTATAATTTTGCCAACCATTTCCTCTTTCTTGGATCCAGAGAAGCCTAAATATCGATTTTGAACGAAATCGGTCCAATAACAAAGAATTCCAATATGGCGGTGACTTTTTTAAATTTTGGCAACCATGTCCTCTTTCTTGACCCCAGAGAAGCCTAAATATCGATTTTGAATGAAATCAGTCCAATAACAAAGAATTCCAATATGGCGGTGACTCTTTATAATTTTGCCAACCATGTCCTCTTTCTTGGGTCCAGAGAAGCCTAAATATCGATTTTGAATGAAATCGGTCCAATAACAAAGAATTCCAATATGGCGGTGACTTTTTATAATTTTGGCAACCATGTCCTCTTTCTTGACCCCAGAGAAGCCTAAATATCGATTTTGAACGAAATCGATCCAATAACAAAGAATTCCAATATGGCGGTGACTCTTTATAATTTTGGTAACCATGTCCTCTTTCTTGACCCCAGAGAAGCCTAAATATCGATTTTGAACGAAATCGGTCCAATAACAAAGAATTCCAATATGGCGGTGACTTTTTATAATTTTGGCAACCATTTCCTCTTTCTTGACCGCAAAGAAGCCTTAATATCGATTTTGAACGAAATCGGTTCAATAACAAAGAATTCCAATATGGCGGTGACTTTTTATAATTTTGGCAACCATGTCCTCTTTCTTGACCCCAGAGAAGCCTAAATATCGATTTTGAACGAAATCGGTCCAATAACAAAGAATTCCAATATGGCGGTGACTTTTTATAATTTTGGCAACCATTTCCTCTTTCTTGACCGCAAAGAAGCCTAAATATCGATTTTGAACGAAATCGGTCCAATAACAAAGAATTTCAATATGGCGGTGACTTTTTAAAATTTTGGCAACCATGTCCTCTTTCTTGACCCCAGAGAAGCCTAAATATCGATTTTGAACGAAATCGGTCCAATTACAAAGAATTCCAATATGGCGGTGACTCTTTATAATTTTGCCAACCATTTCCTCTTTCTTGGCTCCAGAGAAGCCTAAATATCGATTTTGAACGAAATCGGTCCAATAACAAAGAATTCCAATATGGCGGTGACTTTTTATAATTTTGGCAACCATTTCCTCTTTCTTGACCGCAAAGAAGCCTAAATATCGATTTTGAACGAAATCGGTCCAATAACAAAGAATTCCAATATGGCGGTGACTTTTTATAATTTTGGCAACCATTTCCTCTATCTTGACCCCAGAGAAGCCTAAATATCGATTTTGAACGAAATCGGTCCAATAACAAAGAATTCCAATATGGCGGTGACTTTTTATAATTTTGCCAACCATTTCCTCTTTCTTGGCCCCAGAGAAGCCTAAATATCGATTTTGAACGAAATCGGTCCAATAACAAAGAATTCCAATATGTCGGTGACTTTTTATAATTTTGGCAACCATTTCCTCTTTCTTGACTGCAAAGAAGCCTAAATATCGATTTTGAACGAAATCGGTCCAATAACAAAGAATTTCAATATGGCGGAATATCGCACTTTTGTGTTTGCACACAATATACGTCTTGAACACTATAATAGATTGGTTGCCGTTGCCGAAATTGGTTGGGAGGACATTATTATCATTAACTTTGCGGCATTTGAATGTGATTGGAGTGTAGCATTCAATCCCTGTACAGAGCTTCACAAATCGCAAAACCCCGATGCTTAAAATCGCGGAACGCCGATGCTAAAAAACGCAACACTCTGTTGGTCAGTCGGGAAAAATGAACATGTACAACAGGTTTAAAGACAACTATACCAGGAAATTCCCAATCCAAGACTGGCAACACCACAAAATGACGTGATGGTTTTGTGAATAAAGGTATCAAATTATTAGTTTTGCTTTCGTATATTACTATTAGTTTTGAGTTACTTATCGATGGTAGGAGATTTTGGTAGTTGATTTTAACCGTCCTTTGTAATTTCTGCAAATTTTGATCAAGCAACTTGCCATTTTCAGCAAAATAATCGATCGCAAAAAATAAGCCGTACGTGCGTATTACTCGACGTTACAATTGACACTGAGGTGCGGTGAACGCTTTAGAGGAGAACAGTTCACTGATATTTTTATCGACGCTTTTGCGCCGCCGTGACTCTATCTAGAGTTTATATAATCAAAGGATTTGTATAAATGCCTGAAATAATGTAGGCTGTGTAATTAATAAAAAAATAATAGTAATTTTTTCATGTTTGCATTTTTATCATAATAAGATTTGTAATCAATGCAATCAACAAAATAAACAATTTTAAACGCAAGTTTGTTATTAGCGTTTTCATGCGACTTCGTCCGCGCGTAGTTAAGTTTCTCAAAACCCTTTGTTTTTCTGTGAAGTTGTCTATTTTTCTCTATATTACTCTTCATACCTCTGTTGTAGCGATTTGTCTGATTGAAAGACAAACAAACACACTTTTGCATTTATAATAATAGGGATGTGCATTACACACCAATCCTTATGTCTGCTGAGAACATAGCGCGCTTCGATGCGCAGAACGCATAGTTTAGGTATCAGTGAGACTAAGCCACAGAGTAGGAACAAAGGAGATTTGCCCTTAGAATGAAATTGTATTGAAACCCTGCTGTCGCCAGTCATCCCTACTACTCGCTAAACAGAACAATAGGTTTGAGGTCTCACAAACGCACGCATACCGACAGGTCTGTTCATGCGGCACAAACTAATATACACTTTACCGTTTTACACAAAGCGTTCAATTTCAATCACCGTGCATCTTACACACACTAACGTCGATGTGCGGCCGCACCACGAAATTATGATCTATCGTGCTAGCATAGTACAAATAGAATAGTAGGCTAACTAAGGCCGATCGGCGAGTTAATTACCTACTCTTGCGTTGACGCCTAGGGTTGTCACTTTTATTTTTGACTAGCTGATGCCCGCGGTTATTAATAGGTAGGTTACTACTTTTATTGAAAAATTAAACAAACAAAAAAGAGCGAGCGTGCGACGTAATACGCAATTGCGCGCGATTAGCACAGCGGCGCCGATATATACAAAAGTACTCTATGGCGCGCCGCGCGGCCCGTACTGCCGGCCGATTGAGACTTTGCGAATGTGTGCGTGAAACTTCCGTGCGTACACGGCGCCCGCTGCTCACGCATACATTCAAACGGGCAGCGGCCACTTTGTATGAAGTTAGCCTACTATTCTGTTTGTACTATGGTGCTAGTGAGGCTCGGCAAATAACACTTAAGGTGGAAGACACAGTTCTGCCCGCGAAATTCAAATTTAATTTGGTTTTTCGCAATTTGTAAACTAATACGACAAAGTAGGCTTATGGCATTCTAATTGCGACAATGGCAGTATCTTCTTCATAGGTTTATATAAAAATCTTTACTTGAAAGTGTCCAGTTTAAGAAATTAATCAAAATATCGACTAATTTGTGAGTAACTCACGTCCAACTCGGTATTTTTATTAATTTCTCTAACTGGTCATTTTCAAGTAAAGATTTTTATGTAAACCTGTGAAGATAATTCTAGTGGCGCAATTGGAATGCCTTTAGCCTAGTTTGTCGTATTAGTTTACAAATTGCGAAAAACCAAATTAAATTTGAATTTCGCAGGTAGACTCGTATAATCATTCATAAACATTGCGTCGTAAGACCGGCCGTTTCATTGATTGATTTCTACTTAGCAAGCAATGGTTTTTGTTCATAATGAGAAGTAGAATTGTCACTTTCTCACATTTTGATACCACAAAATAATGTTTTATGATGGATAATGGAATATAATATAATGGAAAATAACAACAATATACTTGTAGTTACGTGTAAAATGAGATGCCATCTTTCTTGTAATTCACTTTGCAGCTTGAATTTTTACAAACAACCAATGAACAACGAGGCATATTTCTAAAACGAGAGAAGTGAAGCGGTCGTTGGATGACATTCGACTAAAGGCAAAAACTGTCAGCTATGGCTATTTTGGTATACGGGAGTTCGCACGAACCACGCCTCCTTTACATCCCTTGTCCCTAATCTGTGGACGAAGCGAAGTGTGAAGGCTGGGCACGGCTCAATCTTCCTACACGTGCAAATATTTACTATACTATAATGTAAGACGCTCGAACTCGCCATGTGTACAGAGCGGCCATAAAGATTGGCGTTTGCTGTGAATATATCTAACCATACTATGTAATATCGATTAATTTAGAGATGCACAGTTTAGTTACTGCGGATTAGTATTTTATATATTACCTTAACGAGGAAAAGTGTTATGTTAGAAAAATATTATTATCTTGTGGACGAAACTAAGAAAAAATGTATTTTACTGTCATGTTACTCATGAATCCAAAAATAATACACAATAATAGAATTTCTTGACTGCGTATCTAACATTCGCGATGTAATCAATATACCTACATAATAATGTATAGGTATCGATTGGCGCGGAAACGGTTAAAATAAATAGTACAGCGAATTTGTGCATTCGTTCCACATCGCCTACGATCGCATTTGCGGTTCTCAGAGGAGGAGTAGGTACTGCGCGCCTATGTACCTATATTTCCGAATTTTATGCCTACCACGTATTCACGCGGTACGCGCCCTCCGTGCTTACGTGTGGCGTAGTTGAACACGGCCAACATAAAATGCAACGTCACTGAGCCACCACTGTACGGCTTCGATACGCAGCTTCGATAGCGGAGAGAGACGCGTAGGGCTCATGATGGCGCTAGCGCGCGCTAGTGTGGGTGTAGTTAAGCGATAGTGTAGGGGGCCACCCCCGACGCGTCATCGTTGCAAGGTACGCTTACTGAACGACGGTGTTACGTTTATTTTCGTTACGAAATTTCTTGATTCGGTCGCCGCGCTCAAAGCCCGCGATAAAAGCTATGCAATAGCTTAAAAATTCAACATATTATACAGATCGCTTTTCGAACCTTTGAAAATTCATATCTTTAAAAATATTAACTTTATCGTGAAAAGTCATAGGACCTTTTTTATTGGTATTTCAATAAAGAATATAAAAAAAAAAAATTTGTCCGGTTGAAAAATAACAAATCCTTGCAATTGTTTAAACAATTTCGGTTTAAACAATATGGCACCAGGTGGCGCCCTGGCAAAATGCATTTATATAATTAGGAGGGCCATTTGAAGAGGATCGCATAAAAAAATTGAAGTGGAATAGTTTTCGGTACGCATGCGCCGATTCCTCCCGGACTATATGCCAACTCGACACAAAACCACTTAAAAAAACTCACTTCAAAAGCGAACTCCTTGTCAATTATGTCAAATAAGGGATAATAATATAACACAGAATCAGATGATAGAGAATGAAAAGGCATTCGCTTCTATTTTGTATTAGGACGAGTCTTAAAACCGTTCTAGTCTATTTTTGCTTTCGCGTCCAAGTTTTTACGTATTCCTTGATTGTTGAAGTGAGTTTTTATTTTACTAAATAGCGCTTTTTCTTCTTCTTCGCGTGCCTCTCCGACTAAGGTTGGCAGTCAGCTTTGTAAATTCAACCTTGTTCTGCGCGAAGCGAAATAGCTCCTCTGCCACATTCGCGATTCCTGTCCACTCTCGGATGTTGCGCAGCCAGGACTTTTTTCTGCGACCGACCGACGGTTGTAACATCCGTTATAAGATTAAAAGGAAAAGTAATATTCGATTATTATCCGCAAAACCAGAATAAATCTTTGCTATAAAGCAAAGAAACATTACTTTTTCTTTGAATATCATGGAATTCCGAATGCTTCCATCCAATTGATTAACGCCTCATTCCCCAAAATTGGATCAGTAGTACTACTGTGGAACATTCGTTAATAGTCAAAGACATACATACATACTTAAATAGACTGCTAAAACCATATTTTGGCTTTCCCGTGTTCGCGCCGGAATGCGGCGCTGAACGCTGAAGTGTGGTTTCAGCATGCTCTATGCCAGGTGGCATGGATCTAGGAAATGCGATGGCCCGGGTGGCGCCTCTGTCGCCTTTTTTGTCTATTTGCGACTATGAACCTGACACCTAATGTCACTGAAAAAAAGGGTTGGCAACTTGAAGCCGTGCTGAAAGCATGGTGATTTTCACGACGCGAAGTCTTATTTGGGGTGAAATCAGCGTTAATCCGGACTAAAGTGACCCGTTTTGTTACGCTATTTAATTGAAACACGCAATTGGTGCCCTGCGAGCGCGCGTGTGTGGCGATTTTGGACCGAACTAAGACGATTTTGTGAACATTGTGTCGGCGCCAACCTCCTCTCAGAAACTTGCGCGCCCACGCGTGGAGTCAGCGGCCCACGCCTATATAATACACTAAACTGACCCCTTACACACTACATAACACCACTCCACAACTTTACCTATCTTGAGGCTGAAGAGAAGACGCTCTAAGCGGTGAGTGGTTTACTGTAGTTTAAGTTTGTGACCACCCGGTCCTTTCTTGTAATAGGCAACTTCAACGAGGGACCCCATATCTTTTGTAGGGTGAGATAGCTAGCCCAGAGCCCCCTCATCCGACCATCGACTCAGCCGGGCTGCTTCACCTTCCTATGGGCCCGAGGGTGGAGTCGAGTACCCTTGAGGGCTGAGCGTTGGCCTAAACATTTTGGTAGCCAAGAGCGTGGTTTTCTATAGACCTCTCAAAGGGTCCCCCTTGAAATGCCTATGTATTTTACTTTTAGTTTAGTGTACTTATTTGTTAATTGTAAAAATTTATAGTTGAACTTGATTGTAATTGTTGTTTGTTGCCCAGTGAGAATGGGCCAACTTTGCATATGGGTAGTTCTTATATGATTGGATGGCGTTAATTTAATAAATTAACTTGTGTTGTTAGCCGTTGCCCAATTTTGTTTTTTGATTTGCCCGGATTTAACTATTTTGTGAGTTTGCCTCATATATTTGCACATATGAGTTTGCACATATGATTGTCTTAGTTTGTGGTTGCTTTAAGCCTTAAGTTTGTGGTAATTAATTGTAATTGAGTGCCGGCTTCAGCAATATTTTGAAAAATTTAACTTAATTTGAGGGAAATCATAGCCCACTTGCAAACAAAATAAATACTAAACTAAATAACTAATAAATTATTATAGGTGATCACATTGATTTGGACCTTGAACTATTATTTGGTCACTTACTTTGAACTTTGAACTTGTGTTCACTCAACTTGTAATTTTGAACCCGCACTATAGCAAGTTGCCTGTTATTGAAATTGAACCTTGTACCTTTTGGGAATTTGGGATCCTATATCCAATAGTTAGTACTTGAACCCATCATCGGTTAAGTAACAGATCAATTAGTTTGCTATATTTTTACTACCTACTTGTGGTAGATAATTTGATAAAATAATTATTTGTTGTAACATAATTAAGTTTGTTACTGCCCAGGTTCTTGCTATCTTGCTATCCTATTGAAGACTATAATTTTGAGTGAGCTTAGCTCCCCGTAATTGGTGCCACAGTCAATGTTTTGTTTGTTTAGGATAGGTACCTACTTGCGACTAATTGTCTTGTTGCGATAATTTGTCGCAGTCGCTAAGTTTGAAAGGCACTTAGAATAATAAAATTGTTTTGAATATGGATAATTTGTCGATGCTTTTGAGTAAGATGCAAGCAGAGCTACGCTGGGCCACGACCGCTGCCGCATTAATAGGCCGCGACCTCAGGGTCGCCGTTTTGAAGCGGCTGGCCGACCAGGTGGTGGGCAGACAGGCAGCGTTCGAGCACATTTATATGGATCTGCTCGAACTAGGGTTGCCGCCTGAGGTGAGGGGTATGGTGGAACGGAACTATGACCTTATGTTTGAGTTGACCGACAGCCTCGTGGAGGCGGCCTCAATGTTTGGGAAAGATGCTCAGGCGGCCCCGTCCCTGGAGCATCCTCACCGACCCCCTCCAGAGGCAACGCTGCCGGCCAAGTTGCCGACCGCTGAGCTGCCCGTCGCTGTACTGCCTTGCCCGCCTGGTCACAGGGATAATTTGGAAGTTGTGTCTTCCCAGGGTGCTGGTCGTCAGGACTATGATGAACAGGAGTGCAATTCCCGCACGGGCGGGGGCGCTCGTCCTGATCACCCGACAGTCACCGTGAAGAAGTTAACAGTGGAACCCCCCACTCTTGAAGTTGACAGAGATTCACCTCCCTGCGTTGGCGCGCCTTCTCCTCGTGAGCGGATTCCCGTCCCCTCACACCAGTTTGAGGTTGATTTTGTGTCGGCGCCAACCTCTTTCAGCTTGCTCACTATTCGCCGTCGCTCTGTAAGCGGCCGCGCCTTAGTCGTCGACCCCGTCGTGAGCGGTCTACTCCCCCCTCCCGACAGTTTGCTAGGGGTTCAGCTGTGATGCAGACAGCTGCTCGTCTTGCGCCGCCGCCTCGAAGGCGGCCGCGCCGAAGTTGTCCATCCACTCGTGGGCAAGTTTCCACTTCGTCCCGCCAGTTTGATGTGAGGGTGGATGCGACGCCGGCCACTAATCGGCCTGCGCGCTACGCCGCGCCGCTGCCTAAGCGGCCGCGCTTTGGATCTCGCCTCCCTCGGATGTGTCGACTGGGGTATTATGGGGTACCCCGCTCTCGACCCGTATTGCTACCGAGGTACGGCGCAGGTGTAAACCGGAACTGGGATATGTCTTCCCTGGTTATGACGTCACCTCTGGAGTCCCGATTTGAGACGTCCCGGTCAGATGACCGGCGGGACGAGGGCGGCGGACAGAAATAAGTAGTCGCCGACCCGGCTCCCACCACAGCCGCCTTACCTGAGTTGTGAGCTTTTGAAGGCTGTGCCCGTTTTGATGGGGTTAGCAGCGCTGTATTGCTTCGTTAGCTGTTTAGTGGGAAGCCTAGGCATCCTTGGGAGTCCATTTGGACATTTGAGTCCCGAGGGACGGTCAATTGATATTTGACCCGTTTAGAATTAAATTTGAGTTTAGTAGGGTGACCATGAATTTTGAAGTTTGGAGTCACCTGCCGCAGGTCCAGTGACTGACACTGCGGTACTATTTGTAAATCTGTTTGACGTCCGACCGATCAGTCTGCACTCGACCCGACTGGGGTTGGATCGGTTGCGATCCGATCCGACATGCCGGATCCGACATGTCGGATGCTATGTTGCATTTGATGGCTGCTTTGGGCTTTGAAGTCGATTGGTCTATCGGCCACGCTTGCCATATATTTTTTTTTTTTTTTTTTTTAATTGTCTCCATTTTTGGAGACGTCAGCGTTCCTCCGATATTTGTCGGAGATTTTGTGAAGCCAAGTTAATTTATTAAATTATTCTTTTGCTATTATTTTGAAAATTCCGCTATTGTCAACACACTGTGATCAGCCAATTTCATGCTAGATAATACACATATTCAATAATATGCATAGCACTCAACATCTTTTTAATGATCACAGTGTATTATCATTAACTGGATTTGTTACCTTGTGTGGCAACTGTTGCCACATAACTGCAAAAGTTTAAGAATGCCCTTCTAGTTTTCTTTCCGGCGATGAGTAGCGACAGATGCTCCTTTTTTATATCCATTTCAGTGAGCTGCTCTACTTCATATCGGGTCTTTGCAAAGCGAGTGCACTCGGTCAGCAGGTGTATCACCGACTCCTCGTTTGCGGGATCGCAGACGCAGGTCGGGCTGTCCTTGCACTTGAATCGGTGCAAGTACTGCCCAAATCCGCCGTGTCCCGTTAGTATCTGCACGTGAGTTGGTGTCAACCTCTCTTTCTTTATCAGATCGAATGCAATTTTAACGGTCGGGAGGAACAGCCTTGTTAAGGCCGCAGTTTCGCCACTTTCGTAGCGTTTTTGCCATTTTTCAATGGTATTTTTCCGTACCTCCCGCTTTATATAGGACAAGGGGCACATGTCATAGTTGGGGGCAGTTTTCTTTTGGGCGGCCGCTTTTGCTAGAGCGTCGGCTCTTTCGTTGCCCTCAACTCCAACATGAGCCCTTATCCAGAATAGTCTGACGTAGATACCATTGCTTCTCATCGCATTCAGGTTCCTCCGGATCTCAAAAGCGAGAGGGTGGAATGTGCCAGGTTTTTTGATGCACTCTAGTGACGACCTTGAGTCACTGAGTACATTCACTTGTGGATATTTGGACTTGAGCGCGTATTCAGTGGCCCTGTACAGGGCATAGAGTTCTGCTTGAAATACGGTGCAGTAGTTTCCCAATAGAAACTTACTGCTCCGTATCTCGTTACCACCCTCCCAGCACGTCAGGGCCGCTCCGACTTTTCCGTCTATTTTGCTTCCATCCGTGAATATACTCAGTCCCTCAATGCTATTTCTCTCAACCGTCTCCGCGCTCATATCTTCGAGACTTATAAAATTTTCTATCGCCTCCCTCGCCGGATGGGGCGCATTCATAAAGCAAACTTTCGTCTCCACTTCCCTACCCCTCATGCTTTCCTGCAGCTTCCCTTTTTTGGCCTCGTACAGCTCCTTACATTCGAGGGCCCTCAAGTCCAGAGGCAAAGTTCCGCTGAGGACGATCGCTGCATTAAGGGACACGGTCCGGTAGGCCTTGCACATTTTCTGGGCAAAGCCTCTCTGGACCGTGTTCAAATACTTTTGAACTGTCAGCTTTTGTGCGGCCGCCGCCCATACATTCGCAGCATAGAGTATGATGGGCTCCACTACTGCGACGTACATCGTCCTGATGATTTCTGCAGATAAACCCCAACTTATTTTCGCTGATCTAGATAGGGGTTTATAAATGTTAAGGGCTTTTGTAGTTATATATTTTATGTGACTATTGAACGTCATTTTGCTATCGAGGATGAGACCTAATATTTTCATTTCATCAACCAGCTGGATAGGAGTGCCCCCCATGTGTATGCGTGGGGCATCGTATTTTATCTTCTTTGTGATCACCATTGCCGCTGTTTTATGCGGTGCAAATTTTAATTTGTTCGTCACACCCCAATCATACACATGGTTAAGCATCTGCTCCGCGTGCTCCTCGATAACTGCTACCGACTCGCCAGAAAACACCAGGACGATGTCATCAGCGAACGCCTGACAGTAAACTTTATGTTTTCCTATGTCATCCAGAAGTGGGTCTAGTAGGATGTTCCAAAAAGTGGGGCCCGCTATCGACCCTTGGATACACCCTTTCGAAGTGGAGACGAGACACTCCTTATCGGCATATCTGACGCTGACGGTTCTTTTGTTTAAATAGCTATTTATTATGCGGCGCAAGTTCAGTGGGCAATTCTTTTCCATCAGCCGACACTTCACCGCAGGCCACCACGCGCCATCAAAAGCTCCCTCTATGTCCAAAGATACGACTACGCTAACAAGTTTATCCTTTATATTTTTGCGTAGGTGCTGGATCAAATCATAGAGGGAGTCCTCTGTCCCACGCTGCGGCATGAAGCCATACTGCCGTGGATTTGCCTTTGGCAACAAGTGCCATCGAACTCTTCTCATGATCATCTTTTCCAGAAACTTTCCCAGGACCGGTAATAGTCCTATGGGCCTATACGATTTTGCTTGACTATAGTCCGTCTTTCCTGGTTTTCTCAGGACTATCACCGATGCCTGTTTCCAGATTTCTGGGAAATACGATAGCTCTAAGCACTTGTTGACAAAGGCAAGGTATAAGTTTATATCAACCAGTATGGCTTCTGTGCAGATATCGGCTGTAAATCCGTCATTGCCCGGCGCCTTTTTGGGGTTAAATGTACCTATTATAAATTGGAGTTCTTCACTCGTGAAGGGTGGGTCGTCAGTAATGTCGCCGTCAATTGGATTTCCTATATTGTCAGATTTTTTGCGCATTTCTTTGTGTACTTCATTGTCTTCTGTATCCACATCGTCAGGGAAAAAGGTAGTCGCTAATAGTTTAGTGGATTCCTCAGGACTTAGATAGTTCCCATCCTTCACGAGAAGCTGATCCTCATGTTTCCCACTTGTACGTCGGATAACCCTATATATACCGTCCCATACACTTTCTCTATCTTGTGTAGTGCAGAACTCTTTCCAACTTTTTATTTTTGCTTTTTCTGTTTCTAATATGTATTTTCTTTTTATTTCCAGGTACGCCTCAATGACATGCTGTCTTCTACGTGGCGCTGCACACCGGATGCGGCGCTTCTTCGTGTTCATCTCTTTTTTTAAGCTTTCCAACTCCAAGGTCCACCATGGTAAGTTATATTTTATTTTTCTTTTAATTTTAGGTATTGTTAGATTGCTTGCCTCTGTTATGCAATTTGTGAATTTAATAATGTTTTCTTCTAGTTCTATACATGTTTTAACTTTGTTTATTTCTTTTACATTTATATTTTCCCTTTCCAATTCTCTGACTAATTCTTGCCTAAATTCTTTCCACTTCGCTTTTTTTGTATTGTAAATTCTAGTTGTTTTGATTTGTCTATTTGTTTCCGATTTTTCCAATTCTATACTAAATGTAATCGCATTGTGGTCGGAGCTGGTTATTCCTTCTTGTACTTTCCAGTTACTCGTCTTTCCAAGGAGATCCTGGCTACACGCTGTGACGTCCACAATACTTTTACATATCTTCCCATTACGAATGGTGAAAAAAGTTGGAGTTGTCCCCTCGTTTAGTACGTGCATCTCCATCTCCTCGAACAAACCCGCTAGTGCTGCCCCCCTATGGTCTTCGGAATCGCTGCCCCACCACGTGCTCCAGGCGTTCGCGTCGCCCCCAATGATTATATATTTCGACTTCATTTTTTCTTTGATCATTTGCACGTGTGTGAGGTAAGGTTCAATAGGGAGGCTATCCTCAAGATAGATGGAGATTGCACATATTTCCCAAGTCCGCGTTCTCAGGCATGCTACAGCTATATTTTCATTTGTCAGTGCCGGATACTCTATCACTTCGAGGTCCTCATCCATCACTACCACCGCCGACTTCACCGGCTTTATCCTGTTTTGCATCTTTTGGACTACCCGATATTGCCCAGTCAGCGCTAGGACTCCATCAGACCCAACGTACGGCTCCTGGACCAGAGCAAAGCTCACTTTCCTTTTATGAGCCTCTTGCAATAACTCACATGTTGCCAACTTGGCTCGCTGCAAATTAGCCTGGATGACTTGATATCTCTGTTTGGTTATGGCTGTATTTTCAGCATGGGTATTCATCTGGGTGCCCTTAGCAGTACGCTACCTTCGCTCTCGCCAAAGCATCCCATTTTTTTCTGATCGGACAGTTTTGGTCAAAACTGTTGTGATCCGTCTTTTCAAGTCGGCTGCTCTGGCAATTTCGGCACGTAGGTGGGTCACCAGCCCGCCACACAGGACACTCACTACGCAGATGCGAGCCCGCACAGTGGCTGCAGGTGTCTTCGGTCTCAGTGCACGCTTTACGGCCGTGCCCGTACCCGAGACATCTGGAGCAGGTCAGCAGTGGGGTCTGATCCTCAACTTTTACCCTTTGCAGGTCAATGTGTACCCTACCAACCGCTGTGAGTTTTTGCCACAGTGGGGGCGATACTTGTAGGACTACATGACTTTCAAGCGGGTTTCTTGCCTTTCTTCTGTACCGTACGCTGGCTCTGTATTCCTCGCTGGATATGCCCTCCACTATGTGGCCGTTCTGCTTCTTGAGGGCGCCCAGTACATCTTCGTCCGTGTTCAAATTCAGGACATTCCATAGCACCACCAACGGATCCCTATTCGCTTTTTCCTCCATAAGCAGAGTTGGGTTGCCAGTCTTGAGCTTCTCGGCCACCTTGGCTAGCTCTACTTTCGTTTGGCAGCCCAACACCACTTTTCCCTCCTTGGCCTTCCTCAGACGATCCACCCGTATGCCGGATGTCTTAGCACTCACGGCTGTTCTTATTTTATTTATGACATCCTCACTGGTGTCTCGAGTATCTGCAGATGACACCAGCATGGAGTGGATGGGCCGAGGATGAACTGTCATTGAAGCGGGTTTGGTTGCCGCCATGGCCGCATACGATATGCCATCTAATACTTTGCCCTGGACTACTAATTCCTTGAGCTCCTCTATTTTCCGTCCATTTTCTAGGAGCAGTCTTGTATTTTCCTCAATCCTAGCTATTAATTGACCTTCGTCTTTCGCTTTATTTGTGTCTGGCTCATTTAAACTCTCTGGTATGCGTGTTTGGGTCATTTTTTCCATTTTCTCCCTTCTACTCTCCCTCTCCAGTTCATTCTCTAATTTTCGTGCTACCGGTGCAGCTTTAGCTTTAGCTAGCTCGTATAGCCGATCTAAAGCCTCTTTTATTTGCAGCCTAACATCTTTTCTTAGGTTTTGAAATCTGCGAAGGTTCTCCAATCCTTTCTTGTGAATCTCAGCCGCTTCCTCCTCCTTGCTAATATAGGCCGTCCTTATCTTTATGGGACTGGGTGTATGGGGGTTTTTCCTTGTTTTTGTGACTGTCGCCGTCCCTATGGACAGTTGCGTTGTTGTTGAGGTCTTTTGCTGCAGGTTTTTCTTTCCTGGAGGGGTTGAGCAGATAGCTTTTGTGGGCTGAACTGGTTCTGTCAATTTCCCCATTGGGGATTTTCCAGCTAGTACCTGCTCTATGTCCTCTATCGACTTCCGAACATTTTGGGCCTTAGGTATTCTGGAATGACCCGCTTTTGCGTCGTCCAATTGTAACACTAGTTCGTCCTTTGGTTCGCTTCCTTTGGCTCCGGCTGGCGTACGAATCATCTTGGTATTAAGTATTTAGGCCTTAAAACCTTTAAAATGCAATTAAAATAAGCAAACAAATGTAATAATTAGGCTGTGTAAGGCAGCCCAATTGTCATGTATTTCGTCAATATATGTGGGGGTGTAGATGGCCCCAAGTCAATAAATAAGTACAATAAATACAAAAGGAGGAACTTAACCTAATATAAGGGAGGTGTAGAGAGCCTCCCAAGTCTATTACGAATAATTAACTTAAAGCTATTGGGCAGTGTAAAGCTGCCCAAAGCGTCTATCAATTAATAGTCAAATTTTGTGTGGGGGTGTAAATAGTCCCCAACAGTCAATTTATATATTTTTATAATGACTTATTATGTAAAGTCGCTCGCCACTGGCCGCGCGGCTCTCCCAACGGTATCGCTAGTGAAGGGGTCGCGCCCACATTCACCCAGGGTGGGCGGTTGGTTCCTTTACAATTTTGAAATTTCCAAAATGAAAATTTTTATTTCAGAACGGCGGAGACGAGTGCCCGCGACGTCCCACAGGAGAAACCAGCTGAAAATGAGTGAAAATGTGGGAAAACAGCGACGGCGCGCGTGGTTTTGGTACGATATCGATCCACGCTTGCCATATTGGACTTTAGTTGGATCCAACTTGTACCCAACCTCCACACTAGTGTTGAACGCAACCTAAGCAGCATTTGTATCCTCCGCGGACATAGTCCGATGATATCTTGGCGACCTCTTGGAGGCCGAGGAGCTGCCTTCTAGCTACCACTGCATCGGGTGGCATACCTCCCGAGTTCCGAATGCAAGTCGGCCGTCTGCGCTTGGCGCTTTTGTTCTCCGGCGTGCCACGTTCAACGGAACCTTGAATATAATTTTTTGATATTGTTTGTGTACGCCTCGAATATAGGAGGTCCGGACTACGGTGTCCATAAAAATTTGTGTTTATAAATGTACAATTTTGGGTCTGATATTGAGACCATGATTTGAGACTAGATTGAAGGACTTCTTCGCCTATTTGACTTTGTTTGAAAGTTAGGCTCCCTGGTAGCTCCCAATTACCCTATGGAGCTAGTCACCATGTTTGCTCATCACGGAGCGTGACTTGTAATTACGTTGTCGATTGTATACCATGTTGTAATTCCCTCACGGCCATGTCACGTCGTGGCCACTTGAAGTTGTGTGACTGAGTGTCGGTCCAGTCCCCTGATTGAATTGACCTACCTAATGATTGTGGCACCAGTTACGAGGGAACTAATAGATTTAAGTTTGAATTAATTTGTTTATTGGTATACATGTTGTAGATTTTAAGTTGTTTAGAACTTACATTGATTTGTTTAATTGTACTAATTTGGAATTTGTTTGTGTGATGCCTTTTTAACTTTGTTTAGCATTTAATTGAATTGTTTACTTTGTACTAGATTATTCTATTTGCTTAGTAATAAGGATAATGTAAGTTCTATTGTTTGTGAGTTTGTGAAGGCGCATCTCCACCGCGTTTATTGGCGACCCTGTTGTTTAACTTTGTGTATTTGAATGTTCGCCACCGCGTTTGTATGGTTGAGGTGGCCCTCAATTCTCGACCCCTCTGCTCGCTTGTCAGACCCAACCGACTAAGGTTGATACTGCTTTAGCAAAAAATTTGATTTGTATTATTGAATTGGCGTCGAGGACGCATTGTTAACTTGCTATATGGGTCTGACAGGGTCACAGAGTGATCGATGTCATGGTTGGAGATTCGTTTTGCAGCCAGCCGGGCCTATCATTGCAGGCCTACTTGTTATCGGTGAACCCAATTCCATGGGTTCACAGGCGGGGGTGTTCGCGCCGGAATGCGGCGCTGAACGCTGAAGTGTGGTTTCAGCATGCTCTATGCCAGGTGGCATGGATCTAGGAAATGCGATGGCCCGGGTGGCGCCTCTGTCGCCTTTTTTGTCTATTTGCGACTATGAACCTGACACCTAATGTCACTGAAAAAAAGGGTTGGCAACTTGAAGCCGTGCTGAAAGCATGGTGATTTTCACGACGCGAAGTCTTATTTGGGGTGAAATCAGCGTTAATCCGGACTAAAGTGACCCGTTTTGTTACGCTATTTAATTGAATTGAAACACGCAATTGGTGCCCTGCGAGCGCGCGTGTGTGGCGATTTTGGACCGAACTAAGACGATTTTGTGAACATTGTGTCGGCGCCAACCTCCTCTCAGAAACTTGCGCGCCCACGCGTGGAGTCAGCGGCCCACGCCTATATAATACACTAAACTGACCCCTTACACACTACATAACACCACTCCACAACTTTACCTATCTTGAGGCTGAAGAGAAGACGCTCTAAGCGGTGAGTGGTTTACTGTAGTTTAAGTTTGTGACCACCCGGTCCTTTCTTGTAATAGGCAACTTCAACGAGGGACCCCATATCTTTTGTAGGGTGAGATAGCTAGCCCAGAGCCCCCTCATCCGACCATCGACTCAGCCGGGCTGCTTCACCTTCCTATGGGCCCGAGGGTGGAGTCGAGTACCCTTGAGGGCTGAGCGTTGGCCTAAACACCCGTAATCGGAGAAATAACAAAATTCATAATTGACCTTAATACGCGCTTTCGCATGTTCAAAATCGCCATTTTAGCATTTCCACAATTTCCAATATAACATAAAGCTTTTTTCTCTCATTACGAGTAAATATTGTATTCCGAGGACAAGAGTTTGAGCTGAATACACTGAAAATGAGCTCCCGGGTATTCGCAAACAAATTTTAAGAGATTTGTAATCACTGAGCAAAATTGCTTTCCCCGAAGATTTTTTTGAAAACAAACAATGGCGCAAATGGAGCATTCGAAAACATTTTCACAAGGAAACGAACGGGACCATGACAAATCACACAGGCCACGCACCCGCTCCGGGACACGACCCTGGGAATTAATTCACCCCATTAAAATATACTCGAGAGTTTTGTTCCGAAGCAATTCCGGCTGATATATTGAGTCGGCGGGGACACTACTTGTTCAACTTTTATGTAAGCTAAGAAAAAATACATTATTACATTTCAACTAGCTTTTGCCAGCGGCTTCGCTCGCATTGATTTTTCAAACCCCTATTTTATCCCCTTAGGGGTTGAATTTTCAAAAATCCTTTCTTAGTGGATGCCTACGTAATATAATAGCTATCTGTATGCCAAACATCCCGATCTGTCCAGTGGCAGTGGTTTGAGCTATGCGTTTATAGATCAGTCAGTCAGTCAGTCAATCAGTCAGTTAGTCAGTCAGTCACCTTTTCCCTTTATGTATTTAGATCATAAATAATAATTATTGAATTGTGCATTATAATTTCTTTTCAGAAAAATACACTTTGCTAAACTTAAAGATCAAAAGGCACTATGCAATACATTTATTTTAAGATTTACTAAACTAATACTACTATACTAATACTACTAATACTACTATACTAAACTAGGCAACGTCTTATCTGGGTAATGAAAAGCACCAATGAATAAAATATCAAAAAAAAAAATACAAAAATACTTTGTGTCAAGTCTTTTATGGCCTTGATACTTTAGGTTACGAATTTTTCCCATCCGTTTGTTCGCTGAATGAATTACTAGGAATGCGTTTACTGAGGTCAGGCGCGAAGAGAATAATAAAAGATGTTTTCGTTTAATATTTAAATAGGAAAGTCTATTTTAAATTAAACTCAAATGATAAATTTAAAGGCCAGCGTGGTGGACATTGTGATTCCAGGTCCTCAACTACATTACCTATGCCAAAAAATCACGTCGATCTTCAGATCGACAAAAGACAAAGATCGTAGATCTACCCTACAGGGTAACAAAACAATAAACTTTCGTAACATCAAAATAATATTTGTCTATGGTTCCGTAATAAACGTACCTATATCAAGTAGTAAGCGAACACCTGCCAGCCCTGATTGCATCCGACCTTGATCACCCGTTGTGGGAGCTGTAATTCCGATTGTTATTCTTTGTATACACACCGTTACTTGCACAATGTATATTATTATAAGCCGCCTAGAGCTAGAACACACTGATAACATCTCTACTGTTTATGATATTATGAAACAAGCAGCGGCAATACCTACTATTAAGATCATATTATAAAAGTGCCAACGGAATTATAAAAGACATGACATATATAATTTATTATATTGAGATTAACTGCTAACTAGATCTGTTAAAACAAGTTAAGTATCTTATAAAGAGATGCCCTCGATATCGTCCGCCTAGTTTTAGTTTTTTTATAATCCCGTAGGATCTCCTTGCTATATATGCTTGCAAATTGCAATATATGCATACAGCAATGCAGTGCTTGCTTGCTTGCTATATATATGCTATATATATTGTGTCTGCCCGTCGTAACGTGAATTGAATTGTAGTACTTTTCTTTTTTTTTGGAACTTCCCCTCATTGTGGAAATATTATATTTTATTCTAACAAAGTTGCATAGGTTAAATCGGCTTGGCATCCAGCTGCCCACAAGATAGTATAAAAACTTATTACAATGTAATATCTTCTATTAATATTGTAAAATGATTATTTTCAAAAGAGCAACTGCTGAGTTTCTTGCCGGCTCTTCTCAGCAGAATCCGCTTTCCGAACCGGTGGTAGAATCATGACTTGTCATAAGAGCCACAGGTTGGCCTACGTGAAATAAATAATTTTGAATTGAATTGAATATACATTTTCGTATTCCAGGATAAAAATTATCCAATGTGTTTTCTCAATATACAAGCTGGATATTGTGAGTGCTGATCTGAGGGCCAATAAATTACGAAAATCGGATGCAGAAAATCGGGCAAAGTGGGCTAGAGCATGCCGGAAAGCGGACCCCACCTAGTGGGATAACGCTTAGTCGAAGAAGAGACTCAGTAATGGATGATATTAGGTTACTAGGACTGGCTGTTTTAATGTTAGCAGTAATACGTTCCAATACTTACCAATTTAAAAACTTTGCGGTTGGTTTAGTGAGTAACCTTGACATTATTTTCTCATCAAAATTAAATAAATATACTTACATAAAATTCAGTATAATATATATCAATTGTAATTAATAATTATTAATACAAATTACGTAAAAAGTACAAAAATGATATTTCCTACTAAAATATTAGCCATTTTTATAACAAGTTGGTAAACGTAACACATTACACAACTCATACAGTGTCTTGAAAGTTTCAAATAAGAAAACAAGTTCTTATTTGAAACTTTTAAGATCAAAGTTAGATTAAGTTGGTTTATTCTACGGTCGACATCATCACTACACTAGCGGCACGCTATGATGGCCGGTTTGACACATTACAATAGTGATGTGGAATGTCAATTTATTCTCGAACAAAAAACAATTAAGTTTTGTTTTTGTACCTGATTAAATAGGTTTAATAAAACAAAAATGTATATGTTTATTTAATTTATTTGAACGAACTGAATATTTGAATGAAAATGAATATACATACTTTATATGCACACAAGAAACATATGAATACAAAAGATACCAAAAAAGGTGCCACAAAAGGCCATAATTAATCAGATTCGTCCATACTACTATTTTCACTGTCGTCACTGCTATCATCACCTACATTAATAATTATATGTTCGTTTTCTATAATATTATCTATTTTCACATCTCTTTCATAATCTTCCCTTATTAATTTAACAGTATTCTATTCACAACCTTTTCCCAGTCTCCTTTAGTCACATGTTCACAAGCTTCTTCTAATAATTTTAGCATTTTTTTTGTGGTAAATGGGGGTTCTGTATTGTGTCTTGCAGCATATCCCTTAATTTGAGCCCACACCAACTCAATCGCATTATACTCACAATGGTAAGGCGGTAACCGTATAACTCTGTGCCCATGTTCTAATGCTATTTCGTCAATGACGTATCGGATCTTGGTTGGTTTGTTTTCTTTTAAAAGACGTACTAATTCCGCTTTTAACATATTCATGTTTGCATCTACGCCATTTTTACGAAGCCATGCGACGATATCAGCTTTCTTTTGGGATTTGGCAGGTGGCTTGTCAATTTGCATCGAGTGGTATGGGGCGTTGTCCATAATTATAATAGATGGTTCAGGGAGGCTACACAACATTGAGGTAAACCATTCAGTAAACTTTTCTCCATTCATGTCTTCATGATAGTCTCCAGTGGTTTTTGACGCAAAAGCCATGAGAGAACCTTCGACAAACCCGTTGATGGTTCCGGCGTGACAAATTATAAGTCGCGATCCTTTTCCTACAGGAACTTTGGAAGTAGATGCTGCTGTGTCATCGTTCCAAGAACGGCCTACAGTATGGTTAGCATTAAGCCATGTTTCATCCAAGAACACAACATTTTGCCAATTTTTGATTTCTTTCACTTGCCGTAAAAAAGTATACCTTGCCATCGCTATATCAAATCTTTCCATCAATATTTTGCGTTTGTTACATTTTTTGTATCGAAATCCAATGGTCTTCAAAATCTTCGTTAAAGAACTTTCCCCACCGAAGAATAATCCAGCTTCCTTCAGTGAATGCACCAACTTTTTTCTTGTTGGATACTCCTTCTGTAAATAGTAGCCGTAAACATGTCTTCGGATAGCATCGGCATCAAAGCTATCGATGCCTACGACTGGTTTTGCTCGTTTTCTCTTTTTTGGTGTGTGAAGTTTATTTTCTTCTGTGCCAGTCTCGCCATATTTTTTTTTAGTTATCCGTCTAACAGTTCGTTGTCCAATATTAAGCGCATCAGCTACGCGTTCAACCACTGACGTTATAGGTAAAATTGGCCCTCCATTTTGAGCTTCACGATCGAAATAGTTACGAAGGCGTATTACGAACTCACGTGTCTGACTATTTAGAACAGTTCTCTGCGTACGTTCGGTCATATCGACGAAATCCACAACAAAGGGCTTGAACAGAGTCCAAATTAACGAGCAAGGGTCAACAGTAATGCAGTATCAATATTTGAAATCCAAAGCCAGGTCAAAACTATATCACAATCGCATTGCACTGACAGTTTATACTTTTCGAAGCAACGTCAATTCGAAACTGCTTTGTTTTGCATTGAGCATTGACGCGAGTTTGCCGGAGGTAGTAGTTGTGCTAGCCAGCGATCCTATGTGACGATCGTATTAGATTCCATTTTTAAAAATTTTCAATTTAGAAAACCAAATGCCGAGTTGTGGTATATATCATATAAAAATAAAAATTTTACCTTTTGTATGAAACAGCTGATATTTTTGCGATTTCAGAGGTTTGTCCACATAGTGAAAATTGTTCATATTCACAAGTACATTCACCCCTTAAATGGTGCAAACTGATTTTTCTACACTTGTATACATTTTAGAAATCAATTTAATAAATAAATTTTGAGTCCTAAACCTAAAACTACATTCGATAAAATTTATGAATCTCTGCACATCACTATCGTCAATAAAGTAATACAATTATTTCCTTCAAAGTCGTTATCAATTAATACGGAACTTCATGAGCGGACAAACGTCAAACCGGCCATCATAGCGTGCCGCTAGTTTAAGTTACCCTAAGCATTTCATGCACATTATGATGACTAATTTGTGAGCAAGTCACGTCACGTCCGTCTCGATAATCTGACTGGACGCTTTCAATTAAAGATTTTTATATAAACCTGTGAAGATGATATTGCATTAGAATGCCTTAATTTATGATGCCTTACTTTGTCCTAAAAAGCTTACAAATTGCAAAAACCAAATTTTTGAATTTCGCGGGCAGACTCGTATTAAATAATAATCAACCTATCCTTAGGCTGGAATCACATCTGTGCGCATTGATTCGCATTTTGTCCATAATATAAGGCTGGAATCACATCTGTGCGCATTGATCCACATTTTGTAAGCATTTTGTCCATAATATAAGGCTGGAATCACATCTGTGCGCATAGATTCGCATTTTGTCCATAGAAAACTGTCAATTTTCATTTCTAAAAATTCTAAAAAAGGAGTAAATAATGGAATAAGGTAGACTACTTCTATAGCTCCATGAACCTCCCGTCTCAACCGTAGTCGTAATTCCTAGTTCCATGTCCCAAACTTAGATCATAGATTGAAGAGATTGAAAAGAACTGCAGGGCAACCGGCTAAGAAATATATCAATCATTAAAGGACATCATCAATGTCAAAACATGGTTTTGGCTCCACATATCATTGATACAGTCCATAAAGGATCGTTGAGGACAAAAAAATGTTTTGACATTGATGCAGTACACTATCGATACAATTTTTGTATGAACATTGCTGAAAATTGGTTCCACGTAAGACTTGTGAAGTAAGATGTCGTTAAGGACTACGACAAAAGTTACGTCAAACTAGGCTTTCATTGATACAAGCCGTGA
This sequence comes from Oeneis ivallda, assembly GCA_029955525.1. Classification (NCBI taxonomy): domain Eukaryota; kingdom Metazoa; phylum Arthropoda; class Insecta; order Lepidoptera; family Nymphalidae; genus Oeneis; species Oeneis ivallda. The sequence continues at coordinate 48,068 of JARPMR010000047.1, read as the reverse complement.
GGTGTTCTTATCGGTGACATAAGGTGTCCACTAATCGTTTTACTACTCATATTTTCTGTTAAGTGTTTTAAAAAGCTTTATTAAATAATTTTTCAAATTAGCAAAGCAATTAGTAGTATTTTAAGAAGTATGTTTAATGTTAAAATCATTGAAGAATAATTTCTACAGTCTATTTGGGGAGAGGTTACCATTATACGTAAACAATTATGGCGTCAGATCACGTGATTATATTTTCACTGTACTAGTGATGCGAAACATTGGCAGACAAGTTGAGAATGAACGATTGATTGAATGAATACATTCTTAAATCGATTATCAATACATACTATTTAATATGATATTCTTCTGAATTGTGATGTTGGAAACGATATTATTAAGACCTTTCAATACGGATCCTATAATTTTAAATATTCAAATTTGTAGCTAACTGTAAATGTTACATAAAATATTATGTTTGAATTAATTTTAATTTATTACATATTAAATTTATTTATTAAATGGTTTGTCCTTACAATATTTTATTTTTATTATTATTTATATTATACTATTATTTTTATTATATTTGTTATTACAATCCTTCTCCTATTATGATTGTCGAATTATTCGACTTTATAAATCATTCGAACTGATCGAATGATTTACCATGATTAGTAACTACTTTAAACTACTTGACAATTTTGAAATAGATTTATAAACTTAAAGAATCAGGTTAACATTCCAATCGTACAATTGAAACCATTAGTTAAAGTCTCCACTTCTTTTCCGAGAATCCGAGTCGTGAATAATGTAGTAGGCATGTAGGCATTTCGACTAGCCTGAACTGACATTTCGCACTGAACAACTTTTTTTTTTTTAATTCGATGACAAGCTAGTCCTTGACTGCGATCTAACCTGATGGTACGATGCAGTCTAAGATGGTAGCAGGCTAACTTGGAAGGGGTATGGCAGTGAACATTTAACCCATACCCCTAATTGGTTTCTACACGCCATCGTGCCGGAACGCTAAATCGCTTGGTGGCACGTCTTTGACGGTAGGGTGGTAACTAGCCACGGCCAAAGCCTCCCACCAGACCAGACCAGAGACATATAATTCAGAAATTATAAATTCCCAAATTGACCCCGCCGGGAATCGAACCCGGGACCTCCCAGTTATAAGACAACAGCGCTCACCACTGAGCCAGGGAGGTCGTCAACGCAGTCGAAACATGATGAGTAATTAAAATACTAATAAGTAGTCGTCATTCGATTATGAGCATTAATATAATACTAATGTTCAATTCGAAAATGTGTACATTAGTAGTTGTAAATTATTCGAATAGTCAGATCATTCGCAGTCACGCATCGCTAACCGGTTGCCATTTGCCTTAATACACGGATCTACGAGCGTAATAAATACGACTTCCGATTTTACAATCGACTAAGCTCGTTCTTATCATTCATTCTATGGTTCACGTTTTTTTTGCAGCACTAGGGATTTGTTCTATTTCATATGTCAAACACAAACTAGGCTATTAGTCTGTGTTTTTTTTTTCCGATGGTGACTAGATTAATGCTAAAATAATATCGTAAACTGCATAGTTTGAAGTACATTTGTGTTTAATATAAACTTAAAAATGTTTTGCTTCGGGAAATAAAACGTTTGTGAGTGATTTATAGCGCGAACAGTGAAAATAGTGTTAGCAAAACTGAAATGTCCTGTCCGGTATGTTTTGTTTACATATAATGGTAACCTCTCTCCAAATAGACTGTAGATTTAAAGGTTACTTTTTGACACTTTCTTAAGTTTACGGATAGTTTAAAGAGCATGGAACTAGGAATTACGACTACGTCTAAGTAAAGAGTAATCTCTGGTTTGCCGTCTGAAAGTTTGATACGAAGTATAAAGTTTAAAAATCTGAAACCATAAAAATAGTTTGGTGTTTGGGTGGCATCAAACTCGCAGTTGTTATCATTGTTGGATTAATTAACGTAGTCGTAATTCCTAGTTCCATGAACTAGCCGCATAAGGTATGTACCTATAGGTATTACGTACGACTTATGGCACATATTTATATTAGCGGCACGCTATGATGGCCGGTTTGACGTTTGTCCGCTCATGAAGTTCCGTATTAATTGATAACGACTTTGAAGGAAATAATTGTATTACTTTATTGACGATAGTGATGTGCAGAGATTCATAAATTTTATCGAATGTAGTTTTAGGTTTAGGACTCAAAATTTATTTATTAAATTGATTTCTAAAATGTATACAAGTGTAGAAAAATCAGTTTGCACCATTTAAGGGGTGAATGTACTTGTGAATATGAACAATTTTCACTATGTGGACAAACCTCTGAAATCGCAAAAAAATATCAGCTGTTTCATACAAAAGGTAAAATTTTTATTTTTATATGATATATACCACAACTCGGCATTTGGTTTTCTAAATTGAAAATTTTTAAAAATGGAATCTAATACGATCGTCACATAGGATCGCTGGCTAGCACAACTACTACCTCCGGCAAACTCGCGTCAATGCTCAATGCAAAACAAAGCAGTTTCGAATTGACGTTGCTTCGAAAAGTATAAACTGTCAGTGCAATGCGATTGTGATATAGTTTTGACCTGGCTTTGGATTTCAAATATTGATACTGCATTACTGTTGACCCTTGCTCGTTAATTTGGACTCTGTTCAAGCCCTTTGTTGTGGATTTCGTCGATATGACCGAACGTACGCAGAGAACTGTTCTAAATAGTCAGACACGTGAGTTCGTAATACGCCTTCGTAACTATTTCGATCGTGAAGCTCAAAATGGAGGGCCAATTTTACCTATAACGTCAGTGGTTGAACGCGTAGCTGATGCGCTTAATATTGGACAACGAACTGTTAGACGGATAACTAAAAAAAAATATGGCGAGACTGGCACAGAAGAAAATAAACTTCACACACCAAAAAAGAGAAAACGAGCAAAACCAGTCGTAGGCATCGATAGCTTTGATGCCGATGCTATCCGAAGACATGTTTACGGCTACTATTTACAGAAGGAGTATCCAACAAGAAAAAAGTTGGTGCATTCACTGAAGGAAGCTGGATTATTCTTCGGTGGGGAAAGTTCTTTAACGAAGATTTTGAAGACCATTGGATTTCGATACAAAAAATGTAACAAACGCAAAATATTGATGGAAAGATTTGATATAGCGATGGCAAGGTATACTTTTTTACGGCAAGTGAAAGAAATCAAAAATTGGCAAAATGTTGTGTTCTTGGTTGAAACATGGCTTAATGCTAACCATACTGTAGGCCGTTCTTGGAACGATGACACAGCAGCATCTACTTCCAAAGTTCCTGTACGAAAAGGATCGCGACTTATAATTTGTCACGCCGGAACCATCAACGGGTTTGTCGAAGGTTCTCTCATGGCTTTTGCGTCAAAAACCACTGGAGACTATCATGAAGACATGAATGGAGAAAAGTTTACTGAATGGTTTACCTAAATGTTGTGTAGCCTCCCTGAACCATCTATTATAATTATGGACAACGCCCCATACCACTCGATGCAAATTGACAAGCCACCTGCCCAATCCCAAAAGAAAGCTGATATCGTCGCATGGCTTCGTAAAAATGGCGTAGATGCAAACATGAATATGTTAAAAGCGGAATTAGTACGTCTTTTAAAAGAAAACAAACCAACCAAGATCCGATACGTCATTGACGAAATAGCATTAGAACATGGGCACAGAGTTATACGGTTACCGCCTTACCATTGTGAGTATAATGCGATTGAGTTGGTGTGGGCTCAAATTAAGGGATATGCTGCAAGACACAATACAGAACCCCCATTTACCACAAAAAAAATGCTAAAATTATTAGAAGAAGCTTGTGAACATGTGACTAAAGGAGACTGGGAAAAGGTTGTGAATAGAACTGTTAAATTAATAAGGGAAGATTATGAAAGAGATGTGAAAATAGATAATATTATAGAAAACGAACATATAATTATTAATGTAGGTGATGATAGCAGTGACGACAGTGAAAATAGTAGTATGGACGAATCTGATTAATTATGGCCTTTTGTGGCACCTTTTTTGGTATCTTTTGTATTCATATGTTTCTTGTGTGCATATAAAGTATGTATATTCATTTTCATTCAAATATTCAGTTCGTTCAAATAAATTAAATAAACATATACATTTTTGTTTTATTAAACCTATTTAATCAGGTACAAAAACAAAACTTAATTGTTTTTTGTTCGAGAATAAATTGACATTCCACATCACTATTGTAATGTGTCAAACCGGCCATCATAACGTGCCGCTAGTTTAAGTATTATTCAATAATAATTTGCGCCTGGGTAAGTGGGTAAATTCTGTCTGTGATGCGGGAATAAGTTATAAAGGTGTTTGTGTGTAAGAAGTATCTTCCTACTTAAATAAATATTGCGTATTATATTATTTGCAGATATTAAATATTTAATTCAAGAGAAATTATTATTAGCTATGGCAATTATTAATTATTTCAATTGGTATAACGCAGTCAAATAAGGAAGACTGCTATAGCCGTATAGATTGCTAGATTATCATAGATGTTCAAATTAGTCGGATTATACGTATGACCCACCACTATAGTATCGATAGTCACCTGATTGCGACCTATTGCTACACTCCTGAAAAAGCTTACGCGGTACCGGTTATAAGGACTGTAACGATAACGATCCTTAAGGATATTTTTGGATGTGAGATGTGAGACAATAGTTACGTGGTCGGGCTGCTGTTTCTAACCCAACGACAATAGAAACTTGGCTCCAGCTGTCAACTCAGCTCCCTCCAAGCAGAAATGTCAAAATGGCGTCAACGCAGGACGCTTGGTATATTTCTTTACTTGGTTTAGCAGAACATTTCCGTACATCAAATCCTCCTGACATAAAAAGTTGTATTCAGTGCCTTCAAGCCGTATTTAATTTCAAACCACCACAGAGGGTCGAGGCCAGAACACATTTACAACTTGGAAATATCCTTTTGACACACACCAAAAACATCGACTTGGCGAGAACGCACTTGGAACAGAGTGTAAGTTTTTTTTGTTATATTATTACTTATTTAGTGAGCTTTGAGACTTGTTAGGTACGTTATGTATTGACCTAATTGGTTGATGTAATTGTTTTTCTATATCGGTTTATGTCGGTGAGATACACAGATAGGATGTAAACAGTGTTGTTGAAGTGGGTCATGTAGTGTTTTCGTTGCAGTGGTGTTTGTCTCAGACGATCAACGGGTTCGATGATGTCAAGTTCGAAGCGGCGAGTGTGCTCGCAGAGCTGTTCGAACAGCAGGGCCAGCCAACTCACTCCAAACCAATACTGCGGAAGGCTATTGAACTATCACAACACAGTGTTTACTGGCACTGCAGGCTTATATTCCAACTAGCAGTGAGTATTCGTAGTTATTCTCATTTAATATATATTAATTGAGCAAAATTCATTGTCATTAAAACCTTGATAGCCTGGTTGGTCTACTTATTTGGCTATAAAGCATGAGGTCTAGGGTTGGAGTCCCTGGTTGAGATTTATGTGTCTTTTATGAAACTGTCAGCAGCAGTAGAAGTTGGGAATCTTCATTAGAAATTGCAAACATTGTTATACACATATATTTTCTTCTTGAAAATTATTTTAACACTAAAAAAAAGTCAAATTGAAGTACAGGAGAGCATCGATTATCCGATCTAATTTGGGGGACTTGGGTGTTTGGAAAACCAGTATTTTTGGATAATTGAACTGTATTGATTCAGCCATACATATTTACGTACAAGTGAATGAAAACCATATTTACATATTTTATATCTTTAATGATAAATAGGAATTAAACAAAAAAAGTGCATTCAATCTTGTAATAAAACATGTACATACGTCAAAGACATACATACTAGGTACGATTAATGCTTAAAAAAATGTTGCAACAAGGGCGCAAAAAGGGTGTAGTAGTCGTTCGGTTGATCGATGTTTGGATAATCAACGCTCAACTGTTCTTTTCTTTTGTTGATTGATTAACCATAATATCATTTTCATTATATTGAGTGTAATTCATTAATATCAATGCTGCTGATTGGTGTGAAGTTTAATCATTAGTTTAATGACATTTTTCTTTTTAGCAAATCCATGCAACAGAGAGGGAATATGAAGTGGCAAGCAGTCTCCTAGGAGTAGGGGTTGATTATGCACAGATTTCCAATGCTGCATACACAAGAGTACTGTTCTTACTCAGTAGGGTTATGGTAAGTGAAGAATTTTATCTAAATTACATAAATTGGGCATAGCTATGCAAAAACGTTCCAACCTACAGCAAGTTTTCAGTCAGATTGTTGCTGTTTTAATTGTTTTAGCTACAAATATGTTACTCATTGTGGGCTGGAACATTGGAAATAAAAGAATAATGACGTAAGGACTGGAATGTTCTTACTATATGATAAGGGTGTCTTAAAAAATAGCCTCATGCTATTAAGGGTTGTTACCTGGAACCCAAATCTGATGTTATTGTATTACGTTTATATTTGGTTGCAACCTGTTTTGTGTAACTTTTCAATAAATAAATAAATTAACTCAATTTTGACAGTCTTTTGGGTTCGTTCAAAAACGTTCGTTTTTGCATAAATACGTCCAATTATTATATAAAGAATGGTTATCTAAATTATACCAAGAATGTTAAAATAATACCAGGAATGATTATCTGAATTATATAAGGAGTGCTTAACTAAATTATACAAGGAATGCTTAACTAAATTATACTAGGAATGTATCTGAATTGTTACTCAAATCAAACTGAATAACATAAATGTTGCATTGACATTGCAATCCATTTGAGAATTAAAATTAAAAACATATAATCTCTGAAATGTATAAACTAGTACTACAAACTTGTAGTAATAGTAGATTGATTTCCATTTTTATTTTTTGACTGTGAAACCACTTTCAAATTCAATATTTTTTTTTTGAATTATACACATATTTTATTTATTGGATAGAAGCAGGCGTTATATTGCGGAAGTTCATTATTACCAAGAAAAGGTTAGAATTATTTTGCTATAATCCTATTTCTTGACTAGACAAGTGTTGACTAGACAATGATGTCGGGGAGAAACATACTTCGAAATTAGTGTAAAAGTCTTGTGTGGTGGTGGTATTGCTTGCTTAGGAACTTTGCTTTCTTGCTTGCTTGTGAAGGTGAACGGTGCTTAGCTTGTTACTGCATATATGACCATACAGATTTTTTCTGTTGGTGGATTATAGCAAAATAATTCAAACTTTTTCTTGCTTACATATTTTATTCTAAAGGCATAATATTTTCATGAATTAATTTTTTGAAAATTATTTGACAGTATGAAAATGGCATCTTTCTAGCCACATTTATCAAAATCTATAAAATATCGTACCCTTATTGCAAAAACCGATTATCTGCACCAAAATTTGAGCGAAATGTTTTTGAGTTATAAGTATTTGAAACTTTAACGACAAAAAAAATAATTATAATGATGTCAATTTTTAAAAGCTAATCGTTTTTATAAACAAGAAACTATTCAAGAAATGTTAAGTAGGTCAATAATTGAAAAAAACTTACTAGATTTTCTTTAAAAAGAAGAAAATAATCGGTAAGGAGCTCATTTAGTTGGTTTTTCCTGAATGTAGAAAAACTACCATATTTTCAAAATTACCCTTCTGGTAGTTCTATTGGCATTTTTAATTAAATCACTTGTTTTAAATAATAATAATCATCAAGACAAAAATCGTTTTGGTTCAACTATAGCCAGTATAGGCGTAAAATAAATATCTTTAGTTGCTTTTGGCTGAAGGTAAAGTAGATTATTTAACTTTGTGTGTAGGTACTAACTGCAGCGCCCCGCGTTTTTACCTGCGTAGTTCCCATTCCCGCGACAAATGGGCAAATTCAAATAGCCTACGTCATTCGTAATAACCTCAGTTATCTTCAAAAGAAAGTCCCGTTGAAATTGGTTCAGCCGTTCCAGAGATTAGCGCGTTTAAACAAACAATTTAATTTTATCATATTAGATAAATAGCTGTGCCCCGCGGCTTCACCCGCATATGTCCCGTTCCCGTGGAAACTTCGGAAAATACGATAAGTATAAGCCTTCCTTTTGAATCACTCTATCTATTGATGAAAATCGCTTTAAAATCCGTTGCGTACTTTAAAAGATCTAAGCGTTCATACATACATACATACGAGTTCAATTAATACATACAGAAGGACAGACGGCGGGAAGCGACTTTGTTTTATACTATACTATCGATTTAATTAAAAAAAAAATACTTTGACAAAATCTTTATTAAAAAAAACTGTTTAGTCTTTTAGGCTAGACGTAATGTGTCATCAGTGTCAGAGAGAGTTGCAGCAATCGATCAACACTGCTATCTTTAGTAGCCAGAGACTGGAAATCACCCATGATACTCTTCCGGTATTACACTTTTATTGAAAAGATTAATCAGATCCTTCTTCTTAACCCATCAACATCGTCAGTTTATTCGTCTGAAGGACCTAAAATTTAAACAATCATTGGAAATATATTTAAAGAGAAACTTAAGATCGGCTAACTTGGCAGGTGCTATTTGGCTTTCCATTAGGCCATAAAAGCTACAAGTCTGTTTGGTCTATCGATTGTACTTCTCCTTTTTTATATGAATAGGGAGGAAACGAGCAGGCGGGTCACCTGATGTGAAGTGATTACCGCCACCCATGAACATTTATGGTAGCATCAGAGGCACCACCAATGCGTTGCCGGCTTTTCAGGAGTTTGTTGGTCTGCCCCTTGTATAACCCCATGTTGTAATTAAGTGGGAACACCATCGAAGGGAGTTGGTTCCACAGTTTGGTAGTGTATGGAAAAAAATTCTGACACAGTGGACGGTAGAAGTGCTCCAGGCACCCAGGTGGTGAGGGTGAAATTGCATTCGGTGGCGTGCGGTGCGGTTGTAGAATAGAGAGGGTGGGATAAGGTCAATAGCTCTTCAGAACACTCCGTTATGTTATAGCAGATAGAATATGCAGAGAGAGCTAACGTCTCTGTGGTGCTCCAGACTTTCCAGTGAGCAAGTTAATTTGGGATTCTCTTTTGTATCCAGTCAAATGGAAGGAGTTGATACTGAGGTGCTCCAGCCCAAAGGTGAGAGCAATTCTCCATGACTGGTGTGGGTGGGCTTGCGCTTTATAGAGTAGGAGCCTGTAATCGGGCGCAAAGTACCGCTTTACTGTGTTGAGCACCTCAAGTTTTTTAGAGGCTAATTTAACTTTTCCTTCCCAGTGATCCCGGAACTGGACTTTGTTCGAAATGCGAACACCAAGAATCCCAATGCTATTGGAAGGGGTGAGAGAAATGTTCCGAAAGAGAAGAGGTGTGGTGAAGGGAGTATTTTTGGCGGTGTTTTACAAACTTGTGTTTTAGACGGGTTAAATTATACAAGTTTTGTGAATCCTATACTTTCACTTTCTCGAAAGAAGCCTCAATGTCGGACACATGTATGGCTCAGGCCCAGCATTAAGCCAGATAACTGTGCTTGGCCTTTATAAAGAGCATCGCCAGTAGTGTCATCTGCATAGCAATGGATGTTTCTGTTATGCAAAATATCATTGATATGCAGAATAAACAGTGTAGGCGATATCACTGAGCCCTGTGGAACGCCAGCATTCATAGGCTTTATAGGTGCGGAACAAAAACCGTCGACAGCGACTTTGATGCTGCGTCCATGAAGAAAGCTAGGGAACCAATTGCACAGCTTCACGGGAAGTCCGTAGGATGGCAGCTTCGATAGTAAAGCCCTATGCCAAACGTTATCAAAGGCTATAGCGATGTCCAGGCTGACCGCTAGAGCTTCCCCCTTTCTGTCAATAGCATCCGCCCAACTATGCGTGATGTATACCAGAAGATCACCAGCAGATCGGCTGTGGCGATAGCCGTATTGACGATCGCTGATGAACTGGTTCCTAGACTGGGCAGTTGGGTGTTAATAATTTGCTCCATAACTTTGGACAGTAGAGAGGTAATCGCAATAGGCCTGTAATTTGAAGAATCCAAATGGCTTTACTCGGAATTGGGTGATCCAGCGCAGTCTTCCACGAAGATGGAACGGTGCTGGAAGAGTAAGATTGCTGAAACGGACTCATTAAGACCGGTGTTAGCTCAGGAGCACACGTGTTCAACAGCATATATTTTTATTTCGTTAAAATGTTCCAAAACATGAGACACTTTTTCAATTTACATTCCATGAAAACATTTTTTCAAAAACGTTCCCAGGTTATGTGAATCATTACAGCGAAATGATTTATATTAATAAAATACATTATCAAAATAAAAACGTTTCAGAGAGATTGAAGCGTTTTTAAATATTTTTAGCAACGAATGGGTTGTGGTTTGGAATATTGGTTTTTACTATGCAATGAAGAGTGTTTTAGTAGAAAAAATAGCCTAGTGTGTTGTAGTGTAGTTGTAGCCCAGATAAACACTAAAAGTGAACTTTAGTTATTTGTGTTTATTATTTATGTACTTTAACCTGCAATAATTTTAACCAAATATGGTGTTCATTATTCTGCAAAAAGCAACTAATGTTGTTTAGTTTGTTTTACTGGTAGATACATCAGCAATTCCTTGTATCTAAATTAAAGCTAAAACCAGTTACCGTAGGTTAACATGTTTTAACAGAATAATATCGACATAATAATAAATCAAATAACTACACCTGAAAAGTGTTATGATACGAAACATGGTTTTTCTGGTATAGATTTATAAATCTAAAGCATTTAAATGAGTTTAGTTCTTTTTTTAAGAAGATAATTAAATTATACTTGAAGCTAGTTGCTTTTAACTCTAGCTATCTCCGTAAAAAAGCGTCGTAGCAGATAATGGGTTTTACCTGTACCTTCGTCGTGACTAGACGAGTCGATTGATATATTTAACCTAATTTTGGTACAAAAATGCAGATAATCGGTTTTTGCAATAAGGGTACATTATGATAAAAAATAAAAATTAAAGCTTTTTTCCTGTAATTATTCATTTCAGAACTTTGAGAGTATATTTTAATTAAAATAACAGCAATTTATTATCAATTACATTAATAGTCATGAAAGGCTTTACAATTTGTATTCATTCATAAGGAAAATGATAGTAACTGCTGTTGAGAAAACCTGTGACAATGTTGATTATTCACATTCAAGACAGTATAGAATCTACAATCCTTTTGATACAATTAACTTGAATGATTCATAATGATTCTTTTTTTTTTTCTTAATTACCAATATCTTTACACTTTAGAAATAAATAATCTCATAACCATGTAAAATAAAATAGTGTAATTTAAAGTTATTTATCTCATTTTGCTATAGATATGACTATAGCTTTTTAAATTTCCTCCAATATCACTCCAGGTTTTCAAATTGACATGCCAGCTGGTAAAAAACCCCAAAAAATATAGATTGATTGAAAAAAAAATATATATACCCATGTAAAAATCAGATCACTGTTGCTTTATTGCTGCGTGAATGAAAAACAAACAAAATTTTAGCACATACAATTATTTATTTAATAATCTCATTATTTGATCAGCTTATTTATTAAATAAATAATAATTATTCAGCAAAAATAAACTCTATCTATTGTTTCAGTTATTATTAATAGACAAGAAAATCCAAGAAGTGTTACCATACCAGAACCAGGCAGGCCACCTTGTGGAAACGTGGGCTGGCAGCCCACACCAAAAAGAATACCTCAAAGTGTTCTATTTTGTCCTTCAGGTATTTAGTCTTTACTTTACAATAATTAGCAGTGCTCTTCGTAGAACATAAAATTGAGGGAAATTTTATTACACATTGTGTAATTAAATGACAAATAATAAATGTAATAAAAGACACATCATGACTACTCTAAAGATGGCATTGTTCTTTAATACAAATTAATGTGTGTAATCCCTGACAATTTAGTGTAGTTTTGTCAAGTTAATGTTTTATTTTTATATATTAGACACAACAGATTATGACAATACAAAATAAAAATAATACAGCCATGATTAATAACATGCCATTCTCCAATGAGAAACTCAAAATATGACCTACTCCAACTCATTATGCAAGGCAAAATAAATTGCAAACAAAGACCTGGCCGAAGATGAACATCCTGGCTTAAGAACCTTTGCCAGTGGATTAATACGAGCTCACGATCATTGTTTAGGGCAGTAGTGAACAAGATCCAGTTAGCTTTAATGATTGATTGCCAACCTCCGGTAGGAAATGGCTATAGAAGAAGAAGAAGACGACTCTCCAATACAAAATGTGGCTACAAAAGCAGTAAATATTCGCAATTCTCGCGTGGCACCGTGTGGTACGGTCACGGACGTTTTAAATAATTAAAGTTCCATAATGTTAACTCTGAATCTAATTTAGGGCCTACCTACTTCATTAACAAATAAACTATAACTGACTAATAAAATGAACATAGTGATGTTTTGAAAATATTGGCTTTTGAGATAGGCTCTTAAAAGTATATATTAAGGTATCTATTTGTATATAATTATGTATATTATATGTATATTATTATTATATACAAAATATGTATGTATTATTAATATATAAACCCATTTGCAAAAAAAACGGGCGGTTTTAATTTTTTCTCTGTCTTTAAAAAAATGCAATACGAAAGAAGTTTTAATCGTTTGAGTATATTACTGGCACATTGAAAAAGTATCTTAGTGAATAACTAAGTTTGTTCCAAATTCAAATTTAAGATTTAGATGGATCTTTATAAAAATTGCGGTTAATTGCGTATTGTGACGGGAAGTGTTGGAAGATCGACAGATATCTAGAGTTGTATCTAACTTTTAGATAAATCAACTATTGTTGAATTTTCTTATTTCCTTGATATTTTTAAGTCTTGATAACATTATTTAGCGCTCTTTAAGATGGTTGATAGACGATTATCAGCCAGCAAAATTGTAGTGCTGCTTGAAGAAGGTTGTAGTCAATGTTAATTGTCGCAGAGGCTAAGTGTGAGTCATTCGAATGTCCAGAGAACTTGGCAAAGATATCAAGAGACTGGTTCTATCATCAGAAGGCCTGGCTCTGGAAGAAAACCGTGCACAGAAGCTTGAGATGACCGCTTCCTTGTCAACCAGGCGTTGAGAAATCGCAAATCTTCTTATGTCGACCTCAAAAAGACTCTCGAGGAAGTGAGAGATGTGCAAACCAGCCTATGGACGGTCAGGAGGAGGCTTCTCGCTGCCAATATACGCAGTCGCCGCCCGGCCCGTGGCCCTAAATTACTCCAGGAGCACGGGAGTTGCTAGACTTAGCTTCGCTCGAAATTGTGCGACATGGACTCAAGAGGACTGGGGTAGATTATTTTTCGCCGATGAATCGAGAATATCACATGGAGAGGATAGACGTCGCCAAGTACTACAAAGGGCAGGGGAACGTTTTGCAGAAATTTGTTTTGAAGAATGAAGTTGCCAATGAAATTGCTTATTTGTCTAGGTGCCCGTTTTTTTTGCAAAAGAGTGTATATAGCTGTTCGTGCTGATTCACTGATTCACTGACTGATTGATCACCACTCCTGTAAAATTTTGTATGAAAATTTTTTTTTTCACTGATGGTTTCGTATAGAAGACAAAAATTCATTCGGAGGAAAATTATGGACAGAGCTGATGATTGAAGATATCGGAGACAGGTGAGGAGTACGGCCAGGGTATTGAAAATAGGTGGGGGGTGCTCAAACAAATGTCATTTGAAACCTCATGCAATTGGCAGTGAGCTGAAAAAAATCCAAAATGGCGGAAAAAAGATGGCGGCCATACAAATTTCGTTGGTCTCTATCTCGAAGAGTATAAAAGATGCAAGAGTGCTTTTTTTGGCAAAAGATGATCAGGACCCAAAGGTCTACTTGATGAACAGAAAAAAAACTCAAGATGGCGGATTTTTTTTTCATACAAAATATATGGCGAATATTGAAGAGACTAGAAGCTGAGAACTATGCAAGACTTGGATACGGTTCCTTTTCAAAATTTGTTTCTTTAGAAGAATTCTCATTCTGAAAAATAATGAGATATGATGATCGAGGGTGTGGAAGGTGGGTGAGGAGCACGGCCAGGGTATTGAAGATAGGTGGGAGGTGCTCAAACAAAAAATACTCGAAACCTCATCCAATTGGCAGTGAGCTGAAAAAAAATTCAAAATGGCGGATTCAAGTTGGTGGCTATACAAATTTCATAGGTTTCTATCTCGGAGAGTATAAAAGATGGAAGAGTGGTTATTTGATAGAAAATTTTCAGGACCTGAAAGTCCACTTGACGATAGAAAAACCGCGGTCCGCTTGCGGGCCGCGCACCCACGTGCCCTACTAGTCTATATATATAAAAGAAAGTCGTGTTAGTTACACTATTTATTACTCAAGAACGGCTGAACCGATTTGGCTGACAATTGGTGGGGAGGTAGCTCAGAACCAGGAGACGAACATAGGATACTTTTTAATATTATTAATGCGAAAGTGTGTTTGTATGTTGGTTTGCTTTTCAATCAAGTAGCAAAAAAGCTACGGATCGACTTGATTTTTTGCATGGGTATAGTTGAGAACCTGGAGGGTGACAAAGGCTAAGTTTTATCCGGCAAAATCAAAGAGTTCCCGCGGGATTTTAAAAATGAAATCCACGCGGATGAAGTCGCGGGCATCAGCTAGTATATTTATATATTATACTCTTTTTACCCTACTCTTTTGCACACCTACAACTGTTGTCTCACATCTCAAGGTTGACTGGTAGAAAATGCTTTAAAAAAGACAATGCGTCTTTGTACTTTTTACTTTGTACCTTTTGTACTTTTTTGTGCAATAAAGTGTTTAAAAAAAAAAAAAGTAAAATAAGTAAGTTTTGGGACATTAACTGAAAAGTTATAAATAAGACCCTCAGATTTGTTCATTTGTTAGGAATGTTTACATAATCCATTAACAGCCTTATCTGTAATATAAACCAAATAAGGCTTTATTCCTGCTTGTATGCATTTATCAATTTTTATTATTATTTAGGTATGCCACTACCTGATGGCGGGGCAGGTGAAGAGTGTGAAGCCCTGTCTGAAGCAACTACAGCAGAGCATCCAGACCATCATGGCACCCACGTGGCCGGATGACGATGGTAAAGTGGCTTGAAGACATTAAATTCTTCTTTATCAACCGACAGACATCCTCTGCTGCACAAAGGTCTCTTGACTTCCACAAGCGTCGGTCTTGCGCCGCCAGTCTTTCCTGATTTGATCTCTTAGGGATACTCTGAACACCTGCTGAAAAACCCTGATTCTTATGAGGCCCATAGTTAACAACCATGTTTTACTTTTCATGTTTTAAATCATCACTGGCAACACACACAGTTCGTAAGACTGGTCCTCAAGCACTGAATACCCAAAAAAACCTTAAAACGTCTCAAAAAACTTCTCCATCCATTAATTCATCTTTAGCACAATATTATAGCATGTTCACGCTATGTTCCGTGTAGCCGTGTGCGGCAGCGCGGCGGCGGGCGGCGCGGGCGCGGCGTGCGCGGGCGAGTCGTTCGTGTGGCTGTCGCGCCAGCAGCTGTACGTGCTGGTGTACCTGGTGACGGTGATGCACTCGGCGCAGGCCGGCTACATGGACAAGGCTCACAAGTACACCGAGAAGGCGCTCGCGCAGATCGACAAGCTCACCTGTGAGTACCGAGCGCTGAGTACCACATCTTCGTACACTATTACACACTCGCACAAAGACACATCTGGGTAAAGTATATGGACATGTAAAATAACTGCAATCTTACAGTATGCAGTTTTGCAGACAGTTAAGTCGCTCGCCAGTTGCGATGCAGTTATGTCTTAAATTTTGATTACAATAATAGCACATTTTTAATAAACTACTATGATGGCAGCGAGCGAGGAAGTTGGTGAGGTGGCTGGCAGCAGCTCCGGCGCGAGCGGTGCGCGAGGCGGCGCCGCGCTCGCGTGGAGGCTGCGCATGGCGCTGCTGGAGCACGCGGCGCTGTGCAGGCTGGTCGCGGGCGGGAAGGCGCACGCGCTGCACGAGATCGCGCGCGCCGCGCATCTGCTCTCCACGGCGCCTAACGGTACTTGTGACACGCGAGGTGACCCGTTGAACGTTTGAAGGCCCATGGCCTCCGTATAATACAGACAATAAACTCCGTATAAAACAGTAGCAATTTTCAAGGAGTGGTTTGCGCCTGCGACGGGCGCGGGTGCTCGTAGTAGAACCGCGCGGGTCGCGGTCGCCCGAGAGCTTGGTGGCCCTCGCCCGTGGACTCTGTGATCGGTCGCGCGGACGCGGAGCGACGCGACGTAGGCGGGGGGTATTCTCACCTTCCGATGCCGTTTTAGCGGTCCTTTCCCACAACCGCGGTGGCTGCGGGACCACATAAACCTGCGGTGTCGTGAGTATTGAAATAAAAAAGCGGCACCGCAACCACTACGGGCGCGGGTGAGAACCGCGCCGTGAAAACTAAGTCTTAGACTGCAATGTTACGATCATGGAGACCGCAGTTGAATCCCCCCCATCCCGCGCGCTAAAGTGTAACCACGGCCCGTGACTGTTGCAGCGCACTCGGCGGCGGCGCACACGCCACAGCTGCACTGCCTGCTGGGGCTGTACGCGATGTCGATGAACTGCATGGAAGCTGCCGAGGCGCAGTTCCACACCGCCATACACGTGAGTACCTCCAGTGGACAAGTTTCGTACTGTTTATATTACAATTTATTGAGTTGTTTACAGATAAAATATACCCCATTTTCATTTGAACATAACAAGATGCAAGGCAAACAATACACCACGCATACCAAAAGAGTAAACAAGATTTTCATCGTCTCACCCGTTACCAACCCACTACTGGCTTACCAAGGGTTCAGGCCATAGTCCAGACTTTACACACCTTTTAGAAAATTACGGAGAACTCTCTGGCAATCAGGTTTCCTCACGATGTTTTCCTTCGCTGTTAAAGCAAGTGATATTTAATTGCTTAAAATGCACATAACACACACTACACTTTTTAACTCCAAAAAATCAGTGGTGCATGTCTGGCTACTAACCGAATCCCTAGAAAAGAATGCTGAAGTCTAGTCTCACTTAAACACAACAGTTATCAACTTTTGTTTACAGATGTCACAAGAAAGGGACCTATGGATGTTCGCGAAACTGAATCTAGCTATTGTTTACTTACGGGGAAGGAGAGACAATGACTTAGCACAACTGATGGAACAGGTATATTTTACGTTACGTTATGTTCCCTCCAATATGGTTGAGCGAAGCAGCGGCTGGGTCATGCGTCATGCTCGTGAACGAGTGCCGCCGGCGGGAATTGGGTTCCTTTCTGTCTGCCCATCTTAATATGTATTGAATAATTGTAAGTAGTATGCATTTTTGGAACTTCCCCTCATTGTGGAAACACTGGATACATAACATAATATCCATTGTACATATTGTAAACTTATTTTAAAGAGATCAACCGCCGAGTTTCTTGCTGGTTTTTCTCGGCAGAAAGGGCATTCCGAACCAGTGAATTGAATATTTGAATAAAAAATATTTCTATTTTATTACCTATAACCTAGCCTACCTATACCTTCCCTATACATACATAAAGTACTTCACTCTATTTTATGTTTTTACCACAAAATGTTGGAACTACGCATCTGCCATTTTACATGATTAACTCCAAAACTTTCAGAAGATTATAATAATAATCTGCTAAGTAAAAATTGAATACGTACTCTGAAAGTTCGAGTTAACTTTTTGTACATTCAATTTGTGTACTGAATTATTTATATGTCATTTTGATTTATAAAATTAATTTGTAGTACTATTTTACCCTGTATGTATTTTCAATTTTTTTTTTTAATATTAAGTCTTAAAGACTAGGTCTACCAGATTTTTTCTGGCGTTAAAACCGTGGTTATTTTCGTATCCACAATATTTAGCTAATAAGTTTTATTTTGTAATTGTGTTGCAATAAAGAATCCTTTATCTATTTTTGCAGGTGAGGCCAGAAGCATTGCCTGCATATGCACACGGACTTAGAGCTGCTTCGTACTATGTTTTGGGACTACAAGCGTTTTTCCAAGCACGGTATAACGAAGCCAAGTGAGTTATTATTAATGCGCCAATATTTTTATCCACCAGCAAATAAAACTTGCTATAATCATACTTAATTTATAAATGCGAAAGTGTGTTTGTTTGTTAGTTTGTTGATTTGTCCTTCAATCACGCCGCAACAGAGCAATGGATCGACGGGATTTTTTGCATGGATAGAGAGTGACATAGGCTACTTTTTATCCCGGAAAATCAAACAATTCCCAAGGGATTTTAAAACTAAATCCACGCGGACGAAGTCGCAGGCTTCAGCTAGTAATTTATAAATGCGAAAGTGTGATTGTTGGTTTTTCTTTAAATTAAGCAGCAATGAAACAATGTATTCACGATATTTTATGCATGGGTATAGTTTATGACTTGGAAAGTGATTACCTTAGTGATTTGGCTACCCTTTAGCCCTTAAAAATAGAGGATTCCCGCGGGATTTTTAAAAACCTAAATCCTCGCAGACAATGTCGATAAATAGACTGCAAGCCAACTGTGAAATTGCAGAAAGATGCAGTTTATGTAACTACATCGATTTCAGTTAACAAAAACTTCGAACAACTGCACAGTACACATGCAATTGTCTTACAATCTGTGTGCGATTTAATTGCCTCTATCAAGACGCTTAATGTAATCCCTGCAATCTTTCAGGAGGTACCTCCGAGAGACGTTAAAAATGGCCAACGCGGAGGATCTCAACCGCCTCACGTCGTGTTCGCTGGTGTTGCTGGGACACATCTTCCTGTCCATCAACAATTCGCGGGAGAGCATGAACATGGTGACGCCCGCCATGCAGCTGGCCAGCAAGATACCCGACGTGCATGTCCAGCTGTGGGCAAGCGCTATACTGAAAGGTGGGCTTACCATTTTCAATGGCTGCCCGTACACAGTCAATATTATTGTCAATAAAAATATTGAAAATATTTTTTTTATATGAAATAATATTGATCAATCCTTCAATACCCCCCCACACACGCAATATTATTGTTAATATTCGTAAATATTGACAATAATATTGACTGTCTGCGGGCAGTCTATATAGCCAACATAGCCTTTTTCTTCCTAAGGGGTTTGAATGGTAAAAGCATGTTATTATTCATCATTATCAATTGATAACCCATTCCATCAACCCATCAACGGCTCACTACTGAGCAAGGTCTCCTCTCTCCTATCAGCGTGGTAGACTATGGCTTAAAAGGCCATAGTCTACCACGCTAGCCCTATGCGAATTGGCGGACTTATTGTTATTATTAGATAAAACAAAAAAAATCAGCCCTATTCATCCTTGACCCCTAGAGCGATTTCATGTTAGCGTATTTTTTCGCGCGTATAAGCTCGTATCGGCATACGCGTTTACACGCGCGCCACATTTTGCGCTTCAAAAAACCGAACGCGCGTACACGCGCTTATTCCGGCGTACTCGCTCGAACCGGTGGTGCGGACGAACTTGGCTCGCTCTTATATGAGTTGCAAGTGTGTTAAAGGACGCGCATATACGCGCTATTAAAAACGATATTATAGGCGCCGAAAAAACGCTAATCTGAAACTGTACTGCTACCCAGATCTGTACCGGCTAGCGGGCGACACGGAGCGCGAGAACGAAGCATACCAGATGCACTGCAACTTCTCGCAGGCCCTCCTCAAGGATCACTTCCAGGCGACGCAGATGCCCGAACATGCGCTCGTGCAATGGACGAGCGGCCCCCCGCCCGCGCTGCCCGCGCCCCGGGCACCACGCACCCCTCCTAAGCGAGGACACACGCTTTACGACACTAGTGCGATAACGTGCGCCTTACGACACTAGTGTGATCATACATGTGTAGCGGCACTTGAAAGACAATACGACAATTGCGATAACGAGCGCCTTACGACACTAGTGTGATCATACATGTGTAGCGGCAATTGGAAGACAATACGACACTAGTGCGATTACGTGCGCCTTTCGACACTAGTGTGACCATACATGTGTAGCGGCACTGGGAAGACAATACGACACTAGTGTGATAACCAGCGTCTCACAACACTATTGCGACTATACATGTGTAAGGACACTTGTGCAGCAATAAACGCGTTAAAAAACTTGTGTGACCATACACGTGTTATGACACTAGTACGATAATCAGCGCCTTACTAGTACGATTATACACGAGTAATGACATTTTTGTGACACTATATGCTTTAAAACACTTGTGTGACAATACACGTGCTAGGACACTAGTGTGACAATACTCGCGTTATAACACCAGTGCAATAAATTACGTGTTATGGAACTAGTGCAACAATACGAGTGCAGTGAAAATCCACAGTGAACAGTGTAAATACTATGTATAAATTGGGAAATAGGCATTCTGGGATAGACACAGACTCTAAAGACAGCGAAAAATACTGGTGTATCTGCTAACAAGCTGGCAAATCCACAAAACGGGCTTGCCACCATCATCCACCTTGTTACCACTAAAGCTTAAAGCAGTATTTTAATATTGTTTTTTTCATTTCATATGGTCGACATTGTTTCATCACTTGAAAATAGTGCTTTAAGCATTGGTTGCATAGGCCCAGAGTAAATACTAAAGCGATGTATCCACTGGGCAACAAATGCCGCGCAACAAGTTGCTCTACATCTCTCTCAGACACATGTCATGTTTCATTTGGCAACATCATGCATTGTTGTGTAACGTTGCTAAACATATTGAGTATGTTGAGTTGCAGCTTTAATGTTGCATAGTGAAAACATGGCTTTAATGTGATATTTCCGCTATTCTGATTATAGTACACTGGGCGTCTACTTAAAGCCAACAAATAAATTTGATTTTATTACTCTATCCAAAACTGAGAATGTCAAATTTATTCCCCTGTTAAATGTTACTCGGCGATGTTGAAAAAGCCCCTCAATTACATTAAAATTACAGGTTTTTGATCTTTGCTTTTAAGTTTAAACATTATTTTGCGTTTTTTAGCAAACCTTTCAATGTATACCTTGTGTTTTATATAAATGTGATACTTGGAATGTTGCAATGTAAAGGAACTTTTATTTTTGTATTTTTTCGGTCAAATTCCATAGTTAAACAAACTATACTAAACCAGTCAATTATTAGACAGAAATAAAATAAATTCTTTCACTTTCTTTGCATAAATTTCCCTATGTCGACCGAGCGAAGCGAAGGTCTTTGAGTTAACTAGAGCGATTTGCACTTGTCCGTCCGTCCGTCCGTCCGTCCGTCCGTCCGTCCGTCCGTCTGTCAGAGCCTTATAACTTTTGAATTACTGAACGTAATTACTTCAAATTTAGATATAATATGTAAACCGATGGCCTCCAGCCGAAAATGGCTTAAAAAGTTATAAAAATCTTTATTTCAGGGGGGCTCTCATAGAAGCGAATGCGAAGTAAAAAAAAAAATATCGCGTTACATAAAATTGTTACGTATCATTTTAAAGATAATTTTGAACTGAGTACAAAAATATTTTTTTTTTAATTTTTCCCTTAAAATTGACGAAATGGGGGGCTTTCAAAGTGGCGATTTTATACGCTCGCTTGAAGACGCTCCCTAAGAAAATCCGCTATGGATTTTCAAACTGATTTTATGTTTTTAGGTCACTTATATCCTGTACTTGAACAACAAATACTAAAATTATATGAATATTATAAAGAAACGAGATTATTTAATTTTTAATGTACATCAGTAATTCATATAGCATCAACATAGCTTCACAATAATGCTAATAGATGGCGCAGTCAGTAACTATTCCCATGGAACTACGAGTTACGACTAACGACCTATCCCAAAACAGTTTTGCGTCGACCATTATTATTTAGTTACTTATTATAATACAATAATTGTATTGTAATTTTTTTTGTACCATATTATTCAATTAAAATTATTTTTTAGTTAAATTTTAGTTAAATATTGTATATTTTCTATTCGCGTCGATAGATGACGATTTGTACAGATGCCCGTAACCCGGTTTCACTCGTCAGTACCTACATAATAATTCAATGTTTTCACTAACGTTCCCTAACCTTTACGGGCTACCTATAAGTTAGGTGATTGATGTTTTCTGTCAACTTATTTATCACGATCCTGTACGGGACACCTAAAAGGATATTGGGACGGATGTTAGGACTTAGGATTGTATTTAGGAGCTACCTACGTTAAGAGACTCCTACTTAGGGGATGATTTAGGTATGTTTGGTGAAAACGGGCATAATAATAATGTCAATTTTGGTTATCATGTATCGATTGAATGAATAATCATGGGATACCGTTACCGCGAGGTCTCAGTTCGGGGCGAACCACTAGTTATGTAGATAGGTCTACAAACTTATAGTATGCGAAATCGTTCATATTCACGTACAACGCGCGAGTTTGGTGCCAGGGGCGCTCGTGAAAAATCAAACGTATGAAGAGTACAAAAGAAGATTTACTTCGTAAAATCATTTAAATAAATAACGACTCTTGCTACAACACAATAAAGTGCAATTCAGGCTGCACAGTGTTGACTTCAGTCATATTCGCCTAGAAGTTATCTTTCCTTTTCTATCGTGTAATTCTTATCCCTTCGCACTACGTTACCGCAACGAATCGGACCGTCCGGACGGAAACACGCCAGGTACTTGTAGGTTTATACAAAAAAAAAAAATTCGCTGGCCTAGGGTAGTATGTAGGGTAGTATGTATGTACCAATTATAATATTTATGCAATATTTTAATTAAAAAAACGAACAAGAAAAGCGCACTGTCACTACTTCGCGAGTGAGATTCGAGCCTGCGACATCATACACCATACGGTAGAGAAAGCGGCCGCTCGCCCACTGCGCCAAACAGAGCTACTTGTAAATCTCTAAAATGTTGAACGCTTACCGAACGACGGTGTTAGGTTTATTTTCGTTACGGAATTTCTTGATTCTCGGTCGCCGCGCTCAAACTGTTTGTCCTAGTTCAAAGCCCGCGATAAAAGTTATGCAATAGCTTAAAAAAAATTGACAACTGCAAATGTCTTTCTTATTCAAAATTTCAAATATTAACTCAGTCTTTTAAACCTTTGAAACTTATGTCCGGTTCACTACCTATATTCAAGCCATATAGTTTTAGGATTGGTAGCTTAGGCTGGAATCACATCTGTGCGCATCGATGCGCATTTTGTCCATACAAAACTCATTTTTCAAGCCGTGTACCTACGTATCGAAAAGCCGAGCGACTACCAATCCCCTAACTATGATTCAATCTATCTGTAACTTGTTGTTACCTAGCGACCTGGTAAATTGCATGGACTTTTTCACCAAATTACAACGTTGCTGATACTATCCGCGCGCTGAAGGTAGATTGCAGAGAGATTGTATACCTATAGGAGCCTAAGCTTAGTGGCGACGTGGCCAAGATTCACTGTTGCGCACAATGGGATCGTCAGCTGTTATACTTTATGCTTCTTGCACTATACCCGCGGCACGCTATGATGGCCGGTTTGACACATTACAATAGTGATGTGGAATGTCAATTTACTCTCGAACAAAAAACAATTAAGTTTTGTTTTTGTACCTGATTAAATAGGTTTAATAAAACAAAAATGTATATGTTTATTTAATTTATTTGAACGAACTGAATATTTGAATGAAAATGAATATACATACTTTATATGCACACAAGAAACATATGAATACAAAAGATACCAAAAAAGGTGCCACAAAAGGCCATAATTAATCAGATTCGTCCATACTACTATTTTCACTGTCGTCACTGCTATCATCACCTACATTAATAATTATATGTTCGTTTTCTATAATATTATCTATTTTCACATCTCTTTCATAATCTTCCCTTATTAATTTAACAGTTCTATTCACAACCTTTTCCCAGTCTCCTTTAGTCACATGTTCACAAGCTTCTTCTAATAATTTTAGCATTTTTTTTGTGGTAAATGGGGGTTTTGTATTGTGTCTTGCAGCATATCCCTTAATTTGAGCCCACACCAACTCAATCGCATTATACTCACAATGGTAAGGCGGTAACCGTATAACTCTATGCCCATGTTCTAATGCTATTTCATCAATGACGTATCGGATCTTGGTTGGTTTGTTTTCTTTTAAAAGACGTACTAATTCCGCTTTTAACATATTCATGTTTGCATCTACGCCATTTTTACGAAGCCATGCGACGATATCAGCTTTCTTTTGGGATTGGGCAGGTGGCTTGTCAATTTGCATCGAGTGGTATGGGGCGTTGTCCATAATTATAATAGATGGTTCAGGGAGGCTACACAACATTGAGGTAAACCATTCAGTAAACTTTTCTCCATTCATGTCTTCATGATAGTCTCCAGTGGTTTTTGACGCAAAAGCCATGAGAGAACCTTCGACAAACCCGTTGATGGTTCCGGCGTGACAAATTATAAGTCGCGATCCTTTTCCTACAGGAACTTTGGAAGTAGATGCTGCTGTGTCATCGTTCCAAGAACGGCCTACAGTATGGTTAGCATTAAGCCATGTTTCATCCAAGAACACAACATTTTGCCAATTTTTGATTTCTTTCACTTGCCGTAAAAAAGTATACCTTGCCATCGCTATATCAAATCTTTCCATCAATATTTTGCGTTTGTTACATTTTTTGTATCGAAATCCAATGGTCTTCAAAATCTTCGTTAAAGAACTTTCCCCACCGAAGAATAATCCAGCTTCCTTCAGTGAATGCACCAACTTTTTTCTTGTTGGATACTCCTTCTGTAAATAGTAGCCGTAAACATGTCTTCGGATAGCATCGGCATCAAAGCTATCGATGCCTACGACTGGTTTTGCTCGTTTTCTCTTTTTTGGTGTGTGAAGTTTATTTTCTTCTGTGCCAGTCTCGCCATATTTTTTTTTAGTTATCCGTCTAACAGTTCGTTGTCCAATATTAAGCGCATCAGCTACGCGTTCAACCACTGACGTTATAGGTAAAATTGGCCCTCCATTTTGAGCTTCACGATCGAAATAGTTACGAAGGCGTATTACGAACTCACGTGTCTGACTATTTAGAACAGTTCTCTGCGTACGTTCGGTCATATCGACGAAATCCACAACAAAGGGCTTGAACAGAGTCCAAATTAACGAGCAAGGGTCAACAGTAATGCAGTATCAATATTTGAAATCCAAAGCCAGGTCAAAACTATATCACAATCGCATTGCACTGACAGTTTATACTTTTCGAAGCAATGTCAATTCGAAACTGCTTTGTTTTGCATTGAGCATTGACGCGAGTTTGCCGGAGGTAGTAGTTGTGCTAGCCAGCGATCCTATGTGACGATCGTATTAGATTCCATTTTTAAAAATTTTCAATTTAGAAAACCAAATGCCGAGTTGTGGTATATATCATATAAAAATAAAAATTTTACCTTTTGTATGAAACAGCTGATATTTTTTTGCGATTTCAGAGGTTTGTCCACATAGTGAAAATTGTTCATATTCACAAGTACATTCACCCCTTAAATGGTGCAAACTGATTTTTCTACACTTGTATACATTTTAGAAATCAATTTAATAAATAAATTTTGAGTCCTAAACCTAAAACTACATTCGATAAAATTTATGAATCTCTGCACATCACTATCGTCAATAAAGTAATACAATTATTTCCTTCAAAGTCGTTATCAATTAATACGGAACTTCATGAGCGGACAAACGTCAAACCGGCCATCATAGCGTGCCGCTAGTTTAGGTGGGTATTAATCTGTACCTACCTAATGTCTGGCAGGATTATTTCAAGGGTAAAAAACAACGGTTGGCGTTATAGGTTATAGTTCTTGCAATTCACGAGGGCGACTGACTTATGGTTGTGTGTGTGTCGTATCTGTATAAGTGTGAGCGAGCGCAATGATTGCGCCTGCCCGCTCCCACTTAGGCTTTGACAGGCACGCACGCTTATGCAATGTGCATGTACACGAAGTAACCACGAGTAAAGCTCACTCGCCTTCGTGAATTGCAAAAACTTGTACTGTCTACTGATTATTTATAGACCTACATACTTGTCTTCAGGCGATTTCTTGTTTCTCGCTTTAAGATACCGTTCCGCAGCACCCTTCTCCGTAGATCCGTACAGCAGGTTCAGCACTTCTGGCTCGATCGGCTTCATGAGGCTGTCGTCATCGCGGTGTTCTATGTCATGCGGCGGCACAGGTATAGGCTTTGCTACAGGCTCATCGTAAACCTGATACAACATCTAGCTCTTATCAAACCAAGTTAATAAGAATATTATCATCAGACACAATTGTTTGTTTAACCTGATCAAATCAAGTACCTAAAATTTTTACCGCTGCCCTTCAACTCTAGCTACGGCCCTGGGTGCTATTGCTAATAGTCTAGACCAGGGAGTCCCAAAGTGGTCAATATCGACCCCTTGGGGTCGATATCGGTTTTCCAGGGGTTGATATAAACGAAAACTGATTTTGGGGTCGACGAGGTCTAAAAAGCGACCCCTATTAATTAACACAAGTTCTTTTTTGAAACTTTCAAGATAATGTATAAGTTATGTTACATGTACCAAATTGTTATAAAGAATGACTTAAGTAATATTTTAGTAGGAAGTATCATTGTTGTTGTATTTATTTTGTTTTTTGATGAGAAAATGATCAACTGCAAAGTTTTTAAATTGGTAAGTACATTATATTTTGTATCAATAGGAAAAAAACTATAGATAGGATTTTTAAAGTAATTCGACCATGGGGGTCTGAAGTATCAGTTCATTTTGAAAAAGGGGTCTCTTGCCCAAAATAGTTTGGGAATCCCTGGTATAGACAACCTTATCATAATCTCAACCGATATACCTAAAGCTCACGAAAGAATCGCCACAGAACATGATCTTGTATAGCCTGTATCCATTTTAATACTAAAAATTTCCGTCTACCCGCAATAGTTCCTGAGCAACAGCGATCGTGGCATCAATTTCCCTCGCTTGCTTCTCTTTAGCGGCCAAAAGAGCTGGCATCAAGTTCTGTTGATACCACGCGCGATTGCGCCGGTCTGTTCGGCTCCAAGCATCCGCGTAGAAGGCGTGAGACATTATTTTAAAGTTAACTTAACGAAAATTTAATATTGAACAACTGTAAATTTTGTCTCTAATATTTAGTGAGTGAGTGGTTTGAAACTAATCTGTTCATAGTAATTTATTTTGGCAATAATTTTGACATAAAAAAATCTGACAATTATATTAGACAGATCAGTCTCTGGTATATAGTGTATTTTCTATTAATTTAATAATTCAAGGTTAATATGGCTCGAACGCTCGACGCGCGGAGCCACAAAAAAGAAAAAGAAGAATTCAAGGTACAGTATTGTTAGCGCTTTCACATTATGTCGCTAGAAGCGTGACAGCAGTAGTAGCAGACGCCTTCTCATTGCAACTATAATCGCGCGAAGATGTGTTTTTTAGTATGGAAGTTAGCCACTTCTGAGTAATGAGACAGTCGCGCTGCTCAGAAGCCGCTGCTGCCGCACTACTGGGGACCTAATGTGAAAGCGCACTTAATGTGTAGGCAAAATTGAGAACTGAACAGTTGAACTGATAGCTAATCAATTAATTATTAGTTAGAAGTACCTAACTGAACATTTAGCGCTCAACCCAGGTGGGAGCGGGTCTGCACCCCGATTCAGAACATTTCGATAACTTCCCGTTTCGATACGATTAGATATCGATCTCGTATCGAAAATTTTTTGTCGTGCGGTTGTGTCATGGCGTGCGATTCAGAACGTTCGGTTAGAGAATTCGATTCGATGTCGACTACGGAATCGGCTTCGGTATCGGTATCGACAAGATACATTAAATTACATGTGGATTTACGAAGTTTGTTGTTTTACCAAAATTTCACTTGTTATTAAATTCATGTTAGCACTTAGTAAATAGATTTTAATCATTTTCGAAGGTCATTGAAGTAATTATTTAAAATGATAACTTGTTAAATTACTGACGGCCAATTTTCAGCCTCGTCGATAGATGGCGCTAAGTTCATGTTTCATCCCTCTGGATTCTTATTTTATTTTGTTGTGCTGTACATAATATGTTATTTTAATGTTAAAATACGTACAATATGGTAAGTAAACATTTACATACCAAAATCATTCATCATAATCATTTTATACGAAAAACCAGTGAACACAGTACGTAAACAAAAGGATACCGGATGCCCTGTAGCTTTCGATAAGTAACCAACTAAAATTATCGGACGTTCGGAAAATCTTATTCGATACGGTTGTTGTGAAATAGCGTTTGATAGAAGATATCGAACGATATCTACGTCGGTTCGATTCGGTTTCGATTTCGACAACTTCACTGTCGATACGAGTACTCTGAATTGAAAATTCATCTTATCGTACGATAGCAAACCGAATCGATCGATAATTATGTTATCGTAAGGTTCTGAATCGGGGTGCAGAGCGGGTGCGGGTCAGAGCGGGTGCGGGCAGCGGAGCGGGTGCGGGCAGCGGAGCGTGTAGCGGGCGCGTCCTAACAGAGGTGTCCCTATCGGACAGCGGGGCGGGCTGTTTAATTAGGCTTGTTCTTGCTCGGTCACTCAAAGGAGCGCTTCGTATTAGTACATTCAAAACACTAGTTCGGACTTCTAGTACCTAACTACTATATGCACAGTAGTCCGAACCAAGCGACAGAATTACTGACTAAATAAGCCCACAAGGAACGATGTACTAAAGAACTATAATTAAGCAAGGTTAAACATATTAAATACGCCGACAAAGTTGAATAATAAAATCTTGCAAAAAAAATAATTTTTGGGTAAGGTCCCCTACATGCAAAGAGGGGATGATAAAACAAGTTTTAAGTTTTATATTTTTGTCTCTTTCACATGAGGGTATTTTTAGTTCATTGTTTTAGAGTATGAACTCCATACTAAACTATGACATTTCCTTTAGGTACTTCACTCATAGAGCGTGTAATTCAAACTGGCCGCTACCCGCTCCCCCCGCTCTTCATGCCGTTCGACACCCGCCTTCTATTAGGACACGTTCGCGCGTCTTCCAATTTCATATAAATCTTGAAATGTCCATAATAGAAGTAGAAGTGAGTAGCGAACACATCCTGGTACAATACCTACTAGGTACTTTTTAAGAAATTAAGAAGTTCATCACTATCTACACTAAAACACAAAAATAACTTTCTATACTTTTATTTACTAATTAATTAAATAAATTACATAATACCTACTAAAACAATAAACCTAAATATATACAGATCCATCGGCAGGTCCGAGATGGTGTATGCCGATGAGGAGCGCATCTACCAGCGTCCACACTCCGAGGCCTCCAAAGCTGAACAGCTTCCCAATCCCCTCCTGCCAATGTCCGAGGTAAAACCTATCGGCGCCGAAACCGCCGAGGGTGAGCGCTAATATTAGAGCTGTGCCCCATCGGGTGCCAGATGTCCACGAACAACGTACTTTTTTGAGAAATTTTCGCTTTCCCAAGCATATGACATCATCTGACACTGTGCAGTTGGTCCTGAAAAAATAAAATAAACACACTTCATAACGTGTTTTGTGAAAAACCTAATATTTTTTTTTTTTTTTTTATAATATACAGGGTGTCCCCTTTCATAGAAAGGGTCCTTTTTAGCTATTTCCTATTATAATCATTTATAAAATTCTTTTTAAAATTTTTAAAACCGTACTACTTAATCTATGAAAGGTGTGGTCATGCTTCAAAGCTCGGAGCCCGGAGTGCGCAAAATAGGAGAATCATTCCGGCTTTTGCCAGGAGCAGAGCGACGCGATTTATATGCAAGTGCCATCTATATATGCTCACGATATAAGAGGCACTATGCATCTCTATCGGTCGCTCTGTTCCTGGCAATAGCTACTCTCACTATTTTGCTTGCGTACTCCAGGAACGCATCTCTGCCAGAGGCCTCGCCCAGTATGGTGGGCACGGAGTCTCTGCACAGTTTCATCCGCAATTCTTGCTGTAGGTCCTCCCGGGCCGCTTCGTGTTGAGGACAGTCCATCAGAAGATGTATAATCGATTCTGATACACTGTCGTCGCACACGCAACCCGGGTGGTCCTTGCGTTTGAACCTATGCAGGTACTCCGCAAACCCTCCATGACCAGTCAACACCTGGGAAAGCACCATATTGTGGTCGATCTTTTTGACCACGCGATGTGCAAAAAGCACATCCGGCAGAAAGACCTTTGTGGTGCCCGCGGTTTCTTCGGACGTATACCTCCGGTTCCACTCTTCAAGCGACTCCTCACGGAGCAGTCGCTTGACGAACGAAACCGGGCACCGGTCATAGTCTGGTTTCCTCCTTAAGCCTAGAGCCGCCTCTTTCGCGAGCTCATCGGCTCTTTCATTTCCCTCCAACCCCGCATGCGCTTTCACCCAGAACAAGGAAACTTCCTTGTTCTGAGTGCGACATATTTTTAAATTGTCGACAATGCGTGCGACTAATGGGTGGAGGGATTTGCGCCCGACCACCGACTCAAGAGATGATCTTGAGTCGGTGTATATGCCGATGGAAGCTTCCGAGCGCTTCGTCGCGAGAGAGGCAGCTCTATCCAGGGCAAGGAGCTCAGCCTGGTAGACCGAGCAGTGCGCACTTAACTTTAGCTTGACGGCTTTGGTTTCGGCCTCGTGATTCCATATGGAAAGCGAGGCCCCCACCTTGCCGTCAATTTTACTGCCATCAGTAAAGATGCGCACTGCTTGAGTGTTGTTGTTCTCAAGGTCTTCTCGGTCCACCAGGCTGGTAAACCGCAGGCACGTCTGTTCCGCCGGGTGTGGTCGCCCACAATATGGTACCTTCCCCTCCATCTCCCTATCAAGGAGTACTCGCTGAGACACTCCCCTTTTGGCCTCGTACAATGCCGAGGCCTCTCGGATCCTAAGATCCAAGGGGAGTATCCCAGCCAGTATCAATGCCGAGTTTAGGGAGACGGTTCGGTAGGACTTGGTCATCTTCAGCGCGAAGCCCCTTTGGAGTGCACCTAAACGCTTCCGCACTCCGAGCTTTGAAGCGGCAGGTGCCCAGGCACAGGCAGCGTACAGGACTATTGGCTCCACCACCGCAGTATAAATCGTTTCTATGACTTGGGGATGGAGGCCCCAGCTCACCTTGGCGGCTCTCGACAGCTGCTTGTAGAGTCCTTGAACTCTCATGCAAGTGTTACTTACATGAGAGTTGAAGGTCAGCTTGCTGTCGATCGTGAGCCCAAGGATCTTGATTTCGCTGGACAGACCAATGCTGGTCCCACCCATGGTCAGTTGCGGGGAGTCGTACTTCAGCTTATTGGTTAGCACCATCGCCTTTGTTTTGTGAGGTGCAAACCTCAGCTTGTTTCTAACTCCCCACTCCTGAACATAAGCGAGAGCGGCATTAGCCCTTCGCGAGACCTCCAGCCCCGTGTCGCCGTCGAAGACGAGGACAACATCGTCGGCAAAAGCCTGACAATATTCTCCCCGCCTTCCCAGGCCCTGCAGTAGTGGATCCAATAAGAGGTTCCACAGGACGGGACCCCCGATGGAGCCCTGAACACAGCCTTTGGTGGTATTGCGCGTGTGCTCGGCTCCCGCGTACCTCACTCTGACCTTCCGATCTCGAAGATAGCTGTCGATCACCCTGCGAATGTTAACAGGACAGTTTTCCTCAGCCAGTCTGACTCTAATAGCTGGCCACCAGGCGCTATCGAAGGCCCCCTCTATGTCCAACGAGACCACAGTTATAAGTCGCTTCTCTTTGAGCTTCCTGTAAATGCGGTCCATTAGGACATAGAGGGCATCTTCCGTGCTTCTCTGGGGCATGAAGCCATACTGGCAAGTACTAATCCCGGGCAGGATGTGCCATTTAATTCGATTGACAACCATCTTTTCGAGAATCTTGCCTAGAACGGGTAACAGTCCGACTGGACGGTAGGCCTTGGGGTTGGTGTAATCCTCCTTGGCTGGTTTTCGGAGGACTATCACGGTGGCTTCCTTCCATAAAATCGGAAAGTGACCCAGTTCCAGACATTTGTTGGCCAGAGTGAGGAACGCGTCGGGATTTCGCGATATGGCGTGCTGGCATATGTCGGCGGTGAGACCATCCGACCCGGGGGCTTTCTTGGGGCCGAAGCTCGAGGCAGCGTCGCTCAATTCGACAGCGGTAAACGGGGGATCCAAATTTTCATTTGGTGTCCACTCGTTCACTTGTTCAGCGGCGCGCCTCGTACGCTGATGGTCCGCGTTGTCCTCAGCACCAAGATCCCCCGGGTAGAATATCCCCGCCAGCAATGCTGCCGATTCGCTAGGGCCATAGGTTTTACCGTTTTGTACGAGTGGGAGATCCTCTCTCCTCACTGCGGTTCTACCTATGACCCTGTATATCCCATCCCATAGTCCCTCCCTGTCCTGACGCTCACAAAAAACCTTCCAGCTGGCTATCTGTACTCTTTTAGCATGCGATTCATAGTTTTCCTTGGCTTGCAGATACTCACGCACGACTCTGTTTCGACGGACCGGGGCGGCGCAGCGGATGCGCCGCCTCTTGGTGTTGACTTCGCGTTTCATCGCGGCGAGCTCATCATTCCACCAGGGTAGACTAAGGCGTTCCGTACTTTTCCTGATTGGCATGCTTGCTTCGCAGGCCGCCACTATTGTCTTTGTATAAGATTCAACACATTTATCAAGATCGACTATGTTGTCGATCTTCCCTATGTCTCCGATTTTGATGAAATTTTCTGCTTGCAACTGGGTGAGCTTCGATCGAAACTCGTCCCAGTTTGCCTTTTTTGTGTTGAATCGCCGCGTGGTCCTAGTTATTATCACATGGTCTTCTTTTTTCAGGTTTATACGGAACGTAATAGTGTTGTGATCCGAGCTCGTCACGCCGTCATCCACCATCCAGTCCGCCACCAACAAGAGCGCGTCCGGGGAGCACGCCGTAACATCGACACAACTAGAGTACCTTTTGGTGCCTCTAATTGTGTCGAAGGTAGGGATGTTCCCCCGGTTGAGTATCTGCAAGTCAAGCTCTTCAAGAGCCCCAAAGAACTCCTCCCCTCTTCTGTCCGTTTTTGTGCTGCCCCACCAGGTATTCCAGGCGTTCGCGTCACCTCCCACCACAACGTAGCGAGAGCCCATGCTCGTGACCGCCGCCACTAGCTGATCCAGGTATGGCTCTATCGGTTGATCTGGCTCGAAGTAGAATGAGACGACGCACATCTCCCAGGCACCCTTTCCAATTCTCACCACCACAATGTTGTTGGTGGTAAGTTTGGAGTCCAGAGTTACGGTCATGTCACTGTCAAACACCACGATTGCGGCCTTGACATGACCGCTACTCCGGTTGGCGCATTGGAAGACGCGCGCGCCCCTGTAATCTCGCATCGAACCCGATCCTCCAACATAAGGCTCCTGGACCAAGGCCAGGGCTACCTTTTTATTGGTGGCCTCGAGCATGAGCTCCTGTGTGGCGAGTTGCTTGCGTTGTAAATTCGCCTGGAACACCCGGTAGGGCCTCACAGCGGTTCCGGTCTCGCCCAGGGCAACTTTAGCAATAAGCTACCGTTGCCCTGGCCAAGGCCTCCCACTTGCGGCGGACCACGCATTCCGGGGCGAACGCGTTATGAGTCGCGTCCAACCCAGCCTGCGTACAGTTGCAGCAAGAGGGAGGAACTGCGGCCTGCCACTTGGGGCAGCTCGCCTTCAGGTGAGCCTCCCCACAGTGGCTGCATCTCGTCTGGGGCTCCTTGCAGAACCGCCTGCTATGCCCGTACCCTAAGCACGCGGAGCATTGAGTGAGCGGGGACTGGTCAGCCACGCTCACCCTCTGCAGGTCCACGCGCACGGCACCCGCCTCAGTCATAATAGACCACACCTTTGGGGACACCCTAAGTACGATGTGGCACAAGAGAGGGTTCCTCGTTTTCTTCCTATATTTTACTTCCAAGCGGACCTCGTTACTTTCTATATTTTTGAAAAGATCCGCGTTTTGAACCTTAAGGGCCTGAAGGACGTCATCGTCAGTATTATACTGCAGAACGTCCTTCAGGACCACTAGCGGGTCCTTGTTTTTAATTTCGTCTACTCTGAGGTCCGCCTTCTTTAATCGTTCAACCACTCTCTCCCGCTCCTCCCTTGTGCCGCATCCTACTATAACCTTCCTATCTTTGGCCTTTCTCACCTTGTCCACAAGTACTCCAGACTCTTTGGCATTTATCGCCTTACGTATGCGCTGGAGCACTTCTTCCCCCGACTCCTCGTCATTAGAAGCGACGGCGACTGAGTGCAGCGTGACTCGCTCCGTTGGGCGACTTTTCTTTTCGCCAGCGGTCACGCTAGCATAAGTCAGTCGCCGGCGCTCCTCCTTCTCCTCCTCTATGACGGTCTGAAGTTTTTGGATTTCTTTGGTGTTATTCTCCAGTAGTCTTTTGTGTTCCTCCAGCTTTTCCAGCATAGAAATGCTGGAAAGGCTAGAAGAACATTCTCCTTTAGATATGGGAGATGAGGACAAACCGACAAACGTTCGGTCTGCCGGCTTCTCCCCAGCCCCTTTTTCTTTCCTTTGTTTTGGATTCAGGGGGGTGCCCGCATCGGCCTCCTTTATAAGGGTGAACAGCCTATCCACCGCCTTAACAATTTCTGTTTTTATTTCCGTCTTGGTATTCTTGGCCCTATTTAGTTGAAGTTTTATATTAACTACACAGGACTTTGCCTCCGCCACTCTCCCTTTTTGTTTTGTCAGTGTCGGGGAGATTCCTGAGTCCTCAGGCTGGGTCCTCACCTTGGGGGCTGCCACGCCGCCTTGCTGCGGCTGCGGCTGCTCACTTTGGGCATGTGAAGGCCCAGCCCGCGGCTCCACGATAGTGGGGGAGGCCATTCGAAGTTCTGCGCTGCGTTCTGTCGCTGGTGTCCCGGTTTGGCTCTTCTGGCCCCTGGAGGCTTTTGCGGGAGTTCTGATGCCTAGCATTTTAAAGTGGACAAGGTAAGTGGAAGGTAAGTCTTAAGTGATTGGTAGGTGTAGAGTGCCTACCAACAGTAACTATTGCTTAATTTTTAATTGGGAGGTGTATATGGCCCCCCAATAGTCAACAATTTAAAATTTAAATTAACAATAAATAATTTAAACTTAAAAATAAATATTTATACTATTTACAATAAAGTTGGGAGGTGTAAAGTGCCCCCCAACAGTCAGAAATAAAATCAATTACAATAAATACAATAATTACAATAATTAATAAATAACTGAAAGGTGTAGAATGCCTCCCAGTAGTCAACAATTAACAAATGTATAATTAAAAGCCTTAACCTAATGTCGGGGAGGTGTAAAAAGCCTCCCAAGTCAATGGAGTCTACTAATATTTATTAAATTTAAAGTTATTTGGGCAGTGTAAAGCTGCCCAAGAGTCTTATATGGTAAAATGTTTTGCTTAACGCGGAACGTGAAAAGGAACGTAATTGTATGAACGTAAAAATGTGGTTTCAGCCTTAAGGTTGTTAGGTTGGTACTAGCTTGAGTTGTTATGGTAACACTACATTGGTACAGTCAACTTGTGTCGTCTTGACAGTTGACACAACGTAGTAATGGCAGCTAACCCCAAATGTCCTTTGATGGATGTTTAGCACTCGGAAAGGCTTCAACAGTTCACTTTTCACTTATTTTATTGTTTTTTAATGCACTCTGGCGCGTATGTTTGTGGTTCGAGCGCTTCAGCGCTGCACGTGACGTTATTTACACGGCTTTCGAATCAAAAAGACAGAGCACTAATCATTACGTCAATACGTTCCACCTTCCTCCCAATATACGAAAATTCCAGCCAAATGTATGCGCTTCCTCCCCGATGTTCCGTTATTCTTGTATCAGGTAAGTTTGTCACTCGTAAACACAGCAGAAACACTTCAATTTCGGCTCCCAGTCACTATGCCGAATTTAAAACTCGAGGAGCAAATTTAACGCGTGTTCACTTGACAACTGTCCGACAAGTTTGTGTAAACCTAATATTTAAATGCAAGTGTGTTTGTTCGTTGGTTTGTCCTTTAATCATGGAACAAGCGAGCAACGGATCGAGGTGAGTTTTTCATGGCTATATTTGTATGGACCACTTACTCATTCAACGACACCGCACAAAAATAGAAATATATCACGCTCGGAGTCGTCACCGCAATTTATCTTGCCATGCGGTGACCGTGGAAAAACGGCTTAAGGGTACTTTATACCAGAAAAACCAAGACGCAAATTTTAAACACGTAACTCCACGCGGACTAAGTCGCTGGCAAAAGATGTTAAGAATTAGTTAATCATCAAAATTAAACTTGTATTGTAAACTTGTTTTGAAAAGAGCAGCCGCCGAGTTTCTTGCTGGTTCTTCTTAGCAGGCAGGGCATTCCGAACCAGTGGTAGAGTCAGACGATTCAAAAGCACTTGTAAAAAGTTTATTTGAATAAAATATTTCTATTCTATTCTATTCAATTCTATTGATGATAGGACAAAAGGATGTTGAAAATAATCTCTCGGATACGATATTTTAAATGTACTTATTGGTCTAAGATCCGAAAAGAGATCATCCTTCCTCATCTGTTTACCGGATGAAAAGTATTTTTAATCAAATATTATACTAATATTATAAATGTGAAAGTGTGTTTGTTGGTTTGTTCGTCAATCACGCCGCAACAGAGCCACGGGTCGTCGTGATTTTTTATGGGTAGGTATAGTTGAGGGCCTGGAGAGTGACATAGGTTACTTTTTATCCTGGAAAATCAATGAGTTGCTGAGGGATTTTAAAAGCTAAATCCACGCGGACGAGGTCGCGGGCATCAGCTAGATATCTATAAATAAAAAAACAAATCGCAATTGCATTGCCTATTAAATAAAATATATTCAAGCCTTATAAAAACTATAATTAAAATTTCTGTCCATATTTCACTCTCATGTTTACCAAATGAACTTAAAAGAAATCAAAATAATATAACATATAAGGAACATGGGTACTTTCAAACTTACAAATAATACTTTGTGGGTGAAGCCAAGGAGTTGCAGTTAGCTTTCTGTTCACATCGGTGCTCCCATTTCTCAGTTTGGTAACAGAAACGGCACATTGCTGTTCTGTTAAATATTTTCATGCCCTGAAAATATACAAAACCTCAATTTCATTACAACTGTTTTATACGTACCTTATTGAGGCAATTGACCGTAACTTTAGCATAGCTTCAGCATATTATTTTGGTCCTAAAGTTGAATTGTCATCCCATCAGACACAATGAGAGGTTTTTTATTTTTTATTCAATCTCACATGATGGTAAGGGACGTTGCAGTCTAAGATGGTAGCGGCCTAACTCGGAAGGGGTATGGCAGTGTCAACTCATACCCCTAATCTGATTCTACATGCCTTGTGCTAAATCGCTTGGCGGCACTTCTTTGATGGTAGGGTAACTAGCCACGGCCAAAGCCTCCCGCCAGGCCAGACCAGAGAATTCAGTAATTATAAATAACCAAATTGCCCCCGCCAGGAATCGAACCTGAGACCTCCCAGGTATACCACCACAACACTCACCACTGCGTCAGGGAATTTGTCAAGTGTTTAGCAATTCAATATTATATTTGTGTAGTGAGAAATTAACTGCACATCACCTTAAGGTAAATTATCCCAGAGCTTCCATCTTCCGAGCATTTATCTAAAAATCCCAAGCAACAGAAGCGCCAGGTTAACATAATATGTCAAGGTTGGTGCCGAAAAAAAGGTCCAAGCTCAGCAAAAAGCTGTATAATATCTTTATAAAAAAGTATACAGCACTGATTTTCAGCCTGAACCTCACCACAGAAATAATTAAAAATAAAAGGTAACTTTACTGCTATTATCTAAACAATCAGCTGGAAACAACTGATACTATTTATATTGTATAGAAGCAGGCGTAACTTTGCGGAAGTTCATGATTAGCAAGAAAAGGTTAGAATTATTTTGCTATAATTCACCAGAAAAATCCGTATGGTCAAACATGCAGTAACAAGCTAAGCACCGCTCACCTTCCCAAGCAAGCAAGAAAGCAAAGTTCCCAAGCAAGCAATGCCTCCACCACCCACATGCACCACCACACTAGACTTTTACACTAATTTCGACGCAAGTTTCGCGCCGACACCGGAGCATCCTCAGGAGATGTCGACTTTACAATGCAGAAATGTACTAGACAATACTCACTCTAAAGGTTTGCAACTATAGCCTTGCAAAAAATCACGTCGATCCGTAGCGTGATTGAAGGACAAACCAACAAACAAACACACTTTCGCATTTATAATATTAGTATGATGAACGAAAAAAAAGGTAGTTCTACTAATACCAAAAACCACTTACATTACAAACCACATTGGGATTCACCCTACAAGTGTAATTTGTGTCCCCTCCATAAAGACAGTCCACGCCTCTGTCACAGGCGATGCAAGGATAGTTCAGGGTGGAGCACTCAGATGTGTTGCCTGGCTTCACGGGACAGTTCTTTAGGTCTTCATTGCTTTTGAAGTTCACTATGTTGTTGTTTGTGTCATCTTTCACCTTGCTTTGTTTGCTGTGGATATCCATGTCATTTTTTGCTGAAAGGCATTGTTATTAAAATAGAACTGTGTATTTGACTGTTGTCAAAATTTTGATATTCACTAATTTTAATCAAAAATTATAACATGTTGGAATAATATTTGTAAAAACATAAATAAAATAAATTGGTCCAAAAAACAAATAAGTTATAAGCTGTTTAACTGTGACTCTTTCTAAAACAAAATTTTCTATGGAGCATGTATGGAGCTGCTGACTTGTGACATCACAATTCAGTAGCACTCTCTTTGTCTAACAGGAAACTTTAAAGTTTTATATTTCCG
This sequence comes from Oeneis ivallda, assembly GCA_029955525.1. Lineage (NCBI taxonomy): Eukaryota > Metazoa > Arthropoda > Insecta > Lepidoptera > Nymphalidae > Oeneis > Oeneis ivallda. The sequence continues at coordinate 9,140 of JARPMR010000047.1, read as the reverse complement.
AGACTAGTTAAGATATTTAAAAAGGAAAAATGGCATTGTGTCATAATATTTAAAAACATTATTTTGAATAAATAAAAAATATCAGTCAAATATCCAATTGTATTGAAGTATATAGCTTCCTTAGCAAAACCTTTTTTAGGGTTCCGTAGTAAACAAGGAACCCTTATAGTTTCGCCATGTCTAATAAGTGCTAATAGGGAGTAGGTATTTATTCTAAACCTGAAGCTTGTAGTGGTGTCAAGCAGCGGCAACTATTGAGGTGTATATTGTAATAAATAATATACCAAATACTCACCCAGGTCGGTCATATGAATTGTATTGAAAATCACCAAAAGAATTAAAACTAAAGAATCCTTTATAGCTATCCTAAGTGGCAAAAATCTACACATTTTGTTGCACACTAGAAAATTGAGGACATTACCACATTTTAAAGTATTACCCCAGGTTTTAAAAATGCAGAAAGTTTTGAAAATATTTTTGTTGTTCGGACTTTTCGGTTTTGTAAAATCATAGACCAAAATTGAAATGACATTGACCGTAGATATCTATTCTACAAAGTACACAAAGGTGACACAAAGTACAGTCCGTCAAGCCATAGTATTTTGACAAAATACTATGGCTTGACGGAGGTTGTCAGAGGTAAAATAACTGTGAACGGACTAAGAAACAAAGAGAAATCAAAGACAAGATTTTTTTTTAAATTGTTTTACATTTTTTTTTCTGGCTTGGTTAGTCGATAACATGGAACTAGGTAAAAACGTGGTTAGTGGGCTCGGGCCATGAATACCTACCATGGCTCGGGCACACGAGTGAAATTGACAGCCACTTGAAAGGATAAACAGACCAAAGAAAGCTTAAAATACCGTGGTGTAGGTATTTAAGCTTCTTGGGGTGCACGTAAGCACCTCGTAAGCACTCATTGTGTAGACTGTATTTTATGCCTAGTACATAAAATAAAATGGAGCTAATGATGGAGGCGGAAGATGGCTATGGGAATTCTATAGTAAAACGATGTAACACCATGGAGTTCGGGCTCCTTTGATTCGCCTTGAGAAGTACTGTCCTAGATAATATCCAGGGTCTGATGATGAAGCTGAACGGTGGTTATGAGCACTCTGTAATGAAACACGTCACCATTTAGTTTGGGCTCGTTTCATTGATTGATTTTTTTATGACATTGATTAGTATTAAGGTGGAAGACAAGGGTCTGCCCGCGAAATTCAAATTTAATTTGGTTTTTCGCAATTTGTAAACTAATACGACAAAGTAGGCTTATGGCCTTCTAATTATTGCGCCAGTGGAATTATCATCTTCACAGGTTTACATAAAAAATTTTACTTGAAAGTGACCAGTTTAAGAAATTAAGCAAAATACTGAGTTGGACGTGAGTTACTCACAAATTAGTCGATATTTTGATTAATTTCTTAAACTGGACACTTTCAAGTAAAAAACCAAATTAAATTTGAATTTCGCGGGCAGACCCTTCAACCTTTAATGATGGAATGGCTCTGAAGATGAAGCTGAAACTGCAGCCAGGATACACACTAGTGTACAGTCTTGAAAAAATAATAGCAGATATATGTCGTGTTTGGATTCGTTTTGATCAGTATTTGATTCTACATAGAATGCAATGAGCTGATGCTGCAGCCAGGATATCTAGCACACTCTTGAAAAGGACATACCGTCAGGTTAGTCCCGTTTAAAAATGTTGAAGATCTGATGAATATCTTCGGTGATGGAGGATGGAACCCCTTAATGAATAGAAACAAATCGCTCGCGATCAGAGACTGTGTAGATTTATCCTATGAAGCTACACTAAAAAGCTTAAAATAATAATATAAAAAATTTCTTTTAAAAAAACCGACTTTAAACGCCACTGAAAAGTATAAAATAATTTCAGTTTGTATACGTATGTTAAAGTCGGGCGGGCCTCAATAGAACTATGAAACTGCAACGCTAGCCCGAATTCAAGTTTTGTACCAAGTACCTACACTGGTACACAATGGGTATACATACCTAATCATTAATCTGACATACGAACTTAGGGTGGAACCACATCTGTGAGGATCGATTCGCATTTATGCCGATGGTATAAGACACACTTGTAAGGATCGCGTCCTTACGGATCCGTAAGGATGCGTACGCATCCTTTCGGATCCGTAAGGAGGCGAAAGCCTATAAACATTGTTGTCTGCGTAGGGATGGTCGATGATGGCATCGATATTTTAATTTCTAGCTCAACCACGATATTAATCTTCTTCTACACAGAGGAAATGGATGCCAAAAATTGAAAAAGTCGCCGCCATATTGAAATTCTTTGTTTTTCGACCGATTTCGTTCAAATTCGATATTTGGGCTTCCCTGTGGTCAAGAAAGAGGAAATGGATGCCAAAAATTAAAAAGTCGCCGCCATATTGAAATTCTTTGTTTTTCGACCGATTTCGTTCAAAATCGATATTTAGGCTTCCCTTGGGTCAAGAAAGAGAAAATAGATGCCAAAATTTTAAAAAGTCACCGCCATATTGAATTTCTTTGTAAATGGACCGATTTCGATCAAAATCGATATTTGGGCTTCCCTGGGGTCAAGAAAGAGGAAATCGTTGCCAAAATTATAAAAAGTCACCGCCATATTGAAATTATTCGTTATTGGACCGATTTCGTTCAAAATCAATATTTAGGCTTCCCTGGGGTCAAATAAGAGAAAATGATTGGCAAAATTATAAAAAGTCCCCGCCATATTGAAATTCTTTGTTATTGGACCGATTTCGTTCAAAATCGATATTTAGGCTTCCCTTGGCTCAAGTAAGAGGAAATGGATGCCAAAATTTAAAAAAGTCGCCGCCATATTGAAATTCTTTGTTATTGGACCGATTTCGTTCAAAATCGATATTTGGGCTTCCCTGGGGTCAAATAAGAGGAAATGATTGGCAAAATTATAAAAAGAGACCGCCATATTGAAATTCTTTTTTATTGGACCGATTTCGTTCAAAATCGATATTTGGGCTTCCCTGGGGTCAAATAAGAGAAAATGATTGGCAAAATTATAAAAAGTGGCCGCCATATTGAAATTCTTTGTTATTGGACCGATTTCGTTCAAAATCGATATTTGGGCTTCCCTGGGGCCAAATAAGAGGAAATGATTGGCAAAATTATAAAAAGTGACCGCCATATTGAAATTCTTTTTTAATGGACCGATTTCGTTCAAAATCGATATTTGGGCTTCCCTGGGGACAAATAAGAGAAAATGATTGGCAAAATTATAAAAAGTGACCGCCATATTGAAATTCTTTGTTATTGGACCGATTTCGTTCAAAATCGATATTTAGGCTTCCCTTGGGTCAAGAAAGAGGAAATAGATGCCAAAATTTTAAAAAAGTGACCGCCATATTGAAATTCTTTGTTATTGGACTGATTTCGTTCAAAATCGATATTTGGGCTTCCCTGGGGTCAAATATGAGAAAATGATTGGTAAAATTATAAAAAGTCGCCGCCATATTGAAATTCTTTGTTATTGGACCGATTTCATTCAAAATCGATATTTAGGCTTCCCTTGGGTCAAGAAAGAGGAAATAGATGCCAAAATTATAAAAAGTGACCGCCATATTGAAATTCTTCGTTATTGGACCGATTTCGTTCAAAATCGATATTTAGGCTTCCCTTGGGTCAAGAAAGAGGAAATAGATGCCAAAATTTTAAAAAGTGACCGCCATATTGAAATTCTTTGTTATTGGACCGATTTCGTTCAAAATCGATATTTGGGCTTCCCTGGGGTCAAATAAGAGAAAATGATTGGCAAAATTATAAAAATTCGCCGCAATATTGAAATTCTTTGTTATTGGAGCGATTTCGTTCAAAATCGATATTTGGGCTTCCCTGGGGTCAAATAAGAGGAAATGATTGGCAAGATTATAAAAAGTGACCGCCATATTGAAATTCTTTGTTATTGGACCGATTTCGTTCAAAATCGATATTTAGGCTTCCCTTGGGTCAAGAAAGAGGAAATAGATGCCAAAATTTTAAAAAGTGACCGCCATATTAAAATTATTTGTTATTGGACCGATTTCGTTCAAAATCGATATTTGGGCTTCCCTGGGGCCAAATAAGAGGAAATGATTGGCAAAAAAATTCGCCGCCATATTGAAATTCTTTGTTATTGGACCGATTTCTTTCAAAATCGATATTTAGGCTTCCCTTGGGTCAAGAAAGAGGAAATGATTTGCAAAATTATAAAAAGTCGCCGCCATATTGAAATTCTTTGTTATTGGGCCGATTTCGTTCAAAATCGATATTTAGGCTTCCCTTGGGTCAAGAAAGAGGAAATAGATGCCAAAATTATAAAAAGTGACCGCCATATTGAAATTCTTTGTTATTGGACCGATTTCGTTCAAAATCGATATTTAGGCTTCCCTTGGGTCAAGAAAGAGGAAATAGATGCCAAAATTATAAAAAGTGACCGCCATATTGAAATTCTTCGTTATTGGACCGATTTCGTTCAAAATCGATATTTAGGCTTCCCTTGGGTCAAGAAAGAGGAAATAGATGCCAAAATTTTAAAAAGTGACCGCCATATTGAAATTCTTTGTTATTGGACCGATTTCGTTCAAAATCGATATTTGGGCTTCCCTGGGGCCAAATAAGAGGAAATGATTGGCAAAATTATAAAAAGTGACTGCCATATTGAAATTCTTTTTTATTGGACAGATTTCGTTCAAAATCGATATTTAGGCTTCTCTGGGTTCAAAGTTTTTCGTGGTTTAGATTTTTAGTTCGCGTACGTCGATGATATTTTAGTTTCTTCAAAAGATAGCGAACAGCATGCAAAACATTTACGTATTCTTTTCAAACGTTTTTGAAGGATACGTTATAGTTAATAACGAGACGAATGGTATTTTAATGTTCCAGAGGTTCGTTTCCTTGGACACAAAATAAGCGCTCCCGGGATTGGCTCTCCTGCTGACCGCATTAAGAGTTTACAGGATTTTCCTCTACCTAAAACAGTACAGGGATTTAGAAGATATGATTAATTTTTATCGACAATTTCTCCCTAGCATAGCGCGACTTCAAGCAACATTAATAGATGCTTTATCAAAACTTCGAAATAAAAGTGCTAAACCTTTTACTGGGACTCCCGATTTAGAGCGTATTTTTAATATTTACAAAGAAAGTTTAGCTAATGCAAATGCTTAAGTTAAAAATTAAGTTTATTTTTAGTTTTTTATTTCTTTTTAATGTGGTGTGCAATAAAGTGTTTTTCATTCATTCATCAAATCGGTTCAGGTTTATCTCACCCAGTTTTAAATGTTAGATAAGGGTTATTTACAGATGCATCGAGCTCTCATGTCGGTGCATGCCTTCAACAAGAAGTGAAGCAGGGCTGGCAACCTATAGCATTTTTCAGTAAAAAGCTGACTACCAAGCAATCATCTTGGCCGGCTTATTATCACGAATTATTAGCCATTTATGAAAGCGTGCAGCATTTTAGGCATATTCTTGAAGCCCGACCTGCAACGATCTATAATGATCTGTATGATCCCTACTTAACGTTTTCACTCAAAAGCATGAAAAATCCCGCCTATTCAGCTTAAGCAAAAAGTTTTAATTTCGGAGTTCACTACTGACAAACCACATGTCAAGGGAGCTGAGAACCCTGTCGCTGTCACATTCCCACGTGCTGAGAGCGTCACATTTGAGGTCATTCTGGTGGCGCTGGCGAAATGTCAAGCAGCTGATGAAGAATTGAAGACGCTGGGTGATTCAATATCGATCGTGTTGACTCGTATAATCGTCGTAGGTAAGCCACGTCCTTATGTGCTTGTCGGCGATCAGTTGTATACTGACAATAGACGGTAGCGTCATCTTGTTCCAGTAATCTTGAATTGTTGATTTCATTGGTCGTTGTTGGTCTTAGGGTTTAGTTTGGTCTAGTGTTTCGTTGCCTTATTATAGGCCATAAGCGAGTTAGAAAGGAGATTTGCTACGGTCTTCTTGGTGGAGACGGACGGCTAGAAAGGGGTGGTTTTGGAGGCCGTACCTAGCTTAGGATAGTTAGCCGGGTTGTCTAGTTAGACATGGAAACATTGGGTTCCATCCTTGTTACGTAACGATTACAATGTTACCTTTGTGTAGGTAGTTATTTTTATTGATGGAAGGCGATTGCTGAGAATGATGTTCTGTTCTGATATTGTGTGTTTATTAGACGCTCGGCGATGAGGGGAGTGCCGTCATACTTTTAAAACTTATGACAAACATTTCCTCTTTCTTGACCACAGGAAACCGAATTATCGATTTTGAATTTCAATATGGCGGTGACTTTTTAAAATTTTGGCATCTATTTTCTCTTTCTTGTCTCAAGGGAAGCCTAAATATCGATTTTGAACGAAATCGGTCGAAAAACAAAGAATTTCAATATGGCGGTCACTTTTTATAATTTTGCCAATCATTTCCTCTTATTTGACCCCAAGGAAGCCTAAACATCGATTTTGAACGAAATCTTTCCAATAAAAAAGAATTTCAATATAGCGGTCACTTTTTAAAATTTTGGCATCTATTTCCTCTTTCTTGACCCAAGGGAAGCCTAAATATCGATTTTGAACGAAATCGGTCCAATAACAAAGAATTTCAATATGGCGGCGACTTTTTTAATTTTTGGCATCCATTTCCTCTTACTTGACCCCAGTGAAGCCCAAATATCGATTTTGAACGAAATCGGTCCAATAACAAAGAATTTCAATATAGCGGTCTCTTTTTAAAATTTTGGCATCTATTTCCTCTTTCTTGACCCAAGGGAAGCCTAAATATCGATTTTGAACGAAATCGGCCCAATAACAAAGAATTTCAATATGGAGGCGACTTTTTATAATTTTGCAAATCATTTCCTCTTATTTGACCCCAGGGAAGCCCAAATATCGATTTTGAACGAAATCGGTCCAATAACAAAGAATTTCAATATGGCGGTCACTTTTTAAAATTTTGGCACCTATTTCCTCTTTCTTGACCCAAGGGAAGCCAAAATATCGATTTTGAACGAAATCGGTCCAATAACAAAGAATTTCAATATGGCGGTCACTTTTTATAATTTTGCCAATCATTTCCTCTTATTTGAACTCAGGGAAGCCCAAATATCGATTTTGAACGAAATCGGTCCAATAAATAAGAATTTCAATATGGCGGTCACTTTTTAAAATTTTGGCATCTATTTCCTCTTTCTTGACCCAAGGGGAGCCTAAATATCGATTTTGAACGAAATCGGTCCAATAACAAAGAATTTCAATATGGCGGCGACTTTTTATAATTTTGCAAATCATTTCCTCTTATTTGACCCCAGGGAAGCCCAAATATCGAATTTGAACGAAATCGGTCCAATAACAAAGAATTTCAATATGGCGGTCACTTTTTATAATTTTGCCAATCACTTCCTCTTATTTGACCCCAGGGAAGCCCAAATATCGATTTTGAACGAAATCGGTCCAATAACAAAGAATTTCAATATGGCGGTGACTTTTTATAATCTTGCCAATCATAATTCATCTTATTTGACCCCAGGGAAGCCCAAATATCGATTTTGAACGAAATTGGTCCAAGAACAAAGAATTTCAATATGGCGGTGGTTTTATAATTTTGCCAAGCATATTCTCTTATTTGACCCCAGGGAAGCCCAAATATCGATTTTGAACGAAATCGGTCCAATATCAAAGAATTTCAATATGGCGGCGACTTTTTATAATTTTGCCAATCATTTTCTCTTATTTGACCCCAGGGAAGCCCAAATATCGATTTTGAACGAAATCGGTCCAATAACAAAGAATTTCAATATGGCGGTGACTTTTTATAATCTTGCCAATCATAATTCATCTTATTTGACCCCAGGGAAGCCCAAATATCGATTTTGAACGAAATTGGTCCAAGAACAAAGAATTTCAATATGGCGGTGGTTTTATAATTTTGCCAAGCATATTCTCTTATTTGACCCCAGGGAAGCCCAAATATCGATTTTGAACGAAATCGGTCCAATATCAAAGAATTTCAATATGGCGGCGACTTTTTATAATTTTGCAAATCATTTCCTCTTATTTGACCCCAGGGAAGCCCAAATATCGAATTTGAACGAAATCGGTCCAATAACAAAGAATTTCAATATGGCGGTCACTTTTTATAATTTTGCCAATCACTTCCTCTTATTTGACCCCAGGGAAGCCCAAATATCGATTTTGAACGAAATCGGTCCAATAACAAAGAATTTCAATATGGCGGTGACTTTTTATAATCTTGCCAATCATAATTCATCTTATTTGACCCCAGGGAAGCCCAAATATCGATTTTGAACGAAATTGGTCCAAGAACAAAGAATTTCAATATGGCGGTGGTTTTATAATTTTGCCAAGCATATTCTCTTATTTGACCCCAGGGAAGCCCAAATATCGATTTTGAACGAAATCGGTCCAATATCAAAGAATTTCAATATGGCGGCGACTTTTTATAATTTTGCCAATCATTTTCTCTTATTTGACCCCAGGGAAGCCCAAATATCGATTTTGAACGAAATCGGTCCAATAACAAAGAATTTCAATATGGCGGTGACTTTTTATAATCTTGCCAATCATAATTCATCTTATTTGACCCCAGGGAAGCCCAAATATCGATTTTGAACGAAATTGGTCCAAGAACAAAGAATTTCAATATGGCGGTGGTTTTATAATTTTGCCAAGCATATTCTCTTATTTGACCCCAGGGAAGCCCAAATATCGATTTTGAACGAAATCGGTCCAATATCAAAGAATTTCAATATGGCGGCGACTTTTTATAATTTTGCCAATCATTTTCTCTTATTTGACCCCAGGGAAGCCCAAATATCGATTTTGAACGAAATCGGTCCAATAACAAAGAATTTCAATATGGCGGCGACCTTTTAAAATTTTGCCATCTATTTCCTCTTTCTTGACCCAAGGGAAGCCTAAATATCGATTGTGAACGAAATCGGTCCAATAACAAAGAATTTCAATATGGCGGTCTCTTTTTATAATTTTGCCAATCATTTCCTCTTATTTGACCCCAGGGAAGCCCAAATATCGATTTTGAACGAAATCAGTCCAATAACAAAGAATTTCAATATGGCGGTCACTTTTTAAAATTTTGGCATCTAT